>CM065705.1:9110140-9120140 GCA_017654935.2 Phymorhynchus buccinoides | reverse complement strand
ACAAATACCCTCATCCGTCAGGGTGTCCTTTTAAAATTCATTACAAAATTAAAAGTTAATGAAATTTCCACAGTCCTGCTGAACTGTCTGTCATTTATTTGAAAGTTGCTATAGTCTGTGACACACCCGCCCGCCATGTTTCCTTTCAGGTCAGAGAGCCAAGGGAGCTCATTCTCAGCGACGCGCTGTCCCACAAGGGGGGAAGGGGGGGAGGGTAAAAGGTATGGCGCGCCAAAGATACAAAACTCTATCTAGCTGTTCGATAGAGTTTCGAAACTGTATCTATCAGTTCGATAGAGTTTGAAAACCCTATCTAGCTGTTTTAAAACTGTGTCGAACAGCTAGATAGGGTTTCCACAAAATAACCCTATCGAGATTTAGTTTTTCTATCGCGATTTCTGATTGGTACATGGCTTCAGCGACAAGTTTGTGGCCTTGGCAGGGCACTGACCCGTGAATTTGAATAAGGCGATAGGCCTAGGCCCCTACATGTAGTCAAACAAACATGGCAGCTGAACGATTTCAACGAGCGAATCTTCCTGGCGTTTCATCTGTAATTGAAGCCGCTAAACGAGTTCGTAGAATGCCACCTATTAGGCTAGATGTAGGTCACAGTCAAAGATACTAGTCCTATCTACCAATGAAATGCTTCGTTTAAAAAAAGTATCAAAATGGCGCGTTCGATAGAGTTTTACGACGAGAAACTATCTAGCTGCTCGACAGAGTTTTGAAACTCTATTTGCTAGCTATAGTTTAGAAACTGTATCTAACAGTTCGATAGGGTTTTTAAACTCTGTCGAACTGCTAGATAGAGTTTTGGTCATTCGGTGCGCCATAAAAAGGGACCTAACTCCTTCAGAAGACCCGAACCAAACGCACTCCTTCCCTCTTGTAGCTCTGTCTCTCAGATTTGTCATTAAAGAGAGAGGGGTTGGTTCGGTGCCAAGGCGAGATCGCTGTCCTTCCATGACTCGGTTCAGAAAAATCTGATGCGTGTTTGATAGAAACGACTTTTTCGGGTTCCAATATTATTCCTTTGTCTTCCTATTACACCCCCACCCCACCCCCAATCCCCCCATCCCCTCCTCCCAAACACACACTATTTCTTCCGAGTGGCTGCGCAGCGTTGTGCCCCCCGTCTCTACGTGTCCCCGATTTCGCCTCTATGTGTCCCCGTCTCTATGTGTCCCCGATTTCGCCTGTATGTGTTCCCAGTCTCTATGTGTCCCCGTCTCTATGTGTCCCCGTCTCTATGTGTCCCCGTCTCTATGTGTCCCCGATTTCGTCTGTATGTGTCCCCAGTCTCTATGTGTCCCCGTCTCTATGTGTCCCCGTCTCTGTGTGTCCCCGATCTCTATGTGTCCCCGTCTCTATGTGTCCCCAATTTCGTCTCTATGTGTCCCAATTTCGTCTCTATGTGTCCCCAATTTCGCCTCTATGTGTCCCCGTCCTGTGTGTCCCCGATTTCGTCTCTATGTGTCCCCGTCTCTGTGTGTCCCCGATTTCGCCTCTATGTGTCCCCGTCTCTGTGTGTCCCCGATTTCGCCCTTTATGTGTCCCCGTCTCTATGTGTCCCCGTCTCTATGTGTCCCCGTCTCTATGTGTCCCCAATTTCGCCTCTATGTGTCCCCGTCTCTGTGTGTCCCCGATTTCGCCTCTATGTGTCCCCGTCTCTGTGTGTCCCCGATTTCGTCTCTATGTGTCCCCAATTTCGTCTCTGTGTGTCCCCAATTTCGTCTCTATGTGTCCCCAATTTCGTCTCTGTGTGTCCCCAATTTCGTCTCTGTGTGTCCCCGATTTCGCCTCTATGTGTCCCCAATTTCGCCTCTATGTGTCCCCGATTTCTCCTCATCTATGTGTCCCCGTCTCTGTGTGTCCCCAATTTCGCCTCTATGTGTCCCCGATTTCGCCTCTATGTGTCCCCGATTTCTCCTCATCTATGTGTCCCCGTCTCTATGTGTCCCCAATTTCGCCTCTATGTGTCCCCGTCGCTATGTGTCCCCGTCGCTATGTGTCCCCAATTTCGCCTCTATGTGTCCCCGTCGCTATGTGTCCCCAATTTCGCCTCTATGTGTCCCCGTCTCTATGTGTCCCCGATTTCGCCTCTATGTGTCCCCGTCTGTGTGTCCCCAATTTCTCCTCATCTGTGTGTCCCCGTCTCTATGTGTCCCCGATTTCGTCTCTATGTGTCCCCGTCGCTATGTGTCCCCGGTTTCGCCTCTATGTGTCCTGTCTCTATGTGTCCCCTTCTTCTTCTTCTGCATTCCCAGGTCATATGGCCATAATGGGTAAGGTACGTATGTATCCGGTTTCCAGTTTTCACTGGTCTTCCCGCTGCGTACAGCCAACACATTCCGATTTCGGAGGAGCTCAAAGGAGAAAAAGTACATAGAAGATTTTTTTAAAGGCAGGAGAATGGGGCCAATAAGTCAGAAAGATAGTAGATGGTCGAAAGCAAAGGGAAGAGGCAGAGTCAAAGAGAGTGGCAGATTAGAGGAAGCTACAAGCACAGAACTTCCAGAAAGTGGGGGAAACTAGTTTTATGAAAGACCCCCGGGATTCCCACGGGGAGACATGTGTCCCCAATTTCGCCTATGTGCGTCCCAGTCTCTATGCATGTGACTCAGTATGTGTCCCAGTCTCTATGCATGTGACTCAGTCTCTATGCGTCCCAGTCTCTATGCATGTGACTCAGTCTCTATGCGTCCCAGTCTCTATGCATGTGACTCAGTCTCTATGCGTCCCAGTCTCTATGCATGTGACTCAGTCTCTATGCGTCCCAGTCTCTATGCATGTGACTCAGTCTCTATGCGTCCCAGTCTCTATGCATGTGACTCAGTCTCTATGAGTCCCAGTCTCTATGCATGTGACTCAGTCTCTATGAGTCCCAGTCTCTATGCATGTGACTCAGTCTCTATGAGTCCCAGTCTCTATGCATGTGACTCAGTCTCTGTGCGTCCCAGTCTCTATGCATGTGACTCAGTCTCTATGTCCCAGTCTCTATGCATGTGACTCAGTCTCTATGAGTCCCAGTCTCTATGCATGTGACTCAGTCTCTATGCGTCCCAGTCTCTATGCATGTGACTCAGTCTCTATGCGTCCCAGTCTCTATGCATGTGACTCAGTCTCTGTGCGTCCCAGTCTCTATGCATGTGACTCAGTCTCTATGAGTCCCAGTCTCTATGCATGTGACTCAGTCTCTATGCGTCCCAGTCTCTATGCATGTGACTCAGTCTCTGTGCGTCCCAGTCTCTATGCATGTGACTCAGTCTCTATGCAGTCTCTATGCATGTGACTCAGTCTCTATGCGTCCCAGTCTCTATGCATGTGACTCAGTCTCTATGAGTCCCAGTCTCTATGCATGTGACTCAGTCTCTATGAGTCCCAGTCTCTATGCATGTGACTCAGTCTCTATGAGTCCCAGTCTCTATGCATGTGACTCAGTCTCTATGCGTCCCAGTCTCTATGCATGTGACTCAGTCTCTATGAGTCCCAGTCTCTATGCATGTGACTCAGTCTCTATGCGTCCCAGTCTCTATGCATGTGACTCAGTCTCTATGCGTCCCAGTCTCTATGCATGTGACTCAGTCTCTATGCGTCCCAGTCTCTATGCATGTGACTCAGTCTCTATGTCTCCCAGTCTCTATGCATGTGACTCACTCTATGTGTCCCAGTCTCTATGCATGTCTCAGTCTCTGTGCGTCCCAGTCTCTATGCATGTGACTCAGTCTCTATGCGTCCCAGTCTCTATGCATGTGACTCAGTCTCTATGCGTCCCAGTCTCTATGCATGTGACTCAGTCTCTATGAGTCCCAGTCTCTATGCATGTGACTCAGTCTCTATGAGTCCCAGTCTCTATGCATGTGACTCAGTCTCTATGAGTCCCAGTCTCTATGCATGTGACTCAGTCTCTATGAGTCCCAGTCTCTATGCATGTGACTCAGTCTCTATGAGTCCCAGTCTCTATGCATGTGACTCAGTCTCTATGAGTCCCAGTCTCTATGCATGTGACTCAGTCTCTATGCGTCCCAGTCTCTATGCATGTGACTCAGTCTCTATGACCCAGTCTCTATGCATGTGACTCAGTCTCTATGTCCCAGTCTCTATGCATGTGACTCAGTCTCTATGTGTCCCCGTCTCTGTGTGTCCCGTCTCTGTGAGACGGGGGTACCATAGGGACTGAGACATATAGAGACGGGGGGGGGGGGGGGGGGATGGGCGGCACGATGAGGGTGACACATAGAGACGTGGACACATAGGGACATATAGACACGGACACATAGGACAGGACGGGGACATATAGACACATAGGACAGACACATAGAGACGGGGAGCACAATGAGGGTGACACATAGAGACGTGGACACATAGAGACGGGGACACATAGAGACAGAGACATATACTCGAGAGACGGGGAGCACAGAGACGAGACTGACACATAGGGACGGGGACACATAGAGACAGGGACACATAGACGGGACACATAGGGACACACAGAGACAGAGACATATAGAGACGGGGAGCACAACGAGACTGACACATAGAGACGGGGACACATAGACGGACAGAGACACATAGAGACGGGGACACACAGAGACAGGGGACACATAGAGACGGGGACACAACGAGACGGGGACACATAGAGACGGGGACATAGAGACAGGGACACATAGAGACGGGGACACACAGAGACGGGGACATATAGAGACGGGGACACATAGAGACGACAATGGGGACACATAGAGACGGGGACATACAGAGACGGGGACACATAGAGACGGGAGCACATTGAGGTTGACACACAGTAGAGACGGGGACACACAGAGACGGAATCATATAGAGACGGGGACACACAGAGACGGGGACACACAGAGACGGAGACATATAGAGACGGGAGCACAATGAGGGCGACACATAGAGACGGGGACGCACAGAGAGACGGGGGCATCGGTCGAATTGATCCCCCGCCAAGCACCCCCTCCCGCACCCCCCCCCCCCCTCGCACCCTTCCCCACCCCCGCGTCCTCCCATCTAATTCTATTACACACACACACACACACACACACACCTACTACCACCACCACCACCACCACCAACCTCACCCTCACTAAATAAAGATGGCGAACTGTTTGAAATGTTGGGAGAGAAATGATGAGTTTGCTCGTGCATAATCTCATCGTTTATGTGGCAGAGAGAACGTCTGTGGTGTTTTTGATGGAGTGAAGATTGGGAAGGAAATAATATCGTGAAGAAAAAGCAACAACAGATAAAATTATGTTATTTGGTGATGATGAAATTGAAATTGAAGGGGGGGGGGGGGGGGGGGGGGGGGGGGGGGGGGGGGGGTTAGAAAAAGGGAGGAAGGAAGAAGGTAGGGAAGAGAGGATGGGTGATGAGGTAGGTAGGGGGGGGGGGAGGAGGGAGGGAGGGGGACAAAATACAGAGATATAAAACAGATGAGGTAAATAGATAGAAAAAGTGAATGGTTAAATTTAAGGCATGACAATATCTATGTCTGTCTTTTTGACTGAAACAGAGAGAGAGAGAGAGAGAGAGAGAGAGAGAGAGAGAGAGAGAGAGAGAGAGAGAGAGAGAGAGAGAGAGAGAGAGAGAGAGAGAGAGAGAGAGAGAGACAGAGACAGAGAGAGAGAGAGAGAGAGAGAGAGAGAGACAGAGAGAGAGAGACAGACAGACAGACAGACAGAGACAGACAGAGACAGACAGAGAGACAGATAGAAGGATGGGCAGAGACAGATGGATGGAGAAAGACAGCGAAAATCTACGGGATACATTCTAGGATCACGGGCATTAGTCCTCAGGACAAAATGGGATTAACATTCGTCCATATTTTATTCGGAACAGTGCAGTAGTTTAGGCATTTTCCTTACAGAGATAGAGAGAAACGGACTGGCAGACAAACAGCAACACAGGTACCGACAGACAGACAGACAGACAGACAGACAGACAGACAGACAGACAGACAGACAGGCAGACAAACAGCAACACAGGTACATACATACAGACAGACAGACAGACAGGCAGACAGACAGACAGACAGACAGGCAGACAAACAGCAACACAGGTACATACATACAGACAGACAGACAGACAGGCAGACAGACAGACAGACAGACAGGCAGACAAACAGCAACACAGGTACAGACAGACAGACAGACAGACAGGCAGACAGACAGGCAGACAAACAGCAACACAGGTACAGACAGACAGACAGACAGACAGACAGACAGACAAACAGTTGAAGCACAGACACAAACGGGCGGGCATGGAAATACATACTGTATTATTCTCACTGATACAAAGATTCAACTACAACAAATAACACCCCCCCCCCCCCCCCCACCACCACCACCACCACCCCGTTGGGATACTGGGGGGGAGGGATGGAGGGGGCTTTGTACAAATACACCCCCCCTCCCCCACACTCACCTTCTGGAAGTTCTGTGCTTGTAACTTCCTCTAAACTGTCACTCTCTTTGACTCTGCCTTTTCTCTTTGCCTACTGTCATCTACCATCTTTCTGCCTTGCTGGTCCATTTCCTTGCCATTAACCCCTTCACTGCCACCAACGCATCACACACTGACCCGATGACATCACTAACGATGTCATCAGATGAAGAGGAATAACCCTGATTTGCTGGCGTTTGCTCTAACACAGTCAAGAGAGTAACATCCCCAGACCATTTTTGCCAGATTGCCTCTATCGGTTATCTTCTTCATGGCATGATTTGCCCAATGATTTTTTCTTTATTTATTTTTTCTGGCAGTCAAAGGGGTTGAAAACAACAACCACAACATTCTTACAAGTATTTTCTGCAGTCGAAGACGAACATGCTGGGCCTTTTCTTCTTCTTTTTAGGCGCGTAGATAACGGCAGCATGACGCATCTGCGCTGGCAGTGACAGGAAACTGTCTGACTCTGAGCGAGGGATGATCAAAAAGAAACAGCCACGGAAAGGGCCAGCCACACGGCAGCTAAAATCGCACGACTGTACGATACGATTCGATCACGTGGTCTCCAAGTCATCACAAGAGGAACAAAAAGAAGGGCGATAACACGCTTAGGCAATTACCCCTCCAAATCTGATTCACGCTTCGAGATTACGTGATCGAATCGCATTGTACAGTTGTGCGATTTTAGCTGACGTGTGGCTGGCCCGCAAAGACCCACTGAGCCGGCTGGATTAAGTCCCTTGTTTTTTTTTTCTGGGTCGGTGTGGGCCCACATTCAGACTTTCCTCGTACACGATCGAAGCTGCTCTTTATAAAGTGATGTCTCGTTTTCGTGCCAGAGGCCATTTTGCATGGGAGCAACACTTGGTCAAAATAAGATTTCTTACCAGCTATAAGAGGGAAAACGCGTGAAAACCGTGATTTTGACACGCGTGACGTACTGGGTCTTTAACGCCACTAGTGGAAAGTACGACGTATGCAGACATGTCACCTTTAAGTCGACGTCATATTTCACGTCCTCGCGCGATGACGTAATACTGACCATACCATGAAAGGGTCACGCATTCCATGTCGTGTTAACGGTTCGCATAACTAAACGGGTTTCATTATGTAATGAGAAAGTGGCGTGATTCAGTGGCGGATCTGAAGGGGGTTTCCAGGGGGGTTCCGGAACCCCCCCACCTTTGCTCCGAGGGTAAAAAAGTAAGAAAATTGCTCAATTTTTGCTTTAATAATCACTAAATTGTAAACGTTTAAGAGGGCTTCGCCCCCTGAGGCCCCACAAAACCACTACACCTTAATCAAGAACCTATGCAGATCCCTGGACTCCCCGCGGACACCCCCCCCCCCTTACGAATCATTTGGTCCGCCCCCTGTGGTTGAATAGATATGACGATAACTCGGGAGCAATTATTTAAGCGAAAGAGAGTGGGCCTCTTGAATTCTAGAATGTATGATGCTTTCACGCTTATATATAATATATACGGTTCGCATAACTAATCGGGTTTCATTATGTAATGAGAAAGTGGCGTGAGAAGAGTGAGAAGTGTTTCGTATTATGATGTGCCGTTAGTGTTGTTTTTAACGGAGCAGTCGAAAAGAGCGCACCGCTAATAAGCGCGCGCCTCAAAGAGCGCATTTTGCATGCTAATAAGAGCGCGTGTTCATGCTAAAAAGAGCGCACGTGAATGTGTGGTTTTCGTGCTAATAAGCGCGCATAGGTGAAATCGTTCTCATCAGACATTTACCATTTGCACTCGTCTGTTTGCTAAACTTCAGTCTTCTTGCTGTTTTGAAGAAAGAAACTTTCGATATGTCCACGATTCGACACATCACCACGTTAGGGATAGGGTTATGGATAGGGATAGGGTTAGGAATAGGGATAGGGTTAGGGTTAGGGATAGGTTTAGGGTTTCACATCACATTTTACAACGCGCTCTTTTTGACATCCTCGATCTTTCTTAAGTTCCAAAGATGCGCGCTTATTGGACAAAACATTGCGCTCTTTCTAGCTTCATTTTTTGGACGCGCGCTTTTAGAGAGTAGGTAAAACGCGCGCTTATGGGATGCACCCGCTTTTAAGTCATTCCTGGACAAAGCCATATGGCGAAACGTTGGAAATAAAGGCTGAGAAGAGAAGCAGTGGGTTATTTTGTTTTAGTCCCTGAGCCGAAGGTTCGGGGAGCTATTGTTTCTGTCTGGTCCGTCCGGTGTCCGTCCGGCGTGCCTCCGTCCGTCCTGCTATTCGTCCGTTTTTCTCAAAAACTATTCAGTCTATCATCATCAAATTTGGTATACTAGTTTGCCAAGATGCAAGCTACCCACTGATGTATTTAGTTTTACACTAAGGTCAAGGTCGCGCCAGTTACGGGGTTCAAACCCCGAAACACATACTCGCTAATATCTCGCGAAGTTTTGCATGTATTTCAATGCAGGTTTTTTTCACAACATTTCTTGATGAATGGTCTATAACACAGTTGTCATGAATTTTTCTGTGCGCGCGTGTGCGCATGATCGCGCGCGCTCAAATCACGGGTCCGAACCCCAAGGCTATATATAAAAAAAACTATTCAGTTTGATGCTGTTTTTATGTATGTGTACAGCCGACACATTCCGATTTCGGAGTAGCTCGGCGATGCTGCGAGGGGACTTTGCAGCCGCTCGGCGTTGCACTTGTTTTATTTCGTTTTACAGCAATTTTGCGACAACGCTTGCAACATAGCCCCAGATTGAGTCTTCTCGCATAGTGCCCAAAAGCCAAACATAATTGACATGATTGATCAAAGACTGAAACAGTGAGACTAGAAGAGGAGATAGTAGAAATGAGCAAAGGTAGGAAACTCTCTGTTAATAACACCCCCTCCACCAAATTAAGTTGCTTATGACACCCTCGCCTAGCCTTGCATGAATAGAGTAAGGGCCCCAAATGTCCGGAAGCAAAATAAATCTGTCAAAAGCTGCAAAATAAATAACGCGACACAAACGTCAAAGACTACACTGTGTAGAGAATATAATTTTCTATATCCCTGCTAATTTTGATTTCATAATCTCCAAAAGAGCAAAAGTTATTCAATTTTTAAAAAACCCACCTAAATTGTCTGACATTAGGCACCCCGAGATCCAAAGTCCGGACATTGACACCTACCTTCCAACTGGAAAGCTTCAAATTAAAGCAAATTTATTTATGATGTACATTTCTATAACGCTCAACGACTAGTTGATATCAACCAGAAGCACTAAGAAACAAGCGCGAAATCGCAATAGTTTGTGGCACGCGGTCTATTTTTACCACTCCAATCATGAGTTACCTCCCCTGGATTTTCAATAATTTTAATCTGTAAACCAGAATGTTATCTCTGCACCATTTCGTAACTTTTTATATCTTTTGGAAAACATTTAAAACTATGTATCCTACTTATACTCATCGAAAGAAGCACCGCATACTCGTCGTGTCTGTTGTAGTGTCTGTATTACGTATGTTTATTATTTTGTACGCTTTTAAAATACATCATTTTAAAGAGTGGCCTCA
>CM065705.1:9092640-9100140 GCA_017654935.2 Phymorhynchus buccinoides | reverse complement strand
CTTTGTCGAGCAAGACACGTTACGTCAGCTGTTTTCACAGCCATATAGTTATCACATACCCTCCCCGCGTGGGGATACCAAGGGGATCGTTTGTACAAATAGTTCCCACACCTTCTGGAAGTTCCGTGCTTGCAACTTCCTCTAATCCGTCTCTCTCTCTCTCTCTCTCTCTCTCTCTCGCTCTCTTTGACTTTGCCCTTTCCCGTTGCTAGGCTTACTATCATCTACTATGTTTCTGTCTAAAGGTCTGTATGCACGTTAACACTATTCACGAGATAGTTCTATTTCCCCATGGCGCAACACAGTGATAGCCCACTATGTTTCACCGCCAATGTCGCATTTTTGCACCACAATGATTTAGCAACCATGTCATAAACGCTCTTGAAATCAGGGTCTGTTATTCAATGACATTGCATTCCTAAATGTGGTCAGTAAGGATTGACCCCATTCTAAATGTGTCACAGAGAAATCCCACAATATTGCAGACATATCTTTTCTGTAGCCAAGTAACTTTAATGGAATTTTTTGGCTCAAAGATGGCTGGCGGTGAAAGGGTTAATATGACTTGCAACTCACTATGTTGCCATGGGGAAATAGAAATATCTTGTGAATAGTGTTAACGTGTACATAGACCTTAACTGGTTCATTCTCCTGCCTTTGGTCTAGACTTTCTTGCGAAAACATTTGCCTGCCTAATTTCTGTTTCTTAGTTAGGCGCATAACGGCAGCATGACGCATCTGCGATCATTATGACAGGACACTGTCCGAGCTAGCGATCGACCGTACCGTACAGTGCAGTGGGGTTTTTTGTGTGTGGTTTAAACGCAGTAAGTCGTAAAGTGCTGAAACCTAAGGGATTGGTTGGCCTTTAGGGACATTGTTTTCCTAGCGCCAACTGTCCTCAAATGAGGAAGGGCAAGGTTTCTCCACTATAAACAAATTTTAGCCCCCCCCCCCCCTATCCCCTTGACCCCTCCCCCAACCACCCAGAATAGCAACTGTCCCCTTCTGCTATCTGGCAGTCATAGTCGGAAACGAGAGTCAGAGATACATGATACAGTGCGAGTAAGTCGTGAAGTGGAAACGTTCCCATGCACGTAAGGGCCCGCCACACTGCATACGATCTGACCCCCAGTACGATGCGATTCGTGACGGATGATGATTGCGAGTCACGAATGATTCACGTGAAACACTTCCGTCTAACAAAATAATTCTATTTTTTGTTCACTACACACACTGAAGTAGACCGCACTACACGAATCTTATAAAAGGTCTGTTACACAATTACTGATATATTTTATCAAGTTTGGTTTATTCCAAAAATAACCCCCATGGGGGCACATGGAAATAAATATAAGTAACAACAATGCTATAAACAACATATTTAATCAAGAAAAGGAAACAAAAATGCACATAAAGCAGCTAAACACGGTACATAGAGCGACAAAAATCACGTCCAAATCGATCAACCATTAGGTACCAGAAGAATTAACAATGATACAGAATTGATTGTATTGCTCCTAAACTTATATTCAATCTCATTAGCAACAGCCCCATTCATACATATCATAATCTTCAAGAACGACGTTCTCACAAAAAGTACCTGTGCTATAAGAAAAAACAAAATAAAATAATCATACTGCAGAAAATGCCTTCAGACAGTTTTAGCAAGCGCACACGCACGCACACAAACACACACACACACACACACACACACACACACACACACACACACACACACACACACACACACACACACACACACACACACACACACACACACACACACACACACACACACACACACACACAGAGAGAGAGAGAGGTGCACACACACATACACACACACACAGAGGTGCACACACACATACACACACACACACACACACACACACACACACACACACACAGGTGCACACACACACACACACACCCCCCCCACACACACACACACACACACATTTGCGTGCGCACAAGCACTCATACACGAATACAATCTAACAGGGAACTTGTCAACTTGTATCGGATTTATGTACGGGGGACTACCAAATATAGCGAACGTAACTAGTAGGATTTCATCAGATTAATCTAGACGGTAGTATGTCGCGTGAATCGTGCTTCACAAATGTCAAAATCCCCCCCGTGGGGACACCGAGGGGGGGGGGGGGGGGGGGTGTCTTTTTATAAATAGTTCCCTCACCTTCTGGAAGTTCTGTGCTTGTAGCTTCCTCTAGTCGGTCACTCTCTTTGACTCTGCCTTTTCCCTTTGCTTACTGTCATCTACTATCTTTCTGCCTTACAGGTCCATTCTCCTGCCTTTTTTTCACCAAACACTTTTTCAAAAAGATTTCCTCCTCCAGCCGAAGTCGGACTTTTGCTGGGCCTGACTATTTCTTAGTTAGGGGCGCATAACGGCAGCATGACGCATCTGCGCTCATAATTGACAGGAAACTGTCTGAGCGATCGAAGAAGAAAAGAAGAAGAAAATGTCAAAATCGGATCGGAGTGAATCGAATCGTATGCAGTGTAGCAGTCCCTTATAATACCTTTTCAGCCATTTTCTGTTCTCCAGGGCCTGTATTCACGTTGAGATAGCATGAGACTTAGCATCATGCTAACTTAGAAGCTCTTCCAAAAGTCCTATTAAATCCTATAGGACATTGGAAGAGCTTCTAAGTTAGCATCATGCTAAGTCTCATGCTATGTCAACGTGAATACAGGCCCAGTATAATATCTTGTGCGATGTTTCTCAAGCTCGCTCGCTGCACGTGCGTCTATCAACTGCTCACAGAGGGTGCCTAGCTCGTGAGAGGGTGGGGTGATGGTGCTATAGCTGCTTCACGAGCGCGCGTCATCGAGTGCACGAGCGCGGGGGCCTAAGCCAATGAGAAACGTTGTTATAATATAAATTGCCTCTTCTTTTTTTTTCACGAAACACTTTCAAAAAGATGTCCTCCAGCCGAAGTCGGACTTGCTGGGCCTAACTATTTCTTAGTTAGGCGCATAACGGCAGCATGACGCATCTCCGCTCATAATTGACAGGAAACTGTCTGAGCGAACGAAGAAGAAGAAGAATGTAAATGGGAATTAATGAAAAAATTGTGTTTTACGTGCGGCTCTCGGTCTGGAACAGACACATATGGGAGATTTGTAGATACAAAGATGGTGGGAACAATACTGGAGGCAATGCCCGGAGGCAGTGCAACACCAGTAAAGTCCCTATTTTTAACAATATAGATAGGTGTAGCAGTAACCGCGCCTCGGTTAACCCTTTCACCGCCAGACATATTTCAGCCACAAATGTCCATTATGTTTACCGGGGTAGAGAACAAAATCCATCTGCAGTATATTCTCCTACTGTGACATATATAACATATTATTAAGGTCTATCCTTACTTCCAAAAATTAAGACAATAGGGTCTTTGGATAAGACCCCAATTTGATGCCCTTTACTAGTGGCATAGGTGTTAAATCACTGTGGTGCTAAAATGCGACTTTGGCGGTGAAAGGGTTAAACCTCATCAGCTATGGTTCCGCCACAATCTGCAGTATAATATAAATGGGAAGCACTGGGTTGTTGTTTTGATGGGTTCTGGAAATGGTGGCTCATTCGTGTCAAAAGTCATGAACAACGTTCGTTTTATGACGATAGAGCCGTATATGTATTACATAGTGGGTAAGGGGGGGGGGGGGGGGGGGGGGGATGAAGTATGGGGTTGTTTTATGGACAGATATGTTGTTACTGAGTTTAACTCCTCCCCCTTCCACACATATTTTTTATCCCATTTTTTGATAGTGGCAATGGGGATGATAGGGAAGTGTGTATGGAGATGCACACACAGCAAGATGATCACACAAAAAGATAGAAATGATAAGGGAGTTAACTCGGTGAAGCACTACTACTGTGTTGTAAGCATAATAGTCCCCCGCACATTTCTGGGCACATCCCAACGTTTTGCATCTTATCAGAGTAAGCACTTCCAAATATTCTGTAATATTCTTTAGAAATTAATCCCTGCAATAAAGGATATCCAAAGTCATGTCGCATGGATTTCACAAATAAGGATGAATATAATTTATCTTTAAAGATTCTTTTACCTTTGCAGACTCTGAATTTGAAACTCTACCTTCCAGAACACAGAACATTTCATGAAGTTAACGCTAACTGAGTTTGTTTCTGAGGTTCACAAATACAGACATTGGACACAGAAAAGTTCTATCTAAGCAAATTATTCTGTATTTCAAATGCACCAACTTTTCAGTCCTTCAGAGTAGGGGTACAGAGCTCAGCTATCCACCGAGATTTCTCTTTCATACTATAATGTATATAAGCAGCAAACGTTCAAGTAAAAAACAAATCAACAAATAATTTATCTCTCCATAAAAAAAGACTCCCTGATATTACTGTGTCTTAAAAACATCTCTTCTGGAACCTCTTCCCGATTTTGACACCAATGGGCCACCATCCACCATAAAACAGTTCCTCCCACTTATAACAACGTTTCTCATTGGCTCAGGCCTACTCGGGTGCACTCGATGACGCGCGTGCGCAGCACCATCACCTCGTCAATTTCACGAGCGGAGCGCAGCGCCCCCTCTGTGAGCAGTTGATAGACGCACGTGCGTGTTATGTGCGTGCTGGAGAAAGATCAAACACGATATACCAGAGAACAGAAGTAGTTAGAGAATGTCGTGTGTTTGTTGTGTGTTTTTAACACTGAAATCATATAGTTGTTACGTTTCCACTTTACCTTTCAGAATACTGCACCAAAGTAGACACTGCACTGTTCGGGGAATGTGGCTGTGAAAACAGCTGACGTTCTCGGCTACGAGAGAGAGAGAGAGAGAGAGAGAGAGAGAGAGAGAGAGAGAGAGAGAGAGAGAGAGAGAGAGAGAGAGAGAGAGACAGACAGAGAGACAGAGAGACACAGACAGAGAGAGACAGACAAACAGACAAGCAGAGAGACAAAGAGAGAGAGAGAGAAGAGAGAGAGAGAGAGAGAGAGAGAGAGAGAGAGAGAGAGAGAGAGAGAGAGAGAGAGAGAGAGAGAGAGAGAGAGAGAGAACGACAGACAGAGAAAGAGAGACAGACAGACAGAGAGGAAGAGAGAGACAGAAACAGAGAGAAACAGAGAGACAGAGACACAGAAACACATCGAGAGAGAGGGGGGGGAGAGAGAGAGAGAGGAGAGAGAGAGAGAGAGAGAGAGAGAGAGAGAGAGAGAGAGAGAGAGAGAGAGAGAGAGAGAGAGAGAGAGAGAGAGAGAGAGAGAGAGAGTATATGCTTATTTGCTTATGTGTATATGCCTGTGTGTTGGTTTATGTGTATATGACTTCGTGTGTTTTTTCATAAGTATTTGCTTTTGTATTTTTTATTTCACTTTTTTTTGGTAACCATTATTTCACAAGGAGAAAAAGCAAACAAGAAGCACTAGCGACCAAAAGTTAAGGCCCAGAAAGACAATCATCTCCGAAAACTCACGAACTCAATAAAACGCACCCAGCTCAGAACAAAACTGAATTTATTCTTTTAACATTAAGTTCATTCAAAAGAATCATTAATTATAACGAGTTCAGTCAACAAAATGCCCCTTTCAACAACTTCCCCCTCCTCTTGAAAAGTCACACTCAGAATCAATGCACTTTGGAACAGTCAGTACACATTACAGAAATTGTTTTTGCGCGGATGCCTTCCTCTCATGGTGACACATCACCACACAACATTTGAAGCGATTCGGTTAAGCGGTTCGGGGGATATATTTTGGACAGACAGAAAACCCACACAAAAAACCCACATTACTGACTGTTCCAAAGTGCATTGATTCCGAATGTGTGACTTTTCAAGAGGAGGGGGAAGTTGTTGAAAGGGGCAATTTGTTGACTGAACTCGTTCCGATTAACGATTTTTTGGAATGAACTTAATGTTAAAAGAATAAATTCAGTTTTGTTATGAGCTGGGTGCGCTTTATTGAGTTCGTGAGTTTTCGGAGATGATTGTCTTTCTGGGCCTTAACTTTTGGTCGCTAGTGTAAATATGTACAAAACAAAACAAAGCCAAACAGAGCAACAATCCGACGCAACAAACACATTTAAACACAACAATGCCATAAGTAGTTGCCTTTGTTTGCATGCAAATTGACGATTGCCTTACCATTCTTCAATGTCACTAAACCATCTTCTTTTATTCTTATTAGAAGACAAAACATACGTGTAGGGGAAAACGGGGTAAAAAGCGCATGGGCGGGTAAGAAGCCCACCCCAATTATCTCATGAAATGAAGCAAATTTCAGTCTCATTTTGCCCATATGACGAGCCTTAATGTCTAGCATTCGTCTCATGGGCAAATTTGACTGAAATTTTCTTTATTTCATGAGATAATTGGGGTGGGCTTCTTACCCGCCCATGCGCTTTTTACCCCGTCTTCCCCTATGTTGTTGTTGTTGTTGTTGTTGTTGTTGTTGTTGTTGTTGTTGTCGTACCCTGGCTAAACGACTCCAGGGATTATCCCAACAGCTGAAGCACTTGAACACTATGGTGCAAATGCATCAGCTAGGGATGAAAGCACTACGTGTGTGACCGTTGTTTTTTTTATTACAGGCCCCGCCACGTGGGCAGCCAGTCTCCCAAATCCCCCGAAGATGGAATATGGCTGCCCATCTCCATCTTCAGGAGGATTTTGGAGACTGGTGATGCTATGTTCGGAGCTTGTCATGGCTGAAGACAGTCCCCGCTGTAGCTATGCACAGCTATAACAACATTTTGATGTAGCCTTGGTGTTCTAGCCTATGTCAATTGGTCTGGACTTTGGAGGGAAGGGAGGCGTATACTCTCTTTCCAGTTGCTTTAAACAACTAAAAAAAAAAGAACTAAACACATTACGTGTCCAGTCGGTAAAATGCCCATTCGACCAGATATCCTTATAACCATTCGGCCAAATATCCCTGCGGCCGAATGTTCGTTCGGCCTAATGTACGTTCGGCCAATTGTCCGTTCGGTCAAATCTCGATCCATTCGGTCAAATGTACGTTCGGCCAATTGTCCATTCTGCCAAATTTCCATTCGGCTAATTGGGTGGTGCGCTTCTGGCTGCGACGCGCTCTCTAGGTGGGAGCAACCCGAATTTCACAGAGACGCCTCTGTGACCATAAAGTACCTAATACCTAAATGTCCGTCGGTCAAACGTCCGTTCGGCCATATGTCCATTCAGCTAAGGTCCGTTCCGCCAAATGTCTACTCAGTCAAATTTCCGTTCGGCAAAATGTCCATTCGGCCAATTGTCCGTTTGGCCTAATGTCCGTTCGGCCATATATCCGTCGGCCAAGCGTCCTTTCGGCCAAATGTCCATTCGGTCAAACGTCCATTCGGCCAAATGTCTACTCAGCCAAATATCAGCTTGACCAAATGTCTACTCAGCCAAATGTCCGTTCGGCAAAATGTCCATGGCATTCGGCCAAATGTCCGTTGGCCAAACGCCCGTTCGGCCAAATGTCCATTCGGCTA
>CM065705.1:9080140-9082640 GCA_017654935.2 Phymorhynchus buccinoides | reverse complement strand
TTAACCATTTAAACCCCCACCCATTCAGAATCGTAATAATTGCTAAAACAGTCATATTTAATAGATTATAATATTTTTTGTAATATCGTTTTCTTTCTTTCTTTCTCATTCACTCACTTTTAGGGCCGTGAACTCAGTGTGTGTGTATGGCTCGTTCGTGAAGTCAAAAGGTAATTTTGGTCACGTTTTGTGTGTGTGTGTGTGTGTGTGTGTGTGTGTGTGTGTGTGTGTGTGTGTGTGTGTGTGTGTGTGTGTGTGTTTTCAATTCTGACGAACAGAGGAATCGCATTGAGTCTTGAACTTTTCCCTGCAACTTGTTCCCAGAATCGTGTTTTCCGCTTCATCATCTTCTTTTGCTAACTAATTCCTCTTTTTAGTTGTCAGAACTTCACATGTATTTTAGCTACGATGAAGTTCATTAAGAAACTTGCGGTAGAGAAGCGGCCATGCGAATCTCTGTAACGTCACGAAGGACCAGAGCAGAGCTGTCACCCATCTGAAGGTCTGTGTACACGTAAGCATTATTCACGAGATATTTCTGTTTCCCCATGGCAACACAGTCGTAGCCCACTCTTAACCCTTTCACCGCCAGCCATATTTCAGCCAACAAATTCCATTTATTGTACCTGGGTAGAGAACAAAATCCGGCTAATGTTAAGATCAGCTCCCTCCGCTGTTCCAGGGTGAAGTTGGCCAATACGCTCCCTCCAATTGACCTTTTCCGTTAAGCTGATTGGCCAAACTTCACCCTGGAACAGCGGAGGGAGCTGATCTTAACATTTGCCCAAAATCCATCTGCAGTATTGGGGATTCTTCTGTGACATGTATAAAATAAGGTCTATCCTTACTTCCTAAAACTAAGACAATAGGGTATTTGGATAATAGACCCCAATTTGATGCCTTTTAATGACATATGTATTAAATCACTGTAGTGCTAAAATGCGACTTTTGGCGGTGAAAGGGTTAAAGGTCTGTGTACACGTTAGCATTATTCACGAGGTATGTCTATTTCCCCATGGCAACACAGTGATAGCCCACTCTTAAAGGTCTGTGTACACGTTAGCATTATTCACAAGATATTTCTTTTTCCCCATGGCAACATAGCGATAACCCACTCATAATATGACTTACAGCTCACTGTGTTGCCATGGGGAAAACAGAAATGTCTTGTGAATAGTGTTAACGTGTACCGAGGATCGTTAACGTGTACACAGACCTTTAGGTGTGTGGCCATCATCTGTATCTTGGAGGACACTTGGCTCGAGATCCGTTTTACAGAGCTTAGAAAATACCCGTACTGAGTGTCTAAGACGCACTCGTGATTACAGAGACCCAGGACCCTCCGAGATTATTCGAAACAAAGCATGACACCGTAATAACCCATAGTTCGTTTCAAATCAAATCATTTCATAGCTCATTGTCATCAAGGGGGGAGGTGGAGGGGGAGGACCCAAATGACCCAGTCATGTCCCTTATATTTCTTCCGGCTTAATTTTGATTAATTAACCTTCTTGACCAGCTACAAATATGAATACGTTTTTATATTTGAAAAGCAAAAAAAGTGAAAGTTAAATGGTTCATTTCCGAAGCCCGCAGAAGAAAAAAAACAGCAGACAAAAAAACTAAAAACGACAACTAGAGTATTAATAGGTATTATTAGGTACTTTATAGTCACAGAGGCGTCTCTGTGAAATTCGGGTTGCTCCCACCTGGAGAGCGCGTCGCAGCCAGAGGCGCGCCACCCAATAGGTTTTTTTTTTTTTTTTTTGCATACGATTTTTGTCACTGATGATAATTGGGGGGGGGGGGGTGGGGGGGGGGGGTTGGGGTGGGGGGGGGGGGGGGGGGGGGGGGGCGGGGGGGGAGGGGGGGGCGGGGGGGGGGGGGGGGGATCTTACCCGGGGGGGAGGGGTGGAAATGGGGGGGGGGGGAATCGGTTTTGGGAGGGGGGTGGGGAGGGGGTCTTCCCCTATGAATACGTTTTTATATTTGAAAAGAAAACAAAGTGAAAGTTAAACCTCGGTTTATCGCCTCCGAAGACTCCACGTTCAGGTTAAGGCCTAGTGCAGAAAGAGGAACAAATCCCCTGTACCCAGGTTCGAACTCGGGTTTACTTGAAACGAAGCGAACGCGATACCACTGTGCCACTCTACACCGCTGGAAACGCTAGATTAATCAGACGTGCGGCAGCAGTTTCGGGTCTAGTGACCTTGCAAGAATAAACAGACAAACGGCCCTGAAACTAAAGTCGGTTCAAACAGTCTACAACACCTGCACTTTACAGTACCCCTTGCGCCAGCTAGGGATGAGAACATTGCGTGTAGTGACCGGGTCTTTTGATTACCCGGCCACGTGGGCAGCTAGCCACACTCCGACTTCGGAGGATTTTGGGAGACTGATGATGTAATGCAAGGAGCTTGTCATGGCTAAGCCTAAAGACAACCCCCTGGCCATAACTATGCAGAGCGTAACAACATTTGGATGTAGCCTTGGTGTTCTA
>CM065705.1:9070140-9072640 GCA_017654935.2 Phymorhynchus buccinoides | reverse complement strand
GAGGTGTTGCGCTATATACAAATCCTAATTATTATTAGTACTGACTACGTGACTATCTATCTTTGTCTCTTATCGATAGTGATACGATAACGTTTGAATGGAGGGACCTAGAAGGCTAGGTGTTTCGTACACGGATGGGTATTTAGGATAACTAGGCCACGTTCGAAAATGGAGGTCATTGGTCAAAAGTCAAGCTCGCTGGAACCGAAACATGCTGCCGCGCGAGATCCTCGCTGGCGTAGGGGTACTGTCAAGTGCGGGTGGTGTAGACTGTTTGATGGGACTTTAGTTTCAGGGGTGTTTGTTTGTTTCCTGCAAGGTCACTTTACCCGAAAATGCTGCCGTGCGGCTGGTTGAACTAGCGTTTTCACGCTCTAGTTTGATTATGCTTTTTGCGGCTTCCTCAGCACGATTCCAGAAGTTTCCTGAACTCGGAGCGCAGAGAGAGAGAGAGAGAGAGAGACCGAGAGAGAGAGAGAGAGAGAGAGAGAGAGAGACCGAGACCAATGTAGAGAGAGCGGCCCGAGCGAGTGCCACAGAGAGAGACTCCCCCACGGTGTCTTTACAGAGATCCAATCACATGAGGAGAGAGGAGAGAGGCCAGACAGAGAGAGCTATAGTCTATATTATGAGACTTTGTTCAAAAGACACTAATATTTCATTATCAGATAGAGAGCCAGACTCCCCCCCTCGTTACTGACACTCGACTGAGACCGTAAAACTGAGATGACGCAGAGACAAAGAGCACGAGAGAACTAGGACATGTTTGCGTGTCCGCTCAGAGTTTAGTCAGAGTCAGAGTACCAAACTCGATCCCTTCCCCTGATTGACACGATAAAGAGAATGAGCTTGATAAAGACTTTTTTTACATCCTGTCGGCCAGAGAGTGGAGTGTGTGCGTGTGTGGAGTGTCTGAGTGTGTGCCTAGTCCCCGGGTGTTTTTTGTGGGTGTGACAGCGTGTGACGGTCAGTGTCCGCTCGTGCGAGAGATCGTGCCCGAAGTGTGCTCGTGCTCCGTAGCTGTGTCTCCAACCATGAAACAGAGAGACAGAGAGCCCCTCTATGGAGCGAAACCTACTGATAGAGATACTGAGACAGACAGAGAGATTGCTAGAGAGAGAGAGAGATAGAGATTCAGACCAAGAGAGAGAGAGCTGTTTAGACGTAGCGAGACTACTATATTGGGAGAGAGAGAGAGGAAATATGAGTTTCAGATAGACAGGTCGAGCCCAGTATTGAGAGATACTCGCGAGAAGATTCGAGAGTGATACCGAGTTTGAAATAGAAGAGAGCTAGAGTCTTGACTCTCTTTTCTTCCAGAGACATGTCAGCTCTAGAGACAGACACACACCAGGGTAGACAGAGCGAGACCCCCAGAGAGAGAGAGAACCGAGAGCAGAGAGAGAGAGAGGGATAGAGACGGCTAGAGAGCCCCTGCGCACTCCGCTCCCCCTCCCCCCCTCCGGCCACGCCCCCCACTAGGCATCCTGCCCGTATCACCACCACACTGGGGGACCCCACCACAATGACACATACCATTCACATCAACACACCACACAATACCACAAATTCGGGTGTCTTTCAACCGCACACCAATCATAAGCAAATAAATCAGTAGAGACGAGAGAGACCCCCCCCCCCTCGCCAGCCCCGAGACTTGGGACCCCGACCCCAACAAATAATCCCCCGACGACAGACGACGCCCGAGGAACCCGATGGCCCGGGATCCCGATAGAGACCGAAGCCCACGACAGCCGACGAGGCCGAGACGATAGAGGAACCCGACTCAAAGCCCCCGAGAGAGAGAGAGAGAGAGAGAGAGAGCAGCGACGACTGGAGAACCACTGAAAACTATTAACTTTATTTTTCAAGGATAAAGATTTAGGCAACGCCTATTCTTCCAAACTGTCCTTGATACATATAATACTAACAAAGAACACAAACATGGCAAGGCATGATATTACACATACAGAGAGAGAGAGAGAGAGAGCGGGAGGCAGATGGAGAGAGAGAGAGAGAGAGAGAGAGAGAGAGAGAGAGAGAGAGAGAGACGAGAGAGAGAGAGAGAGAGAGAGAGAGAGCGAGGACAGAGGGCAGGGACAGACAAACAAGGACAGACAAGACAGACAGAGACAGATTAATAACAGTGTAATTCTTTATTTATTGATTGAATATTAATGCATTGATTACTGTCTTGGTGGCACTTTTGATGGTGTTGAGAACATAATGAATGGTTGTATGTTGAATAATGTCAATATGTCTAAATTTAAAAGTTGATTTATTTTTCGGAATGATAAAAAAAGATTTGATAAAACTTAAGAGGGTATGGTCAATGCATAATAATAGAAAATTAAGGGCGTAAAAGTGTTTTTATATATATATTGTCGTATATATGTCATATTATATATCATATATATATAATATTATCATATTATATATATATATATATATATATTTATATATATATATCTATATATATATATATATATATCTATCTATA
>CM065705.1:9064027-9069640 GCA_017654935.2 Phymorhynchus buccinoides | reverse complement strand
CCCCCCTCTCTCTCTCTCTCACTCACCTCTCTCTCTCTCTCTCTCTCTCCCCCTCTCCTCTCTGTGTTACGCTCAGTGTCTCTTTTAACTCTTCTTTGCTCTCTGTCTCTGTCTCTGTCTCTCTCTCTGCTCTCTCTCTCTCTCCTCTCTCCCCTTTCTCCATCTCTCTCTCTTCTCTCTCTCTCTCTCCCCCCTCTCTCTCTCTCTCTCCTCTCATCTTATCTAACGCTCTCTCTCTCTCGCTCTCTCTCGCACGTCTCCTCTCTCTCTCTCTCTTCTCCTCTCTCCTCTCACTCCCTCCCCCTCCTCTCTCTCTTGTCTTTTCTCTCTCTCTCTCTCCTCTCTCTCTCACTCTCTCTCTCTCTGCATCATCTTCTCTCTCTCTCTCTCTCTCTTTCGAGGCTCCCTCTCTCTCTCTCTCTCACTCTCTCTCTCTCTCTCTCTCTCTCTCTCTCTCTCTCACCCCCTTCTCTCTCGGTCCCACCTCTCTCGTCTCTCTCTTCTCCTCTCTGCCTTTGCCTCTCGTTACCTCTCTGTCTATTGTTTTTTTGCGCGCGCATGTGCGTGTGTACGCGCGCGTGTATGTGCGTGCGTGTGCGTGCGCGTGTGTATGAATGTGCGCGCGAATGTGCGTGTGTATGTGCATGTGCGCGCGTGCGTGCGCGCGCACATGCGTGTTACCCGCGCCCGTTATTAAAAAAAAAAAAGCCTCATGAACGACTGCACTGAATCGCTTCAAATTCTGTCCCTTACGTAATTGATTTGAAGTTGATGCGCGCGGCCCTCCAGTAGGATGGATGGATAGCTACTGCGTGCAGCGAATGCGGCTACGAGCGATGCCGTACCGTGTGCTTGAAGCTCCCTGGATTCTGCAGTCAGTTGATCGATCAGCCAGCCATGAAACGAAGGATGGTTGATGGTTGATGGTTTCAGGGCAGTCTGTCTGTTCCTGTCCTGTACTGTGTCTGTTCCTGTATGGCAACCCTTTCGCCGCCAGCCATTTGTCAGCCCAAAAAATTCCATTAAACTTACCTGGGTAGAGAAATGGGTACAGAGAAAAACAATCTGCAATATTGTGAATTCCTCTGTGACGTTAGTCCTATCCTTACCTCCCAAAATTATGAAAATAGGGTCTTCAGGTAAGCTAACAGGTCCTGATTTGATGTCTTTGGTGACATGGGTGTTAAACCATTGTGGTGCAAAAATGTGACATTGGCGGAAAGGCCCGTTTTGTGTTTCAGACAGACAGACAGACAGACAGACACACGGACACTTGGCTTTTTACTATATGATGATTGTGTTGATGCTTGTTTGTCTGCACGCCTTATGTAGATGTATTGTGGTTGGGGTTTTTTTGGTGGTGGTGGTGGTGGTGCGTGTGGGGGAGGGGGGAGGTGCTCACACTACGCGTGCGTGCGTATTTCTGTGTGAAGGAAATATTAGGTTTTGATGTGCAATTATTTCTTCAATTCATACTAATGTGTTGATCCTTGTTTGTCTGCGTGTGATTGAATATACATTGCCTATATTTGATGTTTATATAATATGTGTTTATGACTACGGATGTACTGTATTAATGCTAGTATTTATTGTAGCTTTTGTGTATTACTTTAGTGGTGCTTATTTATGTTTCTTATTTTAATCATTTGTAAAGCGCAAAGAGCTCCAGTTTAACTGAGAGGTGTTGCGCTATATACAAATCCTAATTATTATTAGTACTGACTACGTGACTATCTATCTATGTCTCTTATCGATAGTGATACGATAACGTTTGAATGGAGGGACCTAGAAGGCTAGGTGTTTCGCACACGGATGGGTATTTAGGATAACTAGGCCACGTTCGAAAATGGAGGTCATTGGTCAAAAGTCAAGCTCGCTGGAGCCGAAACACGCTTCCGCGCGAGATCCTCGCTGGCGCAGGGGTACTGTCAAGTGCGGGTGGTGTAGACTGTTTGATGGGACTTTAGTTTCAGGGGTGTTTGTTCTGTTGTTTCCTGCAAGGTCACTTTACCCGAAAATGCTGCCGTGCGGCTGGTTGAACTAGCGTTTTCACGCTCTAGTTTGATTATGCTTTTTGCGGCTTCCTCAGCACGATTCCAGAAGTTTCCTGAACTCGGAGCGCAGAGAGAGAGAGAGAGAGAGAGAGAGAGAGAGAGAGAGAGAGAGAGAGAGAGAGAGAGACGAGAGAGAGAGAGAGAGAGAGAGAGAGAGAGAGAGAGAGAGAGAGAGAGAGAGAGAGAGAGGGGTAGAAAGAGAGAGAGAGAGAGGAGAGAGAGAGAGAGAGAAAGGGGGGTGTAGAAAGAGAGAGAGAGAGAGAGAGAGAGAGAGAGAGAGAGAGAGAGAGATTGAGATTCAAACAATTTTAATGACTAGGCCTTCTGCCCGTATCATAGGGAGGCTGGGGGAGGGGGTTATAATGACACATAGCATTTGCATCAAAAACTAGAAAATAACACAAATTCTTGTGGATTGAAACAGTTAAGCAAAAATAAGCAAATTAGTAAGTAAATAAATAAACATATTAAATAAATAGGTAAATTAAAGAGAGAGAAACAACAACAAATAATAATCCAATAGAGATAGAGAGAGAGAGAGAGAGAGAGAGAGGAGAGAGAGAGAGAGAGAGAGAGAGAGAGAGAGAGAGAGAGAGAGAGAGAGAGAGAGAGAGAGAGAGAGAGAGAGAGAGAGAGAGAGAGATAGATGAGAGAGAGAGAGAGAGAGAGAAAACTTTGAAAACTTTGAAAACTTTAACTTTATTTTTCAAGGATAAAGATTTTAGGCAACGCCTAGTCTTCCAATCTGTCCTTGGTACATATACGAACATAGAATACAAACATGGCAAGGCATGATATTACACATACAGAGAGAGAGAGAGAGAGAGAGAGAGAGAGAGAGAGAGAGAGAGAGAGAGAGAGAGAGAGAGAGAGAGAGAGAGAGGAGAGAGAGAGAGAGAGAGAGAGAGAGAGAGAGAGAGACAGACAGACAGAGGCAGACAGACAAACAGACAGACAGACAGACAGAGACAGATAAATAATCAGTGTATTTCTTTATTTATTGATTGATATATTAATGCATTGATTACTGTCTTTGTGGCACTTTTTGATGTTGTTGAGAACATAATGAATGTTGTATGTTGAATAATGTTCAATTATGTCTCACATTTAAACTTTGATTTATTTTTCTGCATGATAACAAGCTTTGCTAACACTTCAGTGGTATGGGTCTATGGCCTAATCATTAAGCATTCCAGCGTTCCAGTGGTTTTTTCTCTCTCTCTGTGTCTCTCTGTCTCTGTCTCTCTCTCTCTCTCTCTCTCTCTCTCTCTGTCTCTCTCTCTCTCTCTCTCTCTCTCTCTCTCTCTCTCTCTCTCTCTCCTCTCTCTCTCTCTCTCTCTGTCCACTCTCTCTCTCTTCCCTCTCTCTCTCTCTCTCTCTCTCTCTCACTCTCTGTCGGTTTTTGAAAATTCTCTCTCTCTCTCGCTCTCTCTCTCTCTCTCTCTCTCTCTCTCTCTCTCTCTCTCCTCTCTCTCTCTCTCTCTCTCTCTCTCTCTCTCTCTCTCTCTCTCTTTCTCTCTCTCTCTCTCTCTCTCTCTCTCTCTCTCCTCTCTCCTCTGTCTCTCTCTCTCTCTCTCTCTCTCTCTCTCTCTCTTTGTCGATTTTGAATTCTCTCTCTCTCTCTCTCTCTCTCTCTCTCTCTCTCTCTCTCTCTCTCTCTCTCTCTCTCTCTCTCTCTCTCTCTCTCTCTCTCTCTCTTCTCTCTCTCTCTCTCTCTTGTTGGCTCTAACTGTAACTTTGATAATGTTTTCCTTGATTATATTAAATTTGTCTCTCCTGCAAAAAACTTTCACTACATGGTCGATGTTCTGGTGGTGTATTATTGTTAATAAAGAATTGTTTTTCTCATTTAGTTAAACGGATTGAAGTCAACCACGATAACTTGGTTGTTGTTAGGATGGATAAAAGTATATTTGAAGTTGAAAGTGATGTTATACTGATAGCAACATATATTCCTCCTGAGGGTAGTCCTTATTATAATCACACAGATGAAAAAATGGCATTCTGTTATTAGAAGAAAATATACAGGATCTACTACAGACAGAAAATGTTAATGTGATCCTTTGTGGGGACTTAAATGCTAGAACTGGAAATGAAAACCCTGGTGTTGAAAACATGACAGATTATTTGAATCTAAGCAATGATGACGAGAATGAAGAACATATGTTTCGTGTATCAAAGGATGAAACTGTGAATGATTTTGGTAAATCTCTGTTAGATGTGTGCCCTTTTTACGACTTACTCATTATGAATGGTTGTTGTATAGGTGATCAGTGTGGCGATTTTACATACATATCACCCCATGGATGTAGTGTGATTGATTATTTTATTGTTTCTAAAACACTGCAAGAATTTTGTAATCTGAATATTGCGTCCAAATTACATTCGTGGCATTTACCTGTAGAACTTAAATGGAAGAAAGGAGGGAATGGGAAAGGATGAGAGCGAAGAGGGTGAATGCAATGGCGATGGTGAGGAAAAGATTGTGCGGAATGAGGAGAATGCACAGACCTATAGAGATGAACTTGAGTCAGACATGTTCAGGGATAATATGGAAAGTATGAGTGGTTTATTGAATGTCAGTATTGATGATTGTATAAGTATGTTCTGCAATGTATTATATGGAGCAGCTGCTTGCATGGTTCGTATGGTGGGCAGAAAGAAAAACAAGCGCGAAATCGCCATTTTTACCACTCCAATCATGAGTTACCTCCCCTGGCTTTTCAATAATTTTAATCTGTAAACCAGAATGTTATCTCTGCACCATTTCGTAACTTTTTATATCTTTTGGAAAACATTTAAAACTATGTATCCTACTTATACTCATCAAAAAAAAGAAGCACACGCATACTCGTCGTGTCTGTTGTAGGTCTGTATTACCAAATTTTGTACGCTTTTAAAATACATCATTTAAAGAGCGGCCTCAATTAATTTTAGTGTAGCCTCGATTTGAAGTGCGACATTTATGTAGTTTGTGACGACAATTTTTTTTATGTGAACCGACAGACAGACCGACCGACGACAAAGTGTTATAGGTTTGTGGCTTTGAGCCACAAACAAAAAGAGAGAATGACTATTTTGATAAAGAGTGTGCAGTAATGAAAAAGCGAGTCAAAGGTCTTCTTCGAAATTGTAGGCGTGCCAAAACTGACCTTGCTAGTCGTAGAGCGGCTTATGTAGGGGCAAGAACTGACTACAAAAACTTAAGGAAAGAAAAGAAAAGAAAATTTGATGAAGAAAGATTAGAAAGACTTAAAGATTCAGCAAACCAAACTCTTCTGGTCGACTATTCGATCAGTGAATTATAAGTCCGTTGTTTATAATAGTATTTCAATAAAACAGTGGTACGACCATTTCCATCATGTTTTTAATTCATTTGCTGATAGTGAAACTAATAACATTGAAGTCAATGATGCCAGTGAAGCAGATGCCTCACAAGAACCACTATTCAATGACCCAATAACGAAACAAGAAATTATGAACAGCATTAAAAATTTTAAATGTGGTAAAAGTGGCGGTCCAGATGGTATAATTAATGAGATGTTAAAAAATGCTAATG
>CM065705.1:9049027-9054027 GCA_017654935.2 Phymorhynchus buccinoides | reverse complement strand
TACAGATAGGTGTAGCGGTAACCACGCCTCGGTTCAACCTCATCGGCTATGGCACCGCTACAAGTATTTTAAATCTTCAAATCGAGGCTGCTCTTCAAATTGAGGCCGCTCTTTAAAATGATGTATTTTAAAAGCGTACAAAATAATAAACATACGTAATACAGACACTACAACAGACACGACGAGTATGCGGTGCTTCTTTCGATGAGTATAAGTAGGATACATAGTTTTAAATGTTTTCCCAAAGATATAAAAAGTTATGAAATGGTGCAGAGATAACATTCTGGTTTACAGATTAAAATTATTGAAAAGTCAGGGGAGGTGACTCATGATTGGAGTGGTAAAAATAGACCGCGTGCCACAAACTATTGCGATTTCGCGCTTGTTTTTTTAAAGGGAAAACGAAATCAAAATAAAAGTCATAAAAAAATAAACAAACAA
Source organism: Phymorhynchus buccinoides (assembly GCA_017654935.2). Taxonomy (NCBI): domain Eukaryota; kingdom Metazoa; phylum Mollusca; class Gastropoda; order Neogastropoda; family Raphitomidae; genus Phymorhynchus; species Phymorhynchus buccinoides. The sequence continues at coordinate 9,053,586 of CM065705.1, read as the reverse complement.
AACCCAAAAAACATGTCAATCTGTAATTTTAAAAATAAACAACCAGTTTGACTTAATGACTTTGAATCAATGTTTAAGCTTTCTGAATTTTTTTTGAATTTTTTTTGGGGCGTTTCCAATCTGCGCCAATTACAAAAGAACAATTATTGTAATTTTTCAAGTGCCATTCTCTAAATATAAAAACAAACCCCAAAACAACAACACTAAAATACAATTAAATTAAATCAAATTAAGCAGCGCCTTTTAAATGCATCAGGTCAATTTTGTTTCTTGTTCTCTAGCAATGTCTGAGGAAGCCTTTACTCTCACGCATACACGTATACATCTGTATTGTTACTACTTCTGGACATTCCTGGTGTTGCACTGCCTCCGGGCATTGCCTCCAGGATCGTCCCCACCATCTGTATATCTACTAATGTCCCATATGTGTCTGTTCCAGACCGGAGGACGTTAATCCAATTTTCCTTCCTGTTTGATGATGCAGAAAATAGTCTCTCTCCCTTTGTTTTAAGGAAATAAAAATACTGACTGACGAAAACTAAACAAGTGCAACGCCGAGCGGCTGCAAAGTCCCCTCGCAGCATCGCTGAGCTACTCCGAAATCGGAATGTGTCGGCTGTACACATACATAAAAACGCATCGAAACAGCACGTAACTACATAAAAACGCATCAAAACAGCTCGTAACTGAATAGTTTTTTTTTATATATAGACTTGGGGTTCGGACCCGTGATTTGAGCGCGCGCGATCATGCGCACACGAGCGCACAGAAAAATTCATGACAACTGTGTTATAGACCATTCATCAAGAAATGTTGAAAAAAACTGCATTGAAATACATGCAAAACTTCGCGAGATATTAGCGATTATGTGTTTTGGGGTTTGAACCCCGTAACTGGAGCGACCTTGACCTTAATGTAAAACTAAATACATCAGTGGATAGCTTGCATCTTGGCAAACTAGAATACTAAATTTGATGATGATAGACTCAATAGTTTTTGAGAAAAACGGACGAATAGCCGGACGGACACCGGACGGACGGACACCGGACGGACGGACACCGGACTGACGGACACCGGACGACCGGACAGACGGACACTGGACGGACGGACACTGGACGGACGGACACCGGACGGACCAGACAGAAACAATAGTTCCCGAACCTTCGGCTCGGGGACTAACAAAGCTTTCAAAGACACCATCCAGAAACGCACTTCTAGAATTCATCTGAACATGGGTTTTTTCCCAATTCTGCACTGAGTCACCTGTTTGTGTCGATGCGTTATTTAATCAACAGACTGCTTTCCCCTTCTTCTTCTTCTTCTTCTTCTTCGATCGCTCAGACAGTTTCCTGTCAATTATGAGCGCCGATGCGTCATGCTGCCGTTATGCGCCTAACTAAGAAATAGTTAGGCCCAGCAAGTCCGAGACTTCGGCTGTTGTGGGAAATATTTTTGAAAGACTGTGTTTCTTGAAGAAAAGAAAAAAAGAAAAAAAAAAAAAGGCAGGAGAATTGACCGGTAAAGGCAGAAAGATAAGTAGATGACAGACAGTAAGCGAAGGGAAAAGGCAGAGTCAAAGTGTGACAGATGAGAGGAAATTACAAGTAATTTTCCCGAAGAAATAAGCATTAAAAAGCTTCCCTTTTTTTTTACACTCCGTCATCGAAGACAAAAAGAAAAAGAAGTTAAATCCAACGACAGTATCGGAAATGACCAGAGCGTGGGGTTTTTTTTTCACCCAACTTTTGTCCTTCGTCGAGTAAGGAGATAGAGTTAGGATCAGCTTAAGGTTATTTTCATGTCTCAGGAAGCCTGCAACTTGAACACAATCAGCAAGGAAAGTCGAACATTAAACCCTCTAATTTCAGCGTCGCCATTCAGTGTTGCCGTACAACATGGGATATTTATTTAAAAAAATCGATAGCTTGGAGTCAAAGCGGACTATCTTTAGATAGTCCATTGACTTATTATTGACATTATTGCAAAAACTAATATCTTGTATAAAAAAATAGACCGCGGGAATATAAAAAGTCTAATCCCCTTGTTATATTATTTGCAGTATTTTTTTTATACAAGTTCTTAGGTTTTTCAATAACATCAATAATAAGTCAATGGACTATCTAAAGATAGTCCGCTTTGACTCCAAGCCATCGTAAAATAAGTTCCCGCAAAAATGGCGACCGTGAAATGCCGAGTTTGCATAGTATACAGTAACGCTTCCAACAGCTGTTGATTATAATGATAAATCTTTGATTCTGACGAAACTAGCCCATAACTAATTCTAACCCTATCACCGACCTGACGATCAAGTACAAAAGTTGGTTGAAAAATGCTCCGGTAATTTCCGATACTGTCGTTGAGTTTAACCGAAAACGAACATCATCATCATCATCATCATCATCATCGACATCATCAACAACAATAGCAAGAACAACTGACAACTAAAAAATAAATAAACAAATTATGAACGAGAGGAGAAAACGTCTCACTCTCAAATAATAATAAAATAATAAATAATAATTCATAAAGCTTATGTAGCGCATAATCTTGCTAAGCAACTCAATGCGCTTTTCAAAGTGTTTCCAAACAGTATTTCTAAGAAAACAACAACAACAAAACTATTAAACAAACACAAAAAACCCTACCCTGTCTCATTTCAAAGGGGGAAAAACACAGTATACTTACTGTTTTAATTTTCAAAAGTATATCAGCATTTTATTGTATTATATATAACCAAGACTACACAATCTTCCAGAGTTCTCACGCATCTGCATAATAATATTAATCATATTATGCCATCTTTGGGGTTCAGCTTCTATGCTACATATTAATTGTCTCTTCTGTATCTTAGATATTAGGTTTAGATTGTAACAAAATGTTGTATTAGTTTTGATTTTAATGCGCGTGCCGAAAAATGTGAGTGTGAAATTCTGCTTAACGTCCTCCGTTATGGAACAGACACATATGGGACATTAGTAGATATAAAGATAGTGGGAATGATCCTGGAGCATCTCTCATCACTTGTTTCGGAAACAAATAAAATTGTGGAATCAGTGGAATCCGTGGATTTTTTTTTTTCTTTCTTCATAAAATAATAATTATTACACTCTTACCATATGAAATTACTCCCAGGTTCAACCGAGTTTGACCACAAAGTAATTAGACTTTATATGTGTGAAACTAGGAGAACAAAATAAAATTAAAAAAACAACACACAAGTGGAAATAACTATCGCTTCATTTATTGAAAAGGAAATGTAAAGGGGGGTCTGTCCACAAATTGAGTGAAGGGTTCAAAACGTTCGTCACCACGGATTTTTCATACACTACGGGGGCTGTCAGATATCCTCATTCAGCCCCCTCTACTGCCGGCAGTAGTAGTAGCAGCATCAGCAGCAGTAGCAGTAGAAGCAGCAGCAGCAGTAGCAGCAGTAGTGCGATGGTGGCCAATTACCAGCCGCGACAGACGGAGAGTACGCTCAATGGCTTGTACATCCCCAGTATCACAGGTCAGTTGGGTTCCTTTGTTATAAAGGGCCACCCTGACGGATGAGTTTTTGTAAGAAACACGTCCAGATCACCAGGAAAAAACACCCTTTACAGAGATCGAAACACTCACTTTGCTCTGGTTTCCTAGAAATCAAACCGTCAAATCGACGATTCCTCCTTGGCGGAGTTTGCTGGAAGTCAAATTATTTCACCCAAAGAGAAGGCGTGTGTCGTCTCTTTTCTAATGGCCGCCTACGTTTAGACCAAATCGCTTGCACGAAATTTTCGCAATACAAGCCTTTTCTTTTCTTTTTCTTTTCTTTTCTTTTTTTCAATGCAGATTATATAAAGGAGTTTCGCTCACAACAAAGAAAACAGCTCCTTTTTTTTTTTTTTTTTTTTTTTTTACTGCACTACAAGAAAAGAAAACGCTTCAACCACAATGAGTGACCTTCACCCACCAACCCCATCCAAAATAGCTACTCTCTCCGGCATCTCCGCCAAGGAGGAATCGCCGTTTTGACGGTTTAATTTCTAGGAAACTAGAGCAAAGTGAGTGTTCCGATCCTTGAAAAGGCTGTCTTTCTGGTGATCTCGACGTGTTTCTTGCAAACACTCATCCGTTAGGGTCCACCTTTAAAACCCTTTCACTGCCAATGACGCATTTTTGCACCACAATGATTTAACACCCACACCATTAAAACTCTTGAAATCAGGGTCTGTTATTCAATGACATTGCGTTCCTAAGTTTGGGTAGGGAGGCTTGGCGACCCCTATATTCTAAATGTGTCACAGAGAAATCCCACAATATTGCAGACAAAATCTTTACTGTAGCCAAAGTAAGTTTTATGGAAATGTTTTGGCTCAAAGATGGCTGGCGGTGAAAGGGTTAAAGGTCTCTGTAGTACTACGCGTGAACATTGTTCACTCTTTGCCCATGGATGGCAGCACAGTTGATAGGCCAGTCATGCATAATACGCTTGCGCGTCACTGTGTTGACATGGGGAAAGGCTGAAAAAGGTTAACGTGTACAGAGTCCTTAATTGACGTTTGTTGCTGTTGTTGATGATG
>CM065705.1:9019027-9031527 GCA_017654935.2 Phymorhynchus buccinoides | reverse complement strand
ACGTAATCCCCGTCAGCGCATTTCCTACCACCTTCTACCAACTTTTACCTCCCGCCTATTTCCTCATCTCACCCCACCCCACCTTGTTTGGAAAACAAACAAAACATGGGGGGGGGGGGAGAAATTCTTTTGACAGAAATGTGTTCTCATACGCCCACTCTCTCTTGGGAAAGAATGCTTAGTTAGTTTTTTTTATTTTAAACTCAGTTGACGGAGGCTAGCTCACAACCTATATCTCCGACTAAATTGGATAGTCAGCACGGAGTCCGAGTCGTGATGTTACTTCTGTCCTTGATGCTCGAGGTGGAGTCAGCATCTGTGTCGCGGCAGGAGACGGTGAAGAATGAAAAATGGTGCTTTACCGTCCTCTCGGTCACAGACACATATGGGACGTTTGTAAATACAAAGATGGTGGGAACAATACTGGCTGCAATACCCGGAGGCAGTGCAACACCAGTAATGTCCCGAGTTTTAAACAATATAGATAGGTGTAGCGGTAACCACGCCTCGGTTAAACCTCGGTGAAGCAGCATTGTGAGACAGCCCAAGGTTGTCGTTGGTCTCCTGTGATCCGCTTGCTTGTCGTTGGTTTCGGTGAGCAGCCACACTCCCCTCAAAGGTCGTCTTCAGGACTACCGGGCAACCTGCTCCATACCAGGGGGTGCTGGCGTCGTCAACATACGGGCAGGAGACGCTCAGTCGAGTCGAACAGTCTCTGCAGGCGGGTGATTCCCTCCCAGTAGATGAAGCTGCGCGCCCCATCCTGACTGGGCACCGGTGGTCTTGTTGTTGACTCAAAGGCCAACTCTGCAGAGATTATCCAAGTCGCTGTACGTCGCCCCATCCGCATGCCGAGTCAACCAACACCCATGGTGAGGGAGGTAGACTGCGTCGCCCTCCTTACTGTCTGCCACCCAGTAGGACTTCGTCTGTACCCAGTACCCAGAATGGAGGGCTCAATTCATGGACCATAATAATTATTATTATGATGGAAGATCGGCATGCAAGGTGGGTGTTTTTTTCCTATTAAAACCGAGCAATAAACTCAGCGGATGGTAGAGCATTCCGGACGGGTGGTACGGCATGGTAGGCGTTAAAGCACAATGCATTATTCAATAGGGTTTTACTTCCGGTTCACTAAACGGGGTCAACAGGTGATCGGGTGCGTGTGCAGAGGTGTTCGTGTGTGAGATTAGGGGATGTTTGATGGTGTGTGTGTGTGTGTGTGTGTGTGTGTGTGTGTGTGTGTGTGTGTGTGTGTGTGAGAGAGAGAGAGAGAGAGAGAGAGAGAGAGAGAGAGAGAGAGAGAGAGAGAGAGAGAGAGAACACTGAACACTGAACACTGAATTTTTTTATTTAACATGGATGAAGATTTTAGGCACAGAGAGAGAGAGAGAGAGAGAGAGAGAGAGAGAGAGAGAGAGAGAGAGAGAGAGAGAGAGAGAGAGAGAGCGTGCACGTCAATAAGCACAGACATTCACACATAAAACAATCACGAGAGCAGTCACATACAATTTCAAACACATACACACATGTGCGCGCGCGCACACACACACACGCACACGCACGCACACACACACACACACACACACACACACACACACACACACACACACACACACACACACACACACACACACAGGCGCGCGTATACACACACCCTCACACATAAAGAGGAGAGAGAGACACACACACACACAGATAGAGACACACAGAGCGAGACAGAGAGAGAGACAGACAGAGAGAGAAAGAGAAAGACAGAGACGGAGACAGACAGACTACAAAAAAGAGAGAGTGACACGGACAGACACACACACACACAGAGAGAAAAACAGAAACAGAGAGGCAGGGAGACACAGTCAAAGACAGACAAAGAGATTGAGAGAGAGTGATGTATAATTGAAATAGAATACAATTCCAATCCAACAGCACTCAAATATTCCTGTAACCCAACGTGGTGCATGTCTGCCACAGTCTGCGAGTCGGTGCGTGAGAGCGACGGATGCGCGTGAAAAGAAAATAAATTAATGTTTGAAAACTCCAAGCTCCAAAAACGAAAACGGGAGTCCTTTGTATCTAGAAACTGAGACGGTCTGTCTGTTTGTCTGTCTGTCTGTCTCTTTCTCTGTCTCTCTTCTTCTCTCGCTCTTTCTCATGCTCCCTCTCTCTCTCTGTCTATGTCTCTCTGTCTCTCTCTGTCTCTGTCTCTCTCTCTGTCTCTCTCTCTCTCTCTCTCTCTCTCTCTCTCTCTCTCTCTCTCTCTCTCTCTCTCTCTCTCTCTCTCTCTCTCTCTCTCTCTCTCTCTCTCTCTCTCTCTCTAGAAAAGCATTTTAGCAAATATATAATTTCTCATTTATCTAAATATGATTTAATACACCCTAATCAATCTGGCTTTAGATCAAATCACTCTTGCCACACAGCTTTGACTAATCTTGTTGACCAATGGCTTGCAAACATAGATGATTTAAAACTTACAGGGGTCCTTTTAGTAGACTTCGCCAAAGCATTTGATGTAATCGACCATAATCTACTACTGAGGAAAATAGCAATATATAGATTTTCAAAATCTGTCCTTCAGTTCTTCAAATCATTTATTACAAATCGTAAGCAGACTGTTTTCCTTCATAATAAACAATCTAGTTCTTTACCAATCAAATTCGGGGTTCCACAAGGATCAGTTATAGGTCCCCTTTTGTTTTTACTATATGTCAATGATCTTCCTCTTCATATTAAAGACCCTTGTGAGATGTTTGCCGATGATACGTCAATTCACACTAACCATACTGATCTCAATCAGCTATCCTTTAAATTGCAAGAAAATATAGATCAGCTAGTTGAATGGACAGAACTTAACCACATGACATTGAATGAACAAAAAACAAAATGTATGATAGTAACATCACGACAAAAACGACAAAACTTAACTTTTCCATTGCCTCCAATATATATTCACAATAAACAAATTGAAGTAGTCAGTTCTTACAAAGTGTTAGGGGTTACCTTTGACAATAATCTTTCTTGGTCTCCCCATATTAGTAGTTTGAGCAAACGTGTCTCACAAAAAGTCTTCCTCCTCTCTAAAATTAAAAACTTCCTTAATCTCGATGCCCGTAAGCACTTCTTTTATGCATGTATTCAATCACACATAGATTACGCCTCTACACTCTTCGATTCAAGTAGTGCCAACACATTAAAGCCATTAATCAATGTTCATAAGCGAGCCCTTAAAGCAGTCCTCCTAAAATCGTCTTCTCTAACTTTTCAAGATTACATCGCAATAAAAATGTTACCTCTTACAGACAAACTTCAATACAACAAAGCTGTCATGATGTTTAGAATAATCAATGGTTTTGCACCTCCAACATTAATTAAAAAGTTTCCAATCAACCAATCTAGATATACTAACAATATTGTTATTCCAAAACCTAGAACTGATCTTTTCAAAACAAGCTTAACATACTCAGGTGGTACTCTTTGGAATTCCTTAACAACTAATCTTAAGCAGAAAAGCAGCATTACTTCTTTCAAAAACGCGTATCAAAATATTCTATTTCAGAGATTAAAAGAAAACATGTGAATGATGATATTTATGATTGCTGATTTTGTTATAAAATGTGATAACATATATGTGTTTGATACTTTTGTATGATATAACTTGATTTGTTTATTACTATCTTACTATTACTGATAATGATGAGGAGTGTTATCCTTTGCTGTTTTTATGTTTGCATGATGTGACTTTTTTTTTCTTTTTTTTCCCTGTACTTTAAATTCCAAAATGTCCCCATCCTTATCCCCCTCTGTGCCTCTTCCCCCCATCCTCCCTCCCTTTTATTCTCATTTCTGCATGTACATATATTATTTAGCTTTCTTGTTTGATTTATTTCATTTTTCCCCAGGGCTGGGTGGAAAAAAGCATGTAACTTGCTTATCTCATGTTCCCTGGTTAAATAAAATTTCGTTTTCGTTTTCGTTTTCTCTTTCTCTCTCTCTCTCTCTCTCTCTCTCTCTCTCTCTCTGTGTAAGTGTCAATGTCAGTCTCTCTCTCCCCCCCCCAAAAAAAAGGGAGTGCTTTGTATCTAGAAACTGAGACGGTCTGTCTGTGACGAGGTAATGGGGTAAAAGGCTAAGTCCCTAGGGAAGACTTTAGAAAATTTGCCTTTAGCCCACTTCTCTAGGGTATGGGAGATGAGCAACTTTCCCGGCCCCTTTTCATCTAATAAATTTATATTTGTGCCCGGGTTCTGGCTCGTATGGTTGTAAGAAATACAAGTGGTTGAATTGCTCTAAATGGCAGACAGAGAGAAGTAGGGTTTTACATGAAATTACAAGACTCCCACTCTCATCAGTCTGACCAAAGGGGTCAGGATTATTTGACACTTGTATTTTATTTACTCCCAAAATCTGCATAAGATTATGCAACAATAATAATAAAGCAGCTCAATGGCGCCAAAACAAAATATGGATAAAAAAACAATGAAATCCGAAAGGATTCACAAGACTTTTGTCTTTCTATAAGGTTCGCCCCATGCCGGAAGGGTTACTAATTATCTTCAGTGTCCGTAGGAATGTTCCAGTGATTGGCGCGGTTTTATAAACTTATCTCTTGGCAAGTTCTTCCGTAGTGATCGGCGAATGCTGGTGTGGCTGGGCTTGCTCGTCAGATGAGAGTAGCTCCCAGTCGTTCCGGTTACGGCTTCGCGGGATGGCACGGTTCAGGCGTGGTCTCCTCACGGATTCTGGGTGCGGGGCGTCTTTCCCGTCTTGGTGCTTGGTGGATTCCGGGATGATCGTCCGGCCCACGATGCCCTGCTGATAATCACAGGAGAAGGTGGATGTAGATCTCTATGGCTTAGAGACAAGGGGCTTCAGTCGGCAGGGAATTAGTGAATCCCAACAGGCTAGAAGGCTTCCCTTGTACAATAGCACTAATTAATAAATAAACTGAATTTCAGTTAACAAACTGAGATCAGTAAAACATAAAAGGTGATCAATCCATCATCACTCTCCATCCAACACCTGGAAAGGAATGGTATCATAAAGTGCAAGATTGCGGCCCATAGGTTTCCTACTAAAAATAGACAAAAGGGTTAGTAGGCATAAACTCCGGTTCTGGTACCAAAAGTGTTCAAGTCAAAAACACACACACACAAATAATCAGTGCACATAAATAGAATAGAATGTTTACCACTTCTTTTCTATAACATATCTATCTACTCCTTATTCATCATGGAACATAGGATCTAGATCAAAACTAGGGTCAAACAAACAACCAGTCTCAATCACCAGTCATCAATAAGACTTACTAGGTGGGCTATTCTGGCTGGGAGAGGTGTTGCTCTAGTCAGTTTCAGCGTCTTGTGTGAAAAACTTTTTCTCACTACGCCAATTATAGCCTTCACTTTCAAACAATGAAAGCCTGTCATTGGTTTATAGCAGTCCACACGTCACAAGATGATGTTCTAAATGTACCGAACAATCACGCGCCTATTACATCCTTATCACGTGCCGACATTCAAATCCTTCTCGTGTTCGGAAAGGCAAAACCGTCTTCAAAGGGAGATAACCGTGGTTGTCACTTTCTTGTGATGGGTAAGGGCGAGGTGTCTTACAAAGGGAGCCGACTCTTGATATCACTATCTCGTGATGAGACGGTAGATAAGAGGGGGGGGGGGGTGAAGGGAGATAACCTCGGTAGGTGGTACGTGCTGACCGGGGAGACAAGTCGAACTTCAAACAGACAACGCCCTTACTCGGCGTTCTCTTTGGTGGTGTATGGCAATTAACGTGGCGGCCAAGTAAAGAAAAGAAAAGGAGAGAGGGTAAGGAGGGGGGGGGGGGGGGGGGGGGGGGGAGTGTAGATAAGGAATAAAGAAAGCGGGTCGCGCGGGACACTTACGTCACACTGTCTGTTTGTCTGTCTGTTTCTGTCTCTGTCTCTGTCTTTGTCTCTTGCTCTCTCTTTTTCTCTCTTCCTCGTGCTCGCTCTCTCTCCTGTCTCTGTGTCTCTGTCTCTCTCTCTCTCTCTGTCTCTCCTCTCTCTCTCTCTCTCTCTCTCTTCTCTCTCTCTCTCTCTCTCTCTCTTATCCTCTCTCTCTCTCTCTCTTTCTCCCTCTCTCTCTCTCTCTCTCTCAGTCTCTCTCTCTCTCTCTCTGTGTGTGTGTGTGTGTCAGTGTAAGCGTCAGTGTCTCTCTCTCTCATATCTCTCTCTCTTCTCATGCCTCTCCCTCCTCCCTCTCCTCTGCTCTCTCTCTCTGAAGACTGTAAGTCATTGTCAATAAAAGTTTCTCATTTGTCATCTCTCTCTCTCTCTCTCTCTCTCTCTCTCTCTCTCTCTCTCTCTCTCTCTCTCTCTCTCTCAATCTCTCTCTCTCTCTCTCTCTTCTCTCTCTCTCTCTCTCATTCTCTCTCTCCTCTCTCTCTCTCTCTCTCTCTCTCTCTCTCTCTCTCTCTCTCTCTCTCTCTCTCTCTCTTCTCTCTCTCTCTCTCTCTCTGCTCTTAGAAATCCTTGTCTCTGCATAAATACTAGGCCTATTTCTCAATTTCTTTTTCTCCCATTTCATGCGATTATATATTTTTGTATTAATGTATGCGTATGCACGTCCATGATTGTTTGATTTGCATTAGTTTACATTTATTCATGTTGATTAAAAAGTATTGATACGGGCAGAGAGGCTTGGCATTTCTCCACTAAGGCCACATCGTCTGCGACACGCTCAAAATGTTTCTGCTAGACATTTAAATTGTCCATGTTGCTCTACTTCTTCTCTTTCTTCTCTTCTAGTGTAGAGTGGCACAGTGGTAGCGCGTTCGCCTCGTGTCAAGTAAACCCGAGTTCGAACCTGGATACAGGGGATTTTCACTCTCACTTCGCAACTAGGCCTTACGGTCTGAACGTGGAGTCTTTCGGATGAGACGATAAACCGAGGTCCCGTGTGCCCATGCACTTAGCACACGTTAATCCCATTTGCAACGAAAAAGTTGTCTTTAGTCAAAATTTACACATACCCCATTTTACCTTCCTCGCCAGTCACACAAAATTCGCATGCAAAAAAAAAAAAAAAAGAAATCGGGTGGTGCGCCTCTGGCTGCGACGCGCTCTCCAGGTGGGAGCCTCTGTGATTATAAAGTACCAAATACTAAAAAGACTCTTTGGGACCCACGGTCACCTAATTGATCATTCCGGCAACCTCAGGAGAAGGGGAAAAAAGACAGACAAAAGGGGGGGTCGGTTCCATCCGAGAAAGGGCGTAAGCTGCTTGCGTGGACATTAGGGGTGTTTCGAGTTTTAGTGACCCAGCCAGCTCGCGCCCGCTGATCGCCGGGTCTGCGCGTGATGCCGCGGTCCTGGAAACAGGGTGTGGAGGGGTTGATAAGGGGGGGGGGGGGAGGGGGGGGGGGTGTGTGGGGGGGGGGAGGAGGGGGAGGCTGATGGGTTTATTGATGATTCCCCTCGCACCACTGACCCACTGGGGGCGACAGCGGTGAAGGAGCAGAGGTCGTCCGGCTGCCGCAGATTCTTCTTTCGATCGCTCAGACAGTCTCCTGTCAATTATGAGCGCAGATGCGTCATGCTGTCGTTAAGCGCCTAAGTAAGAAATAGTTAGGCCCGGCATGTCCGACTTCGGCTGAAGGAAATGTTTTTGTTTTTTTAAAGTGTTTCTTATAAATAAATTTAAAAAAGGCAGGAGAATGTTCCGGTGGTAAGGCAGAAAGATAGTAAGATGACAGTAAGCAAAAAGGGAAAAGGCAGAGTGAACGAGAGTGACAGATTGGAGGAAGTTACAAGCACAGAACTTCCAGAAGGTGGTCCTTGGGAGGAATGCGTTGGGTCGGTGTTTAGTGCCGCATTGTAATCCTTTGAATGGGCAACTTAGGAAGCCCAACTAAGAATACCGCGCGCTAAGCCCCTACTGGTTTGATTGCCCCACTGGTGGTGAAATCAGCGTCCTAAGTTGACCATTGCAGGCTGGTGGCCACGTCGCTGCCGAGGAGGAGGAAAAGGCCAGCCATACGCCGGCTAAAAAAAAATCGCACTACTGTACGATGCGATTCGATCGCGTGGTCGTCTCCCAAGAACAAATAATGATTCACGCTTCGCGATCACGTGATCGAATCGTATCGCACAGTCGCACGGTTTTAGCTGACGTGTGGCTGGCCCTGCGTGAAGAGACTCCATCTTGGATCGGAGGCCGGGGCAGTGGACATGCGACGGTGTTTTATCTCGTGCTGCAGCGTGGTGGAGAGCCTGGTCCATCTGCCGCCTGCTCTCCAGTGAGTCCCACCCAGCCCGGGTATTCTATCGTTGAAAATGAAATACATTTCGCGCTTGTAGGCCCTAAATATTATAAAGACCTTAGAGGAATATAATATTATATTCCAGCAAAGTTGTATAGATGATCCGTCCTCTGCCGTCCGCTCTCCAGTGAGTCTCAGCCCAGATCTCTATTGCTGAAAGTGAAATACATTTCGCGCTTGTAGGCCCTAAATATAAAGAAGACCTTAGAGGAAGATATTTTCCAGCAAAGTTGCAAAGATTATCCGTCCTCTGCCGTCCGCTCTCCAGTGAGTCTCAGCCCAGATCTCTATTGCTGAAAGTGAAATACATTTCGCGCTTAGTTGTAGGCCCTAAATATCATGAAGAAGACCTTAGAGGAAGATAATATTATATTCCAGCAAAGTTGCATAGATGATCCGTTACGTTTTAGATGGTCTCTTCTACTTGCAAATGGATGAGAACAGCGTCATCGTCAATGATTGTTGCCACTTATGTCAGTCCATGATAAATCCTTGCAGTTGAGACGGTTGTCGTTGACGACTTAGCCCTTCCACCGCCAATGTCGCATTTTTTGATTCCCCTCGCACCACTGACCCTACTGGGGGCGACAGCGGTGAAGGAGCAGAGGTCGTCCGGCTGCCGCAGATTCTTCTTCGATCGCCAAGACAGTCTCCTGTCAATTATGAGCGCAGATGCGTCATGCTGTCGTTAAGCGCCTAAGTAAGAAATAGTTAGGCCCGGCATGTCCGACTTCGGCTGAAGGAAATGTTTTTGTTTTTTTAAAGTGTTTCTTATAAATAAATTTAAAACAGGCAGGAGAATGTTCCGGTGGTAAGGCAGAAAGATAGTAAGATGACAGTAAGCAAAAAGGGAAAAGGCAGAGTGAACGAGACTGACAGATTGGAGGAAGCTACAAGCACAGAACTTCCAGAAGGTGGTCCTTGCAGTTGAGACGGTTGTCGTTGACGACTTAGCCCTTCCACCGCCAATGCATTTTGGCACCACAATGGTTTACCACCCATGTCACTAAAAGGCATCAAATTAGGGCCTGTTATCCAAAGACCCTATTTTCATAATGTTGGGAGGTCAAGATAAGCATTATTGTTATGCATTTCACAGAGGAATTCCCAATATTGCAGGCTTTGTTTTTCTCTCTTTCCAATTACGTTTAATGGTATATTTGGCTAATAAAAAAAAGGCTGGCGGCGAAAGGGTTAAACTAGTTATTATTGTTGATCTGAGCGCTTTTGTTGTTCGTGTCTTTGTGTATGATGTCATTCTTATTTATGACAATATGTTTCTGTTGTTTTTTGTATCTCACCTCCAGAGGCCCAATCATTAAACAATTTGTTCATTGTTCACTGTTCATTGTTCATTGATCGCTCTCTCTCTCTCTCTCTCTCTCTCTCTCTCTCTCTCTCTCTCTCTCTCCTCTCTCTCTCTCTCATCTCATCTCTCTCTCTCTCTCTCTCTCTCTCTCTCTCTCTCTCTCTCTCTCTCTCTCTCTCTCTCTCTCTCTCTCTCTCTGCTTGTGTCTGTTTGTCTGTTTGTGTGTATGTGCGAGTGTATGTAAGTATGTATAATTTATATTCTTCGCCCTAGAACAAACCTGTTTATGACCTACCTTACATACTCCGGTAGCAAATTATGGAATGAATTAGAAAATTGCAATAAACACCTAATAAGTGTCTCATCCTTTTAAAGAACATATCACAAACACCTCTTAGAAAAGTTTTAAGCTATTAACTTCCTAGAAATATTCGCGGTTTGTTTAGAAATAATAATGACTTTACGTAAATATAATGTTTCTCTATAACGTGGGGTTATTAGTGTATTGTATTCTATCATTGGACCATGAGCGTATTTGCACCTGTGTGTTCGAACACACCACGAGAGACTAGGTATGCATGTTTTGGTATAGTTATAGGATATGCTGTATGTTTTGTGTGTGTGCGAGTACGTGAACGAGCTCTTCGTTGGAGCTTGAATTTTTTTTCGCATGTTCTTCAATTTACTGTGAACATGCCTGTTGTTATTTTCTATTCTTTTTATGCATTTTTTACTTTCTTTTTGTTTTCATTTTCTTGTTATTTGGCTTTTCTTTTTCCCCTCGAGGGTTTCAAGGTTTCAAGGTTTTCTATTTCCAAAAAAGCCCCTTGGGGGTACATGGAAAAGGGCATGGTGTAAAGAAGCTTGAGCTTATCCGTTTACCCTCATTAAACATTCGTATTCGTATTCGTATTCTCTCTCTCTCTCTCTCTCTCTCTCTCTCTATCTCTCTCTCTCCTCTCTCTCTCTCTCTCTCTCTCTCTCTCTCTCTCTCTCTCTCTCTCCCTCTCTCGCTTACTTCACACATTTTGAATGTTAATAATTAGTATAGTTAATAATAATAGGTTTGATTTTGTTATTGATGTGTTACAATATAGGGATGTTTTTTTGCATGCTTTATATTACTTTGTATGTGTTTATTTTCGTTTTTCATTTTCTACTTTTATATATGTATTTTGTCCAGAGGGCTGGATGTAAAAAAGCATGTTATTGCTTACTCTATTACCCTCTATAAATAAAAGTCAATCAATCAATCAATCAATCTCTCCTTCGTTTCGCCTCTTTTCGTCTTGTCTTCTAAATAATATATATTACTGGTATTGTGTGTATGTGTATTTGCACTTAGTGTGTGTGTGTGTGTGTGTGTGTGTGTGTGTGTGTGTGTGTGTGTGTGTGTGTGTGTGTGTGTGTGTGTGTGTGTGTGTGTGTGTGTGTGTGTTGTGTGTGTGTGTATGTGTATTTGCACTTAGTGTGTGTGTGTGTGTGTGTGTGTGTGTGTGTGTGTGTGTGTGTGTGTGTGTGTGTGTGTGTGTGTGTGTGTGTGTGTGTGTGTGTGTGTGTGTGTGTGTGTGTGTGCTTGAAAATCATGTGTGTGTGTGTGTGTGTGTGTGTGTGTGTGTGTGTGTGTGTGTGTGTGTGTGTGTGTGTGTGTGTGTGTGTGTGTGTGCTTGAAACTCAATGTGTGTGTGTGTGTGTGTGTGTGTGTGTGTGTGTGTGTGTGTGTGTGTGTGTGTGTGTGTGTGTGTGTGTGTGTGTGTGTGTGTGTGTGTGTGTGTGTTGTGTGTGTGTGTGTGTGTGTGTGTGTGTGTGTGTGTGTATGTGTATTTGCACTTAGTGTGTGTGTGTGTGTGTGTGTGTGTGTGTGTGTGTGTGTGTGTGTGTGTGTGTGTGTGTGTGTGTGTGTGTGTGTGTGTGTGTGTGTGCTTGAAACTCAATGTGTGTGTGTGTGTGTGTGTGTGTGTGTGTGTGTGTATGCGTGTGCGCGCTATATGTGTGCGTGTCTGCGTGTCTGCGTGTGTGTGTGTGTCTGTTTGTGTGTATGTGCGAGTGTATGTAAGTATGTTTGTGTGCGTGCGTGTGTGTGTGTGTGTGTGTGGGCGTGAACGTGTGCGCGCTATGTGTGCGTGCGCGCGCGCGCATGCATGTGTACTTGCGTATAATACATGTGAGTGTGCACGTGCGCGCGCGTGCTCATATGCTTCTTGCCGCGTATTGCTTTGTGTGTGTGTGTGTGTGTGTGTGTGTGTGTGTGTGTGTGTGTGTGTGTGTGTGTGTGTGTGTGTGTGTGTGTGTGTGTGTGCACGCGCACGTCCGTGCTTGTACGTGTTTCTGTATTGTTTTATTTTTTCTTTCCTTCTTTCTTTCTTTCTTTCTTTCTTTCTTTCTTTCCTTGTTGGTTTGTGTGATGCTTATTGTATTCCACATAGCAAATCAAATCACGACAACTACATCACATAAAGATTATTATTATTATTACCAATAGGAATGTCGACAGCTGACTTCGATCTTCATTTATTCCTTTTCAATCGTATTTTGTTTTCCGTTTCGTTCTTCTTTCCTTCTCGATGTCGCGTCTCACGGCTCGGCTCGTGTGTCGTGTGTGCTCAGTTTCCAACATTCGATCTGCACTTGTTTTATTTGACGAGGACGAGGGGGGGGGGGGAGAGAGAGAGAGAGAGAGAGAGAGAGAGAGACAGAGAGAGAGAGCGAGGAGAGGGAGAGAGAGAGAGAGAGAGAGAGATACAGAGACAGACATAGAGATAGAACAGACAGAGAGACAGAGAGACACAGAGAAAGAGAGACAAAGAGAGAGACACAGAGAGAGAGAGAGACAGACAGCGAGACAGACAGACAGAAAGACGGACAGACAGAGAGACAGAAGAGACAGATGTTG
>CM065705.1:8994027-8999027 GCA_017654935.2 Phymorhynchus buccinoides | reverse complement strand
AGAAAGGAAGAAAGAAAGAAAGAAAGGGAGGAAGAAGAAAGGAAGAAGAAAGAAGGAAAGAAAGAAAGAAAGAAAGGAAGGAAGGGGAAAGAAGAAAGGAAGAAAAGAAAGAAAGAAAAAGAAGAAAGAAAGAGGGAAAGGAAGGAAGGAAGGAAGAAAGAAAGAAAGAAAGAAAAGAAAGCAAAAAGAAAGAAGGAAGGAAGAAGAAAGGAAGGAAGGGAAGGAGAAAAGAAGAGAAGGAAAGGAAGAAGAAAGAAGGAAGGGAAAGAAAGAAAGAAAGGAAGGAAGAAAGGAAGGAAGGAAGGAGGAAGGAAAGAAAAAAGAAAGAAAAAGAAAGAAAGAAGGAAGAAAGGAAAGGAAGAAAGAAAGAAAGAAGGAAGGAAGGAAGAAAGAAAGAAAGAAGAAAGAAAGGAAGGAAAGAAAGAAGAAAGAAAGAAAGGAAGGGAAAGAAAGAAAGAAAGAAAGAAAGAAAGAAATGAAGGAAGGAAGGAAGGAAGAAAGGAAGGAAGGAAGAAAGAAGGAGGGAAGGAAGAGAAGAAAAGAAGAAGGAAGAAAGAAAGAGAGGAGAAGAAAGAACGAAAGAAAGGAAGGAGAGGAAGAGAAAGAAAGAAGGAAAGAAAGAAGAAGAAAGAAAGAAAGAAAGGAAGGAAGGAAGAAAGAAAGAAAGAAAAGAAAGAAATGAACCGAAGTTGCCAAAGAAGAAAGAAAGAAAAGAAAGAAAGAGAAGGAAGGAAGGAAGGAAGGAAGGAAGGAAGGAGGAAGGAAGAAGAAGAAAAGAAAAGAAAAAGGAAGAAAAAGAAAGGAAAGAAAGGGGAAAGAAGGAAAGAAAGGAAAGAAAAGAAAGAAAGAAAGGATGAATGGAAGGAAGGAAGAAGGAAGGAAGGAAGGAAAGAGAAGAAAGAAAGAGGAAGAGAAAGAAGAAAGGAAGGAAGGAAGAAAGAAGAAAAGGAGGAAGGAAGAAAGAAAAGAAAGAAAGAAAGGAAGGAAGAAAGGGAAAGAAAGAAAGAAAAAGAAAAGGAAGGAAAGAAAGTAAGCAAGGAAGGAAGAAAGAAAAGGAAGGAAGAGGAAGAAAGAAAGAAAGAACAAAAAAAAAAAAGAAGGAAAAACAAACAAACAAACTAAGAAAGAAAACAAGCAAACAAAATATCGAGATCAATGAAATAGTAGTATCCTTGACTTGGTCGCAATGTACGTTGCTATTTCTGCTATTTCCCCAAATGGCAACTCAGTGACACGCACGTCATGCTATTACCAACGTAGCACTGTGCTGCTGCCATGGGCAAAGAGGCAAAAATAGCAACGTGTATTGTGACCAGGGGCGAAAGTTGGAGGAGGGGGGGGGTGGAGAAAGGGGGGAGGAGAAAGGAGAAAGAGAGAAAAGGAGAGGAAGAAGAGAGGGACATAGAAATAAAGGGGGCGGGTGGGGTGGTGTTAGGGGTGTGGGTCAATGATACTAGGAACAAGGAAAAGAGATGGGTTGGTTTTTTTAAAGTATATTAATAATAATAATAATAATTGTACATTTATATAGCGCTTTACCTCAGATGAGCCCAAAGCGCTTTACAATCAATGATTCATCAACAGACAACAAAAACAGCATTCAAGAGTGACACCAACCAGCAACAGCGCATATACAAAGCAAACTCTCTCTCTCTCTCTCTCTCTCCTCTCTCTCTCTCTCTCTCTCTCTCTCTCTCTCTCTCTCTCTCTCTCTCTCTCTCTCTCTCTCTCTCTCTCTCTCTCTAACACACACACACGCACACGCACACGCACACACATAACACACACACATTTATCGAAGCCAACTCGTTCATACCCCATTCGGCAAGCCACAGCAACCGAGCCGCATGGACTGACCACATACACCAACACACATACACAAACACCCTCACACACACACACACACAAAAATTATATATAGAACAAAAACAGCTAGAAAAAAAATCGAGTGAAAGTGAAAAACAACAGGAATGAGAAAGAAACCACATAAACACAAGCCTACAGCAAATTGAAAGAAAGGCTAAAGAAGAGAAGAAAGAAGAAAAAAAAAAAAAAAAAAGAAAGAAAGAAAGAAAGAAAAGAAAAGAAAGAAAGAAAGAAAGAACCAACGACCGAACAGAAAATAAAACAAAACAAAAAAGTTAATTTACAAAGAGATAAACAAAGTTAGACAACCGAAATGCAGCCGAACCGAGATGCCACAAGGAAGACAACAAAATACGTAGACAGGAGTGTGTTTTGTTTGGGGTGAAACGTGGAGGCGGAAAGTGTGGGTGTGTGTGTGTGGTGTTGTGTGTGTGTGTGTTGTGTGTGTGTGTGTGCGTGTGTGCGTGCGTTGTGCGTGTGCGCGCGCGCGCGCGCGTGCGTGTGTGTGTATGTGCGTGCGTGCGTGCGTGTGTGTGTGTGTGTGTGAATGAACGCACACGCGTACTAGACCCTTTTATGTATATTTTTGTTGATGGCAGTGGAAATAATATTTGTACAAATATTAGGGATGCGAAAATCTTGGACGGTGCTGCGGGGGAAAGGGCGGGGGGGTAGGGGTGGGGGATGACATTAACATCTCAAAAACAAAGGGGAGGGATGGAGGAGGATAATGAGGAAAACTGGGGAGGGGGTCTCCGGGGGGTCGGGGGAAGAAGTAGGGTGGGGTGGGTCGGGAGAGGTGGCAGGGGGAGGGGGGGGTGGGTGGGGGGTTGTGAAGACTGAAGAAGAAAGAAAACTTGAAGGTAAAATCCCCCAATGTGGCGTACACGTGTTTGCACCCTCTGATCTTTTGGGCGTTTGGAATTGAGTTTCAGTCAGTTACACGTTTCGCGTGCACGCACGCGCGCGCACACACATACACACACACATACACTCACTCACACACATGCATGCACACACACACACACACACACACGCACACACACACGCGCGCGCGCGCGCGCGCACACACACACACACACACACACAGTACATATACACGCACACATACAAACACACACAACACACACACACACACACACACACACACACACACACACACACACACACACACACACACACACACACACACACACACACACACACACACGCACACACACACACACACACACCACACACAACACAAGATTCAAGATTCAAGAAGTTTAATCCTTTGACCCCTTTTGGAGCATGGAGGATACAATAACAGTATAACACAAACATAAAACTCAATCAATTATCTTTCCCAATTTTATAAATTTATTTAAATTTAAACATATACGTCGTCCAAGTTAGTTATCTTATCTTTATTATTATTTGAAATAATATTTACAATACACTGCTGGTCAGAGTGACTCGGGTTACAGTTCAACGTATCACATTGTGTTCGTTTGTCAGAATAGGCAGTACAGCGAAAAAGATGATGAACTTCGTTTTCTGGGACAGTTTTGCAAGCTGGGCATGTCATATCATTACTATCATCTTCGGTTAAAAACCATTGCTTGGCATTTTTTAACCCTTTCACCGCCAAAGTCGCATTTTAGCACCACAGTGATTTAACACCTATGTCACTAAAAGGCATCAAATTGGGGTCTATTATCCCAAAACCCTATTGTCTTAGTTTTGGGAAGTAAGGGTAGACCTTATTTTATATATGTCACAGAAGAATCCCCAATACTGCAGATGGATTTTGTTCTCTACTCAGGTAAATTTAATGGGAATTCTTGCCTGAAACATGGCTGGCGGTGAAAGGGTTAAACCACTCACTTTCAATCTGAACCTTACCAGGCTGTCTCTGTGCCATTTATTTGCTATAATGAGCAAATACTTCTCAGCTCCAATAAAGGTCCTTAAAGGAATGGAACCATGAATATTTATTATTATCAATAATTTGTGAATGCCCAGTTTGCTTAAAACAGGAGATAATTCTATCTTTATATTCACTTATGAAAACGTGGTCACACCCAACCCCTTGATTCATCCGCACTATTCCAAAACCATGTACACATACAGTCTTCTTTATGTTAGATACCCAGTCACTCTGCCCAGATTCATGTTTAGTTTTGAGCATTTCGTATGCTTGTCTGCACAATCTTGACATTGGTAAATTAAGGAGCTTTAACCAGTATTTTAGGCATTTTACATGTGTTCTAATATGTAGAGGATACCTTCCGGTTTCTCCATAAACCATTTTGTTGGATGTGTGTAGGGGTACATTGATAAATCTTTTTATTGCAAAGGTATGAATCTTTTCCATTTCATGTGTTTCTTTTTCAAGTCCCCACACTTCAGATGCATATGTTAATAAGGGCCCGATCTGTGTATCAAACATTTTCCAAAACATTTTTGAAATCGAACGTTCTCAGTTTGTTCAGAGCATTCAGAATTTCTATTACTCCTTTGCTACGCTTTTGACACACATCCGACAGGGCGCTAGCTAAACTAAGTTTTGTTGTAAAGACCATTCCCAGGTATTTGTAAGCGTCAGTGACCTGTATTGCTTTATTGCCATAACTCCATTTCTCTCTGCTTGACAGATGTACTCCCTTTCTGAACACCATTATGTTGGTCTGTTCTAGATTAACGATCCGTTGTCATCTATCTGCTTCTCTTTGTAGGCTGTCCAGTTGATTTTTGAAGAGAGGATGAGAGAGAGAGAGAGAGAGAGAGAGAGAGAGAGAGAGAGAGAGAGAGAGAGAGAGAGAGAGAGAGAGAGAGAGAGAGAGAGAGAGAGAGAGAGAGAGAGAGAGACAGAGAGAGAGAGACACAGAGAGACACACAGAGAGACGGAGACTGAGTAAGAAACACAACACGCACGCACACACATACACACACACACACACACACACACACACACACACACACACACACACACACACACACAAGAGAGAGAGAGGAGAGAGAGAGAGAGAGAGAGAGAGAGAGAGAGAGAGAGAGAGAGAGAGAGAGAGAGAGAGAGAGAGAGAGAGAGAGAGAGAGAGAGAGAGAGAGAGAGAGAGAGAGAGGGGGGGGGGGCTAACAACAAAACCTGCTTT
>CM065705.1:8969027-8971527 GCA_017654935.2 Phymorhynchus buccinoides | reverse complement strand
GCGCGCTATACGACTCCGCCGTTTCTTAACCGAATCGCTTCAAATTTGCTGTACTCAGCGTTACCAGTACTTGGCGTTACCGTTACTAGGCGTTACCGTTACTAGGCGTTACTGGTACTCGGCGTTGCGCTAGTAGACATTAAACATTGGAAGCATTATGCATGAGAGAGAGAGAGAGAGAGAGAGAGAGAGAGAGAGAGAGAGAGAGAGAGAGAGAGAGAGAGAGAGAGAGACCTACAGACAGACATAGACATAGAGAGAGAGTCAGAGACAGAGAGAGAGAGAGAGAGAGAGAGAGAGAGAGAGAGAGAGAGAGAGAGAGAGAGAGAGAGAGAGAGAGAGAGAGAGAGAGAGAGAGAGAGACTGGACACTGGACACTGGACACTGGACCCTTTTAATGTCATTAACACTGGGTTCTCATGACATGGGGGAAGCATCATTTTCATTGCAAAACATGCACAGAGACTGAGAGAGAGAGAGAGAGAGAGAGAGAGAGAGAGAGAGAGAGAGAGAGAGAGAGAGAGAGAGAGAGAGAGAGAGAGAGAGAGAGAGAGAGAGAGAGAGAGAGAGAGAGAGAGAGAAAGAGAGAGCACCGAACACTGAACACTAAAAAACTTTATTTTTACAAGGATAAAGATGTTAGGCGAATCCTATTCTTTCAATCTGTCCTTAGAGTGAGAGGGAGAGAGAGAAACAGAGAGAGAGAGAGAGAGAGAGAGAGAGAGAGAGAGAGAGAGAGAGAGAGAGAGAGAGAGAGAGAGAGAGAGAGAAAACTTGAAAACTTAAACTTTATTTTCCAAGGATATAGATTTTAGGCAACGCCTATTCTTCCAATCTGTCCTTGATACATGTATACTTAACACAAAAGACAAACATGGCAAGGCATACTATTACGCATACAGAGCTCAATACAAAGGTAGCAAAGCAGTTGACAGAGAGAGAGAGACGGAGAGAGAGAGAGACAGAGAGAGAGACAGACACACAGACAGACAGAGAGACAGAGAGAGAGACAGACACAAAGACAGACAGAGAGACAGAGAGACATATAAACAGAGAAACTCAAAGAGGAAGAGCTTGGAGTGCACCTGTGGTGTGCTGAAATTAAATTGTGGTGGAGTTTCTGTATACATGTATTTCCCTATGTGAAAACAAAAACACAAAAATAAACATGTTCTATTGGTTTCTTCACTGTTCTTTCGTTTATGTTGTTGTTGTTGTTGTTGTTGTTTTGGTTCACCCTGGCTAAAAGACTCCAGTGACCATCCAAGCAGCGGAAGCACTTGAACACTATGGTACAAATGCATCAGCTGTGGATGAGAATATCCGTTTTTGATTACCCCCGCCACGTGCACAGCCGCACTCCGTCTTCGGGGGATTTTGGAGGTTTTACGCTAGGAGCTTGTCGTGGCTAAAGACTGTTCCCGCATAGCTATGCATAGCATAGGCCTAATAATAATAATAATAATAAACGGATATTTATATAGCGATTTTTATCGAGCACAAAGCGCTTTACAATCAGCATTTTAAAAACAAAACAAAACAAAAAAACATTTGATTTGGATGTAGCCTTGGTGTTCTAGCCTTTGGTCTGACACAGGCTTAAGCCGAGGCGACTTTTGTTTATTATTTCCTTTTGTATCAGCTAATAACAGCTCAGAAGGTCGGACAAGATGATTTCGCGGGGGGTTTTCTGATGGTGTGAGATTTATTTTGGAAGCCGGAAAAAACATTTGTAACAGAAGTAGCAGGTAAATCAAGGTGTGTGGGGGGGGGGGGAGGAAGCACTACACAAATACTACACAAATGTGTGAATGTATCAAACTGGTATTTGATATTTGGTATATTCTAGTCACAGAGACATATCTGTGAAATTCGGGCTGCTCTCCCCTCGCAGAGCGCGTCGCCGCAAGGGCAGCACCTATTTTGTTTTGGTGGGGGGGGGGGGAGGGGAGGATGAGGAGGGGGTGGGGGCAGACTTGGGAAAACTAGCCATCAATTTGGTCATGCCAGGCAGCGGGATTTCTCCCCTGCTCTTAGCAACTTTTTATTATAAAAAACTGCCGTGAGATTTTTATGTGCGTAAAAGCGGCGCACGGGTCAGACTAGCTTTAAGTCCCCATCCGGAGGACTCGACGTTCAGTTCGATTTTCCGGCCTGTCGAACTAGGAAGAAAGGGGCGAAGCCGGGGGGGGATATTCGAACCCCGGTCACTCACACTGCAGTCATGCATGCACTGAACGTAGAGTATTCAAAGACACACCAGATCACGTGTCAAAATCACTTACTCTCGTTTGAACGTCAACAAATAATACGAATTAAATTGTGGCGGTACCATAGCCGATGAGGTTTAACCGAGGCGCGGTTACTGCTACACCTATCTGTATTGTTTTAAAAAATCAGGACTTTACTGGTGTTGCACTGCCTCCGGGCATTGCCTCCGGGCATTGCCTCCAGTATTGTTCCCACCATCCTTGTATCTACAAATGTCCCATATGTGTCT
>CM065705.1:8956527-8961527 GCA_017654935.2 Phymorhynchus buccinoides | reverse complement strand
GTGGACACATAGAGAAGAAATTGGGGACACAGAGAGACGGGGACACATAGAGACGAAATTGGGGAAAACATAGAGACGAAATTGGGGACACAGAGAGACGGGGACACATAGACAACGAAAATTGGGGACACATAGAGACGAAATTGGGAACACATAGAGACGAAATTGGGGACACAGAGAGACGGGGACACATAGAGACGAAATTGGGGACACATAAGAGACGAAATTGGGGACACATAAAGACGAAATTGGGGACACATAGAGACGAAATTGGGGACACACAGAGAAGGGGACACATAGAGACGAAATTGGGGACACATAGAGACGAAATTGGGGAAACATAGAGACGAAATTGGGGACACATTCTTCTTTGTTCGACGGGGACACATAGAGACGAAATGTGGGGACACATAGAGACGAAATGGGGGGAAAACATAAGAGAGAAATAGTTGGGGACACATGTCCGACTTCGGCTGAAGAAATAGAGACGAAATTGGAGACACATAGGCAGACGAAATGGGGACACATAGAGACGGGGATACAATACTACGTAACCCAGTTCAAAGGAAAAGGAAGTGTGTCGCCGCGTGCATGAGACGCTTCGTGCTTTTCCGTCAAAACTCGGTAATTGTCGGAAAAGATGTCCAAAATGGAAGGGCTTCGCGAAAGAGAATCCCGGTATCGCCTGCCGGTGCCGGTGTCACGAAAAATAGTGATGAAGTCCTCGCTTTTAAGCGCATCGCGGTCCACCGCAATATAGGGAATGCGCGCCATAAATGATTAACTCTTTTTTTTAATTATTATTATTTATTTTTTTCAATGCATGCATGGAAAGCTGCCTGCACAAAAATGTGAGCGGGAGGGTGAATCCTTCATCTTTGCCGAGATTTCGAATCGATGTAACGGGCCCGATGGCACTTGCGACGCCGGTATGTGTCTTTTGGCTTCACGGGATGGAAATCGGACAAGGAATGTCAACTGAAAACGCATGCAGCAGATAAAAAATAACACATTAATAATAAATTGCAGAAAAATGTCACTGACTTCACGCCAATAGTTAGGGGAAGACGGGGTAAAAAGCGCATGGGCGGGTAAGAAGCCCACACACAATTATCTCATGAAATAAAGAAAATTTCAGTCACAAGCACGCCCATGAGACGAATGCTAGACATTAACACTAGTCTCATGGGCAAAATGTGACTTGCTTTTTTGTGCTTGTTTTCATGACTATCTTTTTTTGGGTTGGGCTTCTTACCCGTTTCCTTGCGCTTTTTACCCCGTCTTCCCCTAGTGATGAATTCTCTGCTCTTCACTGCATAGCACAAGCTGCCTGTGAATGTATTCAGGGGCGAATCCTTCCCAAACAGCAAACATTTCGAAAGAGGTAACGGGACGGATTTCACGCGACGCCGGTAAGTCTTAATAAAATATGGCTTCACGGGATCGAAATCGGACAAGGAATTGTCGGGACGTTAAAACAGGAGAACAACACACACACACATATACACACGCACGCACGCACGCACGCGCGCGCACGCACATACGCGCGCGCACGCGCACGCGCACGCACACGCAACACACACACACACACACACACACACGCACACACACACGCACGCACGCACACGCACGCACACACACACACACACACACACACACACACACACACACACACACACACACACACACACACACACACACACACACACACACACACACACACACACACACACACACACACACACACACACACACACACCATTTTTTTGTGTGATGTGTAATTTAACCCTTTCACCGCCAAAGTCACATGTTAGCACCACAGTGATTTAACACCTATGTCACTAAAAGGCATCAAATTGGGGTCTATTATCCAAAGACCCTATTGTCTTAGTTTTGGGAAGTAAGGATAGACCTTATTTTATATATGTCACAGAAGAATCCCCAGTACTAACAAGAATGGATTTTGTTTTCCACCCAGATAAATTTAATGGACAATTTTGGCTGAAATATGGCTTAAAAAGGGTTAAAAGAAACGTTCTTGGATTTTCATTGCGGGCGTCTTGGTGTTCTCTTACCATATATACGTGAAACTGATCTGTACCCTGCAGCACATTAAAGTATTCTACATTTTCACACACAAAAACTAGACAAATATTATTATTATTATCATAGAAAGGTGTCCAATTTCAAACGTTAGCACCGTAATGTTCAGAATGTTGTGATATTTGTTGACATCGTCGACTACCCCCCAAAAAAAAAACAGAAAGAAGAGAGGAGAGAGAGAGAGAGAGAGAGAGAGAGAGAGAGAGAGAGAGAGAGAGAGGAGAGAGAGAGAGAGAGAGAGAGAGAGAGAGAGGGTGGGAGAGAGAGAGAGAGAGAAGAGAGAGAGAGAGAGAGAGAGAGAGAGAGAGAAGAGAGAAGAGAGAGAGAGAGAGAGAGATGACTGAAAACACTTTAGAGAGAAGAGAGAGAGAGAGAGAGAGGGAGAGAGAGAGAGAGAGAGAGGAGAGAGAGAGAGAGAGAGAGAGAGAAGGAGGACTGAAAAACTTTACTGAGAGAGAGAGAGAAGTCTGAAGTCTGAAATGATTTCATTTGTTAGGCCACAGGCCCATACAAATGGAGTTCACGTTGACAAAATTATGACACATGTAATAACAAGACATTACTGAAGTGCTTGCAGAGCATTTTGCCTGACTATATATGCCTTATACACGTATTTACAAACTCTAAGAACTATATTTTCATTTTCATTCGACAATAATAATGTCATCTTGTTCAATGAAGGACATCGGAAGTATTTACGAGGTATCAACTGGGCACGCAAAGAAGTGCACTGAGAGAGAGAGAGAGAGAGATGAGAGGAGAGAGAGAGAGAGAGAGAAAGGAGAGGAGAGAGATAGAGAGAGAGAGAGAGAGAGACAGACAGACAGACAGACAGAGACAGACAAGAGAGAACACAGAGAGAGATTGAGAGAGAGAAAGAGTAGAGAGAGAGAGAGAGGGAGAGAGAGAGAGAGACTGAAGATTGAAAAACTTTATTAGAGAGAGAGAGAGATGAGAGAGAGAGAGAGGCAGAGAGATGAGAAGAGAGATAGAGAGAGAAAAGAGAGAAGAGGGGGGGGGGGGGTCAACAAACTGATTTCATTGAAGTATAACAGTGAGAGCGATAGAGGGAAATCTAGAAAGAGATATGGGGATGCAGAGTGAGTGAGTGAGTAGAGAGAGACATACAGAGACAGAAGGGAACCAAAAAAAGATGAGAACAGACAGACAGAGACAGAGAGAGAAAAAGACAGTGAGAGAAACAGAGACAGACAAACAGAGACAGACAGACAGAGACATACAGGTAGAGACACAGACAGACAGAAACATAACGATAGACAGACAGATAGACGGACAGACAAACATAGACATAGATAAAGAGACAGACAAACAGAGACAGACACTACAGAGACATAGACACAAGACAAACAGAGACAGACCGACAGAGACAGGACCGACAGAGACAGAGACAGACCACCCCGAAACTCCCACAAACCCCAGACAGACAGACAGACAGAGATAGACAGACAGACAGACAGACAAGAAAGACATGTAGACAAGGACAAACAGAGACAGACAAACAGAAACAGACAAACAGATACAGACATGCAGATACACACAGACAAGACAGACAGACAGAAAAGACAGGACAGACAGATCAGACAGGACCAGACAGGACAGGACAGACAGAGACAGAACAGACAGAGACAGATGGGGGGTGGAGAGCGGAGTAAGAAGCTAATTTCAAAGGAGTTATAAAATAAAAAAATAAACATCTAAATTAAGAAAGTCAGTTATGGGATAGCTTTCAAAGCTAGCTCTCCTGCTCATTTGACCATTGGCCCAAACCTGAGAAGTTAATTTCAATCATCGTACTGTATGCCCGTCCTTTCTGTTCCGACAATGACCTGCCAGATAGCAGAATGGGGGGGCAGATGCTATTCCAGCGGGCTGGCTACAAATTGTTTAGTTACAGCGGAGATTGACTTGACCAGTGGGTAACAACCCCAATCTACTCGAACCAAAGGGATCGTTCAGGACGGGCTGGCGTTCGGGAAGGTCCCCAAAGGCCAAACCATCCCACTGTGACTGGTCAGCACCTTGAAAACGGTGGGCCAGTGTCCCCCTAGTTCGAGAGTCCAATAGCCCTGCCATGTAGAGTGGCACAGTGGTACCGCATTCACTTCGTATCAACTACACACCCGATTTCGAACCTGGGTACAAGGGATTTTTTTCCTCTCACTCTGCACTAGACCCTTACGGTCTGATTATGGAGTCTTTTCGGATGGGGCGATAAAACCGAGGTACCGTGTGCTCACTGCACTTAGCACACGCTAAAACCAGTGGCGAACCAAAAGAAAAATGTCATTGGTTCAACAATTACCACTTTCCTTCCTAATCAACTAAATAAATCAATCAATCAATCAGTCATCTATTTATTATCCCCATTGTCAAACCAAGGAAACTTTGTTCCCTTTTGCCGTCAATATAAAAGAATACAAAAAGCAATGCCAATACAGTCGCACAAAATTCGCATCGCGAATAAAAAAAACTAAAAAAATGGGTGGTTGGCGCGCCTTTGGCTGCAACGCCGTATCGCCAGGTGGGTGGGAGCAATCCGATTATAACAGTGACGCCTCTGTGACTATTAAGTACCTCCCAAACCAGTACATTCCTAACGGTAATAGGATCCTAAAAGTTTCACATCGAAAACGTGGTAATAGTAGAATGGAATAGGTACACTTATAATCTGCTTATGATTTAATCTGCCAGTGCCGTTTCTGTGTAGGAAAGATATTGGTGGTTGTGGGGGGAGAGAGAGAGAGAAGAGAGAGGAGAGAGAGAGAGAGAAGAGAATGAGAGAGAGAGAGAGGGGAGAGAGAAGAGAAAGAGAGGGAGAGAGAGAAGGGTAAAGAGGAGAGAGAGCAGAGAAGAGGAAAGAGAGAGAGGAGAGAGGA
>CM065705.1:8924560-8942060 GCA_017654935.2 Phymorhynchus buccinoides | reverse complement strand
TTATAATGTTATTTGTTTTTTCCTTAAAAAAGGCTGCGGCGAAGGTTAACTTCAATGCGGACAAATTCCGTCGTATAACTCGGAACAAGATAACGCAGTCAGGGTCCCAATCCGATCATTCTCAGACAGAGCGGTTTTTAAGTCTAAAACTTATCTAAATTCCATTTTTTTTTTTTGTCCCATCCAAACCACGTTTGTTTGCGTTACTTTTCGCTTCCTCACCTCACTTCCACAACCTTTCCTTTCTCTGAAGTTTGACTCCTTCTATTCAATCTTTAATGGTAACAATGCCCCACACTTCGGAGCTACACGGCCTGCACAAATACTCCAATATGTTTTCCAGTTAACAGTGATAGTAATGTAGAAGACTAATATATCCCGATTTTGACCTTCAAGTAACTACGATTTCAAAGCACAACAATAAACTTTGTTCACTAATATGTTGTCAAAGATTGATCATTGACATGTGAGTTTTGCTGCCCTTCTTATTTGACTTTTGTTTTTCTTTTCTAGGCAGCCCCAGGCCAGGTCATGGTGTTCGCTTAAAAGGCAGTGAATTCTTGAAGAGGTTACCAGTATAAAGATACTTCTATATTGGAAAGCGCATATCATTTCCAAAGCTGACTATTCTAAAAGCTCTATTATTTCCTGATTTTCCTAAAATGTAAAATCAATTCTTTTTTTTGTGTTGTTCTAAGTCATTTGGGGACGATACGGGTTAAAAGCGCTGGGCCGGGTAAGAAGCCCACCCCAATTATCCTCATGAAATAAAAAAATTTCATCAAATTTGCCCTTGATGACGACTGCTATACATTACCGCTCGTCTCATGGGCAAAATGAGACTGAAATTTGCTTCTTCGGATGAGATAAATTGGGGTTGGTCTTCTTACCCGCCCATCCTTTTTATCCCGTCTTCCCCTATGTATGCCTAATAATTCAAACGCAAGATTTTGATCCTTGAAATTAATCTTTGTACATTTCCTTATTTTGAGAGGCAGCAATGTCTTACATTTCTTTTGGGTGCAATTCACACTGTAGAATATGTTTCATAAATTTTGTAGAACATATTAGCTTAAAGTCGCAGCAAATCAGAAAACCAAGCGTACAATCATTTATAAGTCTCTTTATATAGTTACAAGAGGGTACAGTCTTTTTTGCAGGCTGGAAACATTTTTCGAGAGAAGCAGAAGAATGAGGCTACTCGTTACTTGATAAACCATCATATATGATTTTTGAGATTTTTGTGTGTTCTAAATATGGACATTTGCCTAACCTCGATGTTTTTAACTTTCTCTCGTTCATAGACTGAAAATTAACGCTTTTAAAACACTTACTCCCCACTAACATGTGTGTGCAGGTGGTAAATATCAATTATGACCACATTTTGTTTCACTGTCCGAGCCTGTCCACCTATTTACAATCTTTACTCTCCACATACATTTTGTGTGGCGGTGGTGGAAATATCAATTAACTGACCCATTTGTTCCACTCTAGAGGCCTGGTCAACCTATTTACCAACTTTACTCCCCACATAACATGTGTGTGCGGTGGTGAAATATCAAATTAATGACCACGATTTGTTTACCACTCTAGAGACTGTCAACCTATTTACCAACTTTACCCTACCCTCCTCCCATAACAGTGTGTGCGGTGGTGAAAATATCAAATTAATGACCACATTTGTTTCACTGTCGAGGCCTGTCAACCTATTTACCACTTTACTTCCCCACTAACCACATTGTGTGTGCGTGGTGAAATTCAAATTATGGAACCACGATGTGTTCCACTGTCGAGGCCTGTCAACCTATTTAACCACTTTACTCCCAACCTAACATGTGTGTGCGGTGTGAATATCAACTTACTGACCACATTTGTTTCCCTCTAGAGGCCTGTCAAACCTAATTTACCAACTTTACTCCCAACATAACATGTTGTGTGCGGTGGTGAAATATCAAATTAATGACCACACTTTGTTTCACTGTCGAGGATCCTGTCAATACCTATTTACCAACATTACTCGCCCACATAGCATGTTGTGCGGTGGTGAATATCACAATTAATGACATTTGTTCCACTGTCGAGGCTGTCACCTATTTACCAACTTTACTCTCCACAGAACATGTGTGTATCGTGTAATATCAAATTTGACCCATTTGTTGCCCTGTAGGAGGCCTGTCCAACCTATTTTACCAAACTTTCAGAACTTCGTCTGAAGGGGGAAAAAAAGAGATAGAGAAAGGACAAGAAACAAAGGAGGAAGGACGGAAAAAAATAAAAAGGGTTAAAATAATGCGTAAGTGGTGGTGGGTTGCATGATGAGGTGAGCAAGATAGCGGATACAGATGAATGATTGAGTGTGCGTGGTGTGAGAGTAAACAATATTTGTTTAATGTACACTTACGTTTCATATTTTTTATTTCATATTTTTATTTTGATATATCTGCATATCTATGTTTACAACGGATGGAAGGCCCAAGTTTCCACATGTGCTTTGTAGCATGCCATGGACAATAACAGAAACTTAAATGACTTATGACTTATGATTTATTACTTATGATTTATGACTTATGACTTATACTAAGTCCTGTGACATTGATTTAGGGCTTTGTTCAAGTCTTAATTTTTTCTGACTTTTAATGGATGTTGTGTTCGTGTTTACAATGGTTAATATTTTTAATATTTACTTCATTCATTCATTAGTAGATCTATTTTTGTGATATTTATGTTATTTAGCTTTGTTCTAGTGGGTTTTTTTTTTTGGGGGGTTCTACTTCCTCTTCCCCCCCCCCCCCCTCTTCATCTCCTTTTCCCTCTCGTTCCTAAAATCACATATTGAATAGAGACGTTAAATTGAAGAATACAACACACACTTTTTTTTTAAAACTTGAGAATTGGACAGTGTTTCGAGTTAAACCCAAGTCTCCTATATAAAAGCATTTCACCGCGAGGCCATAGGCATCAGTCTTATCGCGGCAGGTGGAGAGACGGTTCAACCGTTCTTTTTTCTTCTGTTGCTCAGTCACTGTGAGTCAAACTGTCAGCACGACTAGGCTAGCACCTGGGATCGTTCAGCTCTCACCTTTTAACTGTATTTACCTCTGCTTTCCTCGTCATTGAAGCTAATTCTCTTGCCAGTGATTCTGTTTCTGAAAAGAGGAGTGTGTGTGTGTGTGTTGTGTGTGTTGTGTTTGGTGTGTGTGTGTGTGTGTTTTGTGTGTGTGTTGTGTGTTTGGTTGTGTGTTGTGTGTGGGTATGTGTGTGTGTCAAAGTCAAGAGTCAAGTCAACGTCATTTTTTAATTTTCAGTGGGACATTGAATAAGCAATAAATGTTTGCTTGTGTGTGTGTGTGTGTGTGTTGTGTGTGTGTGCGTGTGCGTGTGCGATGAGTGCGTGTGTGTGTAGCGTTGCGTGCGGTTGCGTGCGTGGTGTGTGTGTGTGTGTTGTGTTGTGGTGTGTGTGTGTGTGTGGGTGTAGCCTCTGTGTGTGCGTGTGTGGTGTGTGGTTGTGTGTGGTTTGTAGCTGCGTGGCGTGTGCGCGCACCAAAAGTGGAGTTTTGTATGTGTCGATGTGAGAACATCAGTTTTACCGGGATTTTTTTTACAAAGTTTACCAACTCGCAATATTTCGACCCGCAAAGCCGCAAAACCGTTG
Organism: Phymorhynchus buccinoides; assembly: GCA_017654935.2. Taxonomy (NCBI): domain Eukaryota; kingdom Metazoa; phylum Mollusca; class Gastropoda; order Neogastropoda; family Raphitomidae; genus Phymorhynchus; species Phymorhynchus buccinoides. The sequence continues at coordinate 8,938,408 of CM065705.1, read as the reverse complement.
GATGCGGAACTAAGCCACTTTCCGGCGCTCAAAGAAGGTTTCCACCTGACAAAAAATGTCTGTCGTTCTATGTCGCAATTTGACCTAATTTTTACGACCACTTCCTTGTTGGGTTAAATTCGTAATAAACGGATATTATTGAAGGTATTTTCTTCCGCGGATGCTGTGTTCCCCCCCCCACCCATCGGCGGGAGTCTATATATGTCTTTGACTTTGTGAGTTTTCGTGAAAGAGAAAAAGAAAAACTGTGGGGGACCGAGTGAATAATTAAGTCGGTTAGAGGAGGAGTGGGGGGGATAGAGGGGAGGGAGGAGAGAGAGAGAACGACGAACGAAACGTTTTTAGGTTATATACAGGTAATGAGATAAGTATACATACTGTATTATAAAACAACACCCAGCCCTGTGGAGAGAGAGAGAGAGAGGAGGAGAGAGAGGAGAGAGAGAGAGAGAGAGACGTTTGACACTATTGGACACTTGGACTGTTTAAATGTGTCATGATTAACAAATGTTGTCTTATGGACAGGGGGAAAGCCTCATTTTCTCCAGTAAAGCACAAGATTTTTTACTAAACCATCTAGCTAATAAGGAAAAAATACTCAAAGTGAGAATGTGAAAATAACTTTTTCATACATTTTTGTATTGATTATTTATAGCAAATCCTTCTAGTGTAAACATTGAAGAGAGAGATGCAGAGAGAGAGAGGAGAGAGAGAGAGAGAGAGAGGAGAGAGAGAGAGAGAGAGAGAGAGAGAGAGACAGATACATAGACAGAGACATGCACAACATACAGAGTACATGACAGTTGAACATCAACAGCGATTATACGCTGTAAGAGATAACAAAAATGAAACGCTTACTAAAAGAGAGAGAGAGAGAGAGAGGGAGCGGAGGAGGAGAGAGAGATAGAGAGTAGCAGAGGAGAGAGGAGAAGGAGACGGAGAGAGAGAGAGAGACCAGAGAGAGTCAGAGTGACGACAAGAGAGAGAGCTATTGAATTGAATATTTATTTAATGAGGATAGTAGATTAAGCAAAAATATGCTTTTTTTTTCCCCATCCAGTCCTCAAAAACCGCCCCAAACCAAACAGACCCCAAAAAAACCTAACTAAGACCAAGAAAAACACCAGATACAATAACCATCGAAACAGACACGGAAGGATACAAGATAAACATTAGAAGGACATTTCATCCCTCCCGTTTCTCACAAAAACCAACACAACATCATCATCTCATCATATAGTTAAAAGCCAACTGTCCCTCCGTTGTGTCTGTGTGTGTGTCTGACACAAACGGGCCTTATAACTCCGCCGTTTTTCGACGAATTCGATTCAAATTTAGCTGTGAGCCATAATGGGGCGATGGCAACGGAACCGAGCGGCGCGTGTCATTTGCGCGGTTCGGCAAATGCCGCGAAATGCGCATCCGCTGGCCTCTCGGCTGCCCGTCTCTCCTGTGTTTCTTGACCGCATTGCCTTCGAATATCGGCAGAAGGAGACCGAGACGGTGACTATATACGTGGTACCAGACCGGAAGCGTAATCGTTCGAAACCGCGCGCGCATCGACTTCCGGCCGTTCTCTTATAAACCGAATCGCTTCAAATTGCTGTCTCAGCGTTTAGCCATACTTGGCGTTACCGTTACTGGGCGTTACCGTTACTAAGGCGTTACTGGTTAATCGTCGTTGCGCTAGTAGACATTAAACTTGAAGCATTATGCATGAGAGAGAGAGAGAGAGAGAGAGAGAAGCGAGTAGAGTAGAGAGATAGGAGATAGATAGATACCTACAGACAGACATATACATAGATTCAGGAGACATGAGACAGATATATTACTATGATAGAGAGATGATAGAGAGAGAGTTGATATAGAGAGATGAGAGAGAGATGAGAGGGAGAGACTGGACTCTGGACCTGACACTGGAGACCACTTTTAATGTCATTAAAGCACTGGGTTCTCATGACATGTGGTAAGCTCTTTTCATTCAAACATAGGAGAGAGAGAAGAAGAGAGAGAGAGGGAGAGAAGTAGAAGAGAGAGAGTGAGATAGAGGAGCAGAGAGAGAGAGAGAGAGAGAGAGAGAGAGAGAGAGGAGAAAGAGAGAGCACCGAACACTGAACACTAAAAAACTTTATTTTTACAAGGATAAAGATGTTAGGCGAATCCATGCTTTCAATCTGTCCTTAGCGTGAGAGTGAGAAGAGAGAAACAGAGAGAGAGAAAGGTGAAGAGATATAAGAGAGTATAGAGAGATTAGAGGAGAGAGAGAGAGAGAGAGAGAGAGAGAAAACGTTGAAAACTTAACTTTATTTTTCCAAGGATATAGATTTTAAGGCAACGCCTATTCGTCCAATCTTTCCTTGATACATGTATACTTAACACGAAAGAGACAACTATGGAAGGCATACTATTCGCATACAGAGCTCAATACGAAGGTATCAAAGCAGTTGACAGGAGATAGAGAGACGTGATATAGTGAGAGACCGATGAGAGAGACAGACACACAGACAGACGAGAGACAGATAGAGAGCAGACACAAAGAAGACAGAGATACAGAGAGACATATAAACAGAGAAACTCACAGGAGGAAGAGCAGTGAGTGGCACCTGTGTGTGCTGAAATTTAAATTGTTGTGGAGTTTTCTTCTGTATACAATGTATTTCCCTATTTGAAAACAAAAACACAAAAATAAAACATGTTCTATTGGTTTTCTTCACTGTTCTTGTATTCGTTTATGTTGTTGTTGTTGTTGTTGTTGTTTTGGGTGTTTCACCCTGGCTAAAAGGACTCCCAAAGTGACCATCCAATCCGGAAATCACGTTGACACTATGGGACAATGCATCAGCTGTGGATGAAATATCCGTTTTTGATTAGCACCGCCCCCAACGTGCACATCCGCACTCCGTCTTCGGGGATTTTAGAGGTTTTTACGCTAGAGACCTTGTCGTGGCTATAGACTGTTCCCCCCCCCCGCATAGCTAGGCATAGCATAGGCCTAATAATAATAATAATATAAGAAGGATTAGTTATATAGCGGATTTTTAATCTGAAGCACACAGCGGCTTTACAATCAGCATTTTAACAACCCGAAACAAACAAACAAACATTTGATTTGGATGTAGCCCTTGGTGTTCTACGCCTTTGGTACTGAACACGGTCTTAGCCGGCGACTTTTGTTTATTATTACCTTTTGTATCGCTAATAAGCAGCTCAAAGGGGTCTGACGATGATTCGGCGGGAGGTTTTCTGATGTGGTGAATTTATTTTTGGAAGGCCGGAAAAAAACATTTTGTAAACATAAAGTAGCCATAAATCAAGGTGTGTGGGGGGGGGGGAGGAAGCACTACACCATCCTACCACAAATGTTTGAATGTATCAAACTGGTATTTGATATTTGGTACAATTCTAGTCACAGAGACATAGCTTGTGAAAGTCGGCTGCTCTCCCCCTCGCAGAGCGCTCCGCCGCAAGGGCAGCAACCTATTTTGTTTTGGTGGGTGGGGGGAAGAAGGGGATGATGATGGAGGGGAGTGGGCAGACTTGGGAAAACTAGCCATCAATTTTTGGTCATGCCAGGCAGCGGGATTTCTTCCCCTGCTTCTTAGCAACTTTTTATTATAAAACATGCCGTGAGATTTTATTTGGCGGAAAAAGCGGCGCACGGGTCAGCTATCTATTAAGTCCCCTCCGGAGGACTCGTGCTACGTTCATTCGATTTTCCGGCCTGTCGAACGTGGGAAGAAAGGGGCTTACAGCCGGGTGTGATTTCCGAACCCCGTCACCTCCCCTGCAAGTCATGCATGCACTGGACGTAGGAGTATTCAAAGCACAACCAATCACGTGGTCAAAAATCTCACTTACTGCCGTTTGAACGTCAACAAATATACGAATTAAATTGTGTGCGTACCATGCCCGATGATGTTTAACCGGGCAGCGGTTACTGGCTACCCTATCTGGTCATTGTTTATAAAATCAGGACTTTTACTGGTGTTGCACTGCCTGCCGGGCTTGCCCTCCGGGCATTGCCTCCAGGATTTAGTTCCCACCATCTGTAGGCTACAATGTCCCATATGTGTCTGTTCCAGACCGAGAGACGTAAAACACCATTTTTTTCGTTCGTTCGTGTCATCACGGGTTTCACTGCGTTTCCCCTCTTTAGAGCTTGGTGAAATCTTGCTTTGAGACCAGTTTTTTGACTTCCCACACAAAATGCCCCAACTTCCAAGCGAAACTCCTTTTAAAAGACATCCCAGCCTCATTGAGTTGGGGACATTTGTATGTGGTTCACAGCTACCCCCAAAAACGAAAACCTAAGGAATTAATCGCGGTGCGCTCAGTGTGTCCTTAACCACTCTGGGCCACTTTTTCTTTCCTATGTGTTATTAAGTATGCATATAAACAAGTTGTCCAATGTTTTTTTTCATTCAGGTATTGGATGACCTAGTTCACATTTTGCAGTTTTTTCTTATTTTCTTAATTTCAGGGCCTGTATTCCACCGTGAGATAGCTAGACTTAGCATGATGCTACTTAGAAGCTCTTCCAAAAGGTCCCTATTGGATTTAATAGTACTTTTGCAGAGCTTCTAATTTATCATGATACTAATTCTCATGCTATCTCAACGGAATAGGCCCTGGACATTTTTTTTTAGAATGAAGTTATGAGTGCTTTTCCATACTACATGATTGTAACGTAACATTTGATTATTGACCCGAGACCGTTGCAAAGGGTATTTGCTATAAGGTACTTTCACTATTGACCCTTCGCCGCCAGCCAGTTTTCAGACTCAAAATGACGACTCCACTTAGCTGGGTAGATAACACATCCGCGATTTGGGACTTCCTCATGTTGCTGTACAACCATTAGCGCCATCTTTAAGCCTCTCCAATTTAGACATAGGGTCTTTCGGATAATAGACTCTGATTTGATGCCTTTTAGGTGACTGGGCATGTTCAGTTGATATAGCATGAGACTTAGCATAATGCTAACTTAGAAGCTCTTCCAAAAGCCCTAGTTAATCCCTTGATATTGGAAAGTGAGGCTTCAGTTAGCATCATGGCTAATGTCTCATGCTATCCGTCGACAATGAATACCGTCCCTTGGTCTGTATTCACGTTGATATAGCTATACTTAGCATCATGCTAACTTAGAAGCTCTTCCAAAGAGCCCTATTAATCCTATGGGACATTTGGAAGGGCTTCTCAGTTAGCATCATGCTAAGTCTCATGCTATCTCACACGTAAATACGTGGCCCTGGTGGTTAACATTGTGGTGCAATAAATGCGACATTGGCGTGAAAGGTGTTAACTTCTTATATGATATTATTTTGTTGCAATGCCTTCCGGCTTTATATCAGTGATTTACTGGTTGGCGTTTGGTCCCACATTATAGGCCATAAATGGCCTATGGAAACGCGCAAGACGTGTTATAGCCGTGTAGTGATTCATATAATAAAGTGGTGTTCTTTTTTGGGATTTATGGCGTAGTATCCTGATTTACTGTGACGTCCCACCTCTGATATTTCAAGGCGATAAGGAAATGCAGTTGTGTGTGTGTGTGTGGTGTGTGTGTGGTTTGTGTGTGTGTGTTGTGTTGTGTTGTGTGTGTTGTTGGCGCGCGTGCGCGTGCGTGTGTGTGTGTGTGTGTGTGTGTTTGTGTGTGTGTGTGCGTCTGCGTGCGCGTGCGTGCGTGCGTGGCGGCGTGTGTGTAATGTACATATATGCGTGTGTGTGTGTTTGTGTATATGTGTGTGTACCGAGCCGTGCGTGCGCGCGTACACGTGTGCGTGTGTACGTAGTGTGTGTGGTGTGTGTGTGTGTGTGTGATGTGTGCGTGCGCGTGCGTGTGCTGTGTGCTTTCGTGTGCGTGCGTGTGTGTGTGTGTGCATCTGTGTGTGTGTGTGTGTGTGCTGTGTGGTGTGTGTGTGCGTGCGTGCGTGTGGTGAGTGTGTGTGTGTGTGTGTGTGTGTGCGGTGTTTTGTGTGTGTGTGTTTGTGTTTTTATGTGTGTGTGTGTGTGTCTGTGTTGTGTGTATGTGTGTGTGTGGTGCTGTGTGTGTGTGTGTGGTGCGCGTGCGCGCGCGGTGTTATGTCGTGTGTATGTACATATATGCGTGTGTGTGCGTTTGTGTATGTGTGGTGTGTACGGCGCGTGCGTGCGCACGTACACGTTGTGCGTGTGTACGTGTTTGTGTGTGGTGTGTGTGTGCGTGTGCGTGTGCGTGCGTGTTGTAATATCCATGCGTGCGTGCGTGCGTGCGTGCGAGCGCGTGGCGTGCGTGTGTGGCGGGGTGGGGGGGGGGGGAGGGGGTGCATGAGGGGAGGGAGATAGAGTCGTATGTGTCATGTGTGTGTGTATGTGAGTGTATGTGTGAGTATGTGCGTATGTAACGTGCATGTGCATACGTGCGTTTGTGTGTGTGTGTGTTGTGTATTTATATATAATAATATACAGACAAAGAGGCAAGGAGTTATATAATTTATGGCTTCAGTTTCTCTTCTTTCTTTTTAAAAACAGCCCTCTGATCATATTAGTTTTCCCCTTTATTAGTTTATTTTTGGTTTTGAACAAGGAAATGGGGTTTGTATGCTACCAAAGAATTATAAGAATTATTCCTTTCCATACTTAATCTAATCAAACTTACATTTTTGCTCTTTTTGTGGGGTTATGAAACAAAAACAAATAGAAAAAAATAAACCAAAAAAACAACCTAATCAAAATATGAGAACAAGGTGGGAAAAACGAGGTATGTTTTTGAATTAGTTTTCAAACAGACACAGAGAATGAACGAACTAATAATAGGGTTTTTTCCCCAATGTTATTTTGTTGATCCCGTGGCATTAATTTCGTGGTGAACATTAGCTTATTTTTGGTTTTAAATGTTTAGGAAAAGGAAACTTTAATTATTCCTGACTATCTTGGGCTCTTACTACCCCCCCCCCCCCCGTCACCACCCCCCCCCCCCCCCCCCCCCCCCCCCCCCCCCCCCCCCCCCCCCCCACCCCCCCACTATCTTTGCTGAACTTATTTCTTCCTCTTTTCTTGTTCGTATGACTACCCCCTAAAGTGCCCCAGAATCTTCCCACGTGAGACCATTTATATGAAGAACTTCCCCCCCCCCCCCCCCCCCCCCCCCCGCCCCCCCCTACCCCCCCCCCCCGCCGAAAAAAAAAAAAAAAACCCTAAGGCCACCCCCACCCCCCCCCCCCCCCCCCCCCCCCTGAACGGAAAGAAGAAGAAGACAGAAAGAAAGAAAGAGAAGACAAGAAAGAAAAGAAGAAGACGTAAGAGAAGACGAAGACCGAAGAAGAAGAAGAAAGAGAACAAGATCTTTGCAAGAAAGAAGTTCTCTTCTTCGAAGAATGAAGAAAGAGCAGCAGAATGCTCAACGACAGAGAAGAAGGCTGCCTAAGGAGAAGAAGAAGAAGAAGAAGATAAGAAAGAAGCAGAAGAAGAAGAAGTAGAAGAAGAAGAAGAAGAAGAAGAAGCAAGAAGAAGAAGAAATAAAGTAAGAAGAAGAAGAAGAAGAAGAAGAAGAAGACAGAAGGAAGAAAGAAGAAGAAGAAAGAAAGAAGAAAACAGAGAAGAAGAAGAAGAGAAAGAAGAAAGAAGAAGAAGAGAAGAAGAAGAAGTAAGAAGAAGAAGAAGAAGAAGAACAAAGAAGAGAAGAAGAAAGAAGAAGAAGAGAAGAAGAAAGAAGGAAGAAGAAGAAGAAGAAGAAGAATAGAGGAGAAGAAGAAGGAGGAGGAAGAAGAAGAAGGAGAAGAAGAAGAAGAAGAAGAAAAGAAGAAGAAAAAGAAAGAAGAAGAAGAAGAGAAGAAAGAAAGAAGAAGAAGAAGATGAAGAAGGACAAAAGAAGAATGAAGAGAAAGAAGTAAGAAGAAGAAAAAAGAAAAAGAAATGAAATGGAAAAGAAGAAGAAAGAAGAAAGAAAAGAAGAACAGAGTGAGTAAAGCAGAAGGACGAAGAAGTAGAAAGTGGATTAAGATAAGCAGAAGAAGTTTGAAGTGGTAGAAGATGAAGAATGCTGTGTTTGTGCTTGTGAAGTACATTGTTTTGAAGTAGAAGAAAGATTGACAAACAAAAGCAAGAGCAAAAAGTAGAGGAAGAAGTGTGCGAAGAAGTGAGAAAGTGAAGAAGAAGAAGTAGGAGGTGTGGAAGTGATTAATTTTAAGAAGTTTGTGTTTCTGTATGTTGTTTGTGCTCTGTGATGAACTTGAATCTGTGTTGTGAAGAAGGTGTGAGAAGTGTGTGTGGGAAGTTGAAGAAGTGTGTGCGTGAAGTGCGTGTGTGTGTGGTTGGTGTGATATGTGCGGGAAGTTCCGTGTGTGTGTGTTTGTGTTTTCATAGGATGTTTGGTGCTTGTGTTTGTGTGTTGGTGTGTTGTGTGTGTGTGTGTAGTGTATGTGTTGTGTGTCTGTGTGTTGTGTGTGCTGTGTGTGTTTGTTTGTGTGTGTGTGTGTTGTGTGTCTGTATGTCATCCTGTGTGTGTGTGTGTGTGTGTGCTTGGTTTTGTGTGTGTGTGTGTGTGTGTGTCTGTCTGTGTGTTGTGTATGTCTGTCTCTGTGTCTGTCTGTATGTGTGTCTGTTGTGTGTGGTGTGTGTGTGTCTGTCTGTCGTGTCTGTCTGTGTGTCTCTGTGTTTGTGTGCTTGGTTTGTGTGTGTGTCTGTCTGTCTGTCTGTCTGTCTGTCTGTCTGTCTGTCTGTGCTTGTCTGTTATGTATCGTATGTATTATGTCTGTCTCTGTGTGTGTCTCTGTGTTTGTGCGTGCTTGGTGTGTGTGTGTGTGTGTGTCTGTCTGTCTGTCTGTCTGTCTGTCTGTCTGTCTGTCTGTGTGTCTGTGTGTCTGTGTGTTCGTTTGTGTCTGTGTCCTGTCTGTCTGTCTGTCTGTCTGTGCATCTCTCTGTGTGTGTGTATGTGCGTGCGTGAGGGTTGTGAAAGTACGGGGTAAATAGAACGATAAGACAGACGAGGCTACCAAGTCCTGAGGCTGTAGGTGGCGGGTTGGGGTGGGGTGATGGTAACGGGGGTGAAGCTGCTTTGTGGCTTCTTTGTGACTAATTTATAAAAAAACAGACCCGTTTTTCTACCAAGCACGCTTGAAGAATGCTTGAAGAATGCGTTCTAAAAATATAAATTATAAGAACATATTAATATTGTTTGGGGGAAAGAAGTTTATTTTCGTGTTTATGGGTGCAGTTCGAATTACAAATCAGCAAACATTTCCAGAAAAAAACAATTTCTTCGGTAAGAAATCGGTTACTAACACGACTCAATCTTTATGTCACACTGTGGGCGTTGAATGTTTATTAATTATTAAGGAAAGTTTTTATCATATATTCATAACCAAACAAACGTCAGACTTTATAGATCTACCCTTTACAAAGACTTAATAACAATGCGTTTCCTCAATACGCTTAGTTGTCAATTTCACCGCACGAGACACGCGCGTAGGCCTACTACTGTCAATCATCCGAGCAAGCTTACTACGCAGTCACCTCAGGTCGTCACTTTCTAGACGTTGGTTGTCACTCAAAAACCTCTGATCCGCTTTTTCTATCAAGATATAATAGCAAAGTTCGTCTGGATTGATGCGAAATGCCCCCGTGTGTGGGTAAAGGTGATAGACCCCCCTCTATCGTTTGCTAGGGGAAGACGGGGTAAAAAAGCGCATTGGCGGGTAAGAAGCCCACCCCAATATATCTCATGAAATAAAGAAAATTTCAGTCAAAGTTGCCCATGAGACGAATGCTAGACATTAACGCTCGTCTCAAGAAAAAATGAGACTGAAATTTGCTTCCATTTCAAGAGATAATTGGGGTGGGCTTCGTACCCGCCCAGCGCTTTTTACCCCGTCTCCCCTATAGAGAACGTTGAAAATTTCATCCATTTACACAATTAAACAATGAGCAGATTGAGCACTTCATCCTCTATCGTTTGCTACCCCCCCCCCCCCCCACCCCCCCTGCATTTCTCGGTTAATTGGAGATATTTTTCCGTTTTTGCCTTTCTTACCAAACATAAAGCTGTATTTTATACTAAACTATCTCTAACCCTAACCCTCCCCCCCCTCCCCCCCCCCCCCCTATAAGACGGGAAAACGCAATGAACCACGACTGTGACAAATGGCGCCGTGTACTGCACTACATAGTGGGGGGGGGGGGGGGTCCTATTAGATAATGGCCTAGGGTTAGGGATAGGGTTAGTATAAAAAACAAAAAAAAGGTTATTAGATAAAAAGGTTCATAAAATACAGCTTTATGTTTGGTAAGAAAGGCAAAAACGGAAAAATTGATATTAACCGAGAAATGCAGGGGGGTGGCCACATCTTGACCTTTACCGCTATATTTAAGGCTATAAATTTTCATCCATTTACATAATTAAGCACATGAGCAGATTGAGCACTTCATCCTCTATCGTTTGCTAGTGGCCACTGCAACTAGGATTATTAACGCCCTTGACAGTGAGAGTGAAGACCTTGTTGGTCAGTACTGAAAAAGGCATTCACTCTTGCGAAAGGCAGCCATTTAGTGGCCTCAAATAGGGTTATTGGCGAGAGTTTATTCCCTTGTTTGGTCAGTACTCAAGCACTCCCCACCCTCCAAGGGCATTCACTTCTCTTGCAAAAGGCAGCCATTTAGTGGCCTCAAATAGGGTTATTGGCGAGAGTTAATCCCTTGTTTGGTCAGTGCTCAACCATCTCCCCCACCCACCCCACCCACCCACCAAGGGCATTCAACTCTTGCGAAAGGCAGCCATTTAGTGGCCTCAAATAGGGTTATTGGCGAGAGTTAAACCCTTGTTTGGTCAGTGCTCAACCATCCCCCCCCCCCCCCCCCCCCACCCACCACCAAGGGCATTCACGCTTGCGAAAGGTGTTCGTTGCAGCAGCCGATAGGGAGGGGAGGGGAGGGAGGGGGAATCTGAGACAGGAGCAGAATCTGACAATCAGCAGACCAGAAAGACCAGAAGCATGCCTCACACACGTCACAGTCGGATCGTATTGCTATCGAATCGTGTGCAGTGTGGCTGGCCCTTTGGAGTTAGCATAAAAAAAAGAGACGGAGAGATTCAAGACGGGGACACATAAAGACGAAATTGGGGACACATAGAGACGAAATTGGGGACACATAGAGACGAAAATTGGGGACACATAGAGACGAAATTGGGGACACATAGAGACAAAATTGGGGACACATAGAGACGAAATTGGGGGACACACAGAGACGAAATTGGGGACACATAGAGACGAAATTGGGGACACATAGAGACGAAATTGGGAACACATAGAGACGAAATTGGGGACACATAGAGACGAAATTGGGGACACATAGAGACGAAATTGGGGACACATAGAGACGAAATTGGGGACACATAGAGACGGGGACACATAGAGACGAAATTGGGGACACATAGAGACGAAATTGGGAACACATAGAGACGAAATTGGGGACACATAGAGACGGGGGACACATAGAGACGAAATTGGGGAAACATAGAGACGAAATGGGGGGACACAGAGAGACGGGGAAACATAGAGACGGGGACACATAGGGACGAGACGGGGACCACATAGGAGACGATAGAAATTGGGGACACACTAGAGACGAAAGTTTGGGGACACATAGAGACGAAATTGGGGACACATAGAGACGAAAATTGGGGACACATAGAGATTAAACGGGGACACATAGAGACGAAATTGGGGACACATAGAGACGAAATTGGGGAAACATAGAGACGAAATTGGGGACAACATAGAGACGAAATTGGGACGTAACATAGTTCGAAATGGGGACACATAGAGTGACGGGGACACATAGAGACGAAATTCCGTCAAAACACATAGAGACGAAATTGGGGACCACATATGGAACGGGGGACACATAGAGACGGGGACACATAGAGGGACGGGACACATAGAGAGTAAATCGGGGACACATAGCAGATAAAATGCGGGACATACTGTAGAGACGAAATTGGGGACATGAGAGACGGGGACACATGAGACGCAATTAGCAACAGGGGAAAAACACAACACATAGAGACGAATTGGGGACACATGGAGACGAAATTGGGGAGACATAGAGACGAAATTGGGGACACATAGAGACGTGAATTGGGTACACATAGAGACGCAAAATTGGGGACACAGAGAGACGGGGACACATAGCAGACGAAATATGGGGACACATAGAGACAAAATTGGGGACACATAGAGACGAAATTGGGATCACATAGAGACGAAATTCGGGGACACATAGACAGACGGAAACACATAGAGACGAAATTGGGGACGTTATAGAGACGAAATTGGGGAAACATAGAGACAAAATTGGGGACACATAGAGACGGGGACACATAGAGACGAAATTGGGGACACATAGAGACGAAATTGGGGAAACATAGAGACGAAATTGGGGACACATAGAGACGGGGACACATAGAGACGAAATTGGAGACACATAGAGACGAAATTGGGGACACATAGAGACGGGGATACAATACTACGTAACCCAGTTCGTCAGTTGCCGGAAGTGTGTCCGCCGCGTGCATGAGACGCTTCGTGCTTTTCCGTCAAAACTCGGTAATTGTCGGAAAAGATGTCCAAAATGGAAGGGCTTCGCGTAGATCTGTATGCATGCCGGTGTCACGAAAAATAAGTCCTCGCGTGAAGTAAGTCGCGGTCACCGCAATATACATGCGCGCCATAGCTATTAACTCTTTTTTTAAGTATTGAGATTTAAGTGCTCAATCTACACAGGGAAAAACACACACACAAAAATGAGCGGGAAGGTGTAAATCTACATCTTTGCCGAGAAATCGATGTACAGACCCGTGGCACTTGCTTTCGCCATTTTGCAAAATGGCGGACAAATGTCAACGAACACGCATGCAGATAAAAATAATTAATTAATAATAAATTGCAGAAAAATGTCACTGACTTCTCCAATATTTAGGGGAAGACGGGGTAAAAAGCGCATGGGCGGGTAAGAAGCCCACCCCAATTATCTCATGAAATAAAGAAAATTTCAGTCAAATTTGCCCATGAGACGAATGCTAGACATTAACGCTCGTCTCATGGGCAAAATGAGACTGAAATTTGCTTCATTTCATGAGATAATTGGGGTGGGCTTCTTAACCGCACATGCGCTTTTTACCCCGTGCTTGTTGTCTATTTTACTCTTCCCCTAGTGATGAATTCTCTGCTCTTCTTGCATAGCACAAGCTGCCTGTGAATGTATTCAGGGGCGAATACTTCCCAAACAGCAAACATTTCGAAAGAGGTAACGGGACGGATTTCACGCGACGCCGGTAAGTCTTAATAAAATATGGCTTCACGGGATCGAAATCGGACAAGGAATTGTCGGGACTGAAAACAGGAGAACAACACACACACACATATACACACGCACGCACGCACGCACGCGCGCGCACGCACATACGCGCGCTTTTCATTGTTCATTTATTGTGTGCTTCGCGCACGCGCTAACGCGCACGCACGCACGCACACACACACACGCACGCGAACACACGCACGCACGCACGCACACACGCACGCACGCACGCACGCACGCACGCACGCACGCGCACGCACACACACACACACACACACACACGCACACACACACACACACACACACACACATTGGCACACACACACACACACCACACACACACACACACACACACACACACACACACACACACACACACACCATTTTTGTGTGATGTTAATTTAACCCTTTCACCGCCAAAGTCACATGTTAGCACCACAGTGATTTAACACCTATAGCCTTAAAAGGCGTCAAATTGGGGTCTATTATCCAAAGACCCTATTGTCTTAGTTTTGG
>CM065705.1:8912060-8917060 GCA_017654935.2 Phymorhynchus buccinoides | reverse complement strand
CAACAAAAAAGTGTCTGATACAAAAATACAAATATTTTATCACAATCGTGTATGGGGGGAACTAACTACAAACAAGAGTGAACAAAACGATAGAGTACTAAAGGGGGTTGCGTACCCCTCAAACTGACGCAAACAATGACGCAAACGTGACGTGATTTCTTTACAATCTCTACCGGTTTCAAGTACTCAACCAACGCGCAGACCTGTTAGTACTCTAGTAGTAGTATTTCATCGCATTCGTTTAGACAGTAGAATCTCACGGTAATCCTGCCTCACAGAATTATCAAAGTCGGATCGTAGTGAATCGAGGCGTGTGCAGTGTAGCGGGCCCTTTAAAAGGTGCGTGGGGTCTAAGGTCCCTGGAGAATTGTTTGTTTTTGGTCACGTCGTGACGTGCCCCCGTCTCTTTGCGTCCCCGTAATCTATGTGTCCCCGTCTCTTTGTGTCCCCGTAATCTATGTGTCCCCGTCTCTTTGTGTCCCCGTAATCTATGTGTCCCCGTCTCTATGTGTCCCCGTAATCTATGTGTCCCCGTCTCTATGTGTCCCCGTAATCTATGTGTCCCCGTCTCTTTGTGTCCCCGTAATCTATGTGTCCCCGTCTCTATGTGTCCCCGTAATCTATGTGTCCCCGTAATCTATGTGTCCCCGTCTCTATGTGTGTCCCCGTCTCTATGTGTCCCCGTCTCTATGTGTCCCCTTCTCTTTGTGTCCCCGTCTCTATGTGTCCCCGTAATCTATGTGTCCCCGTCTCTATGTGTCCCCGTCTCTTTGTGTCCCCGTCTCTATGTGTCCCCGTAATCTATGTGTCCCCGTAATCTATGTGTCCCCGTCTCTATGTGTCCCCGTCTCTATGTGTCCCCGTCTCTATGTGTCCCCGTCTCTATGTGTCCCCGTCTCTATGTGTCCCCGTCTCTATGTGTCCCCGTCTCTATGTGTCCCCGTAATCTATGTGTCCCCGTCTCTATGTGTCCCCGTAATCTATGTGTCCCCGTCTCTATGTGTCCCCGTCTCTATGTGTCCCCGTCTCTATGTGTCCCCGTAATCTGTGTGTCCCCGTCTCTATGTGTCCCCGTAATCTATGTGTCCCCGTCTCTTTGTGTCCCCGTATCTATGTGTCCCCGTCTCTATGTGTCCCCGTAATCTATGTGTCCCCGTCTCTATGTGTCCCCGTCTCTTTGTGTCCCCGTCTCTGTGTGTCCCCGTCTCTATGTGTCCCCGTCTCTATGTGTCCCCGTCTCTATGTGTCCCCGTCTCTCTGTGTCCCCGTCTCTATGTGTCCCCGTCTCTATGTGTCCCCGTCTCTATGTGTCCCCGTCTCTATGTGTCCCCGTCTCTATGTGTCCCCGTCTCTATGTGCCCCCGTCTCTATGTGTCCCCGTCTCTATGTGTCCCCGTCTCTATGTGTCCCCGTCTCTATGTGTCCCCGTCCTCTATGTGTCCCCGTCTCTATGTGTCCCCGTCTCTATGTGTCCCCGTCTCTATGTGTCCCCGTCTCTATGTGTCCCCGTAATCTATGTGTCCCCGTCTCTTTGTGTCCCCGTCTCTATGTGTCCCTATGTGTCTCTATGTGTCCCCGTCTCTATGTGTCCCCGTCTCTATGTGTCCCCCCCGTCTCTATGTGTCCCCGTCTCTATGTGTCCCCGTCTCTATGTGTCCCCGTCTCTATGTGTCCCCGTTCTCTATGTGTCCCCGTCTCTATGTGTCCCCGTCTCTATGTGTCCCCGTAATCTATGTGTCCCCGTCTCTTTGTGTCCCCGTAATCTATGTGTCCCCGTCTCTATGTGTCCCCGTAATCTATGTGTCCCCGTCTCTATGTGTCCCCGTCTCTATGTGTCCCCGTCTCTATGTGTCCCCGTCGTCTCTATGTGTCCCCGTCTCTATGTGTCCCCGTCTCTATGTGTCCCCGTCTCTATGTGTCCCCGTCTCTATGTGTCCCCGTAATCTATGTGTCCCCGTCTCTTTGTGTCCCCGTCTCTATGTGTCCCCGTCTCTATGTGTCCCCGTCTCTATGTGTCCCCGTCTCTATGTGTCCCCGTCTCTATGTGTCCCCGTCTCTATGTGTCCCCGTCTCTATGTGTCCCCGTCTCTATGTGTCCCCGTCTCTATGTGTCCCCGTCTCTATGTGTCCCCGTCTCTATGTGTCCCCGTCTCTATGTGTCCCCCGTCTCTTTGTGTCCCCGTCTCTATGTGTCCCCGTCTCTATGTGTCCCCGTAATCTATGTGTCCCCGTCTCTATGTGTCCCCGTAATCTATGTGTCCCCGTCTCTTTGTGTCCCCGTCTCTATGTGTCCCCGTCTCTATGTGTCCCCGTCTCTATGTGTCCCCGTCTCTATGTGTCCCCGTCTCTATGTGTCCCCGTCTCTTTGTGTCCCCCGTCTCTATGTGTCCCCGTCTCTTTGTGTCCCCGTCTCTATGTGTCCCCGTCTCTATGTGTCCCCGTCTCTATGTGTCCCCGTCTCTATGTGTCCCCGTCTCTATGTGTCCCCGTCTCTATGTGTCCCCGTCTCTATGTGTCCCCGTCTCTATGTGTCCCCGTCTCTATGTGTCCCCGTCTCTATGTGTCCCCGTCTCTATGTGTCCCCCTCTATGTGTCCCCGTCTCTATGTGTCCCCGTCTCTATGTGTCCCCGTCTCTATGTGTCCCCGTCTCTATGTGTCCCCGTCTCTTTGTGTCCCCGTAATCTATGTGTCCCCGTCTCTATGTGTCCCCGTCCTCTATGTGTCCCCGTCTCTATGTGTCCCCGTCTCTATGTGTCCCCGTCTCTATGTGTCCCCGTCTCTATGTGTCCCCGTCTCTATGTGTCCCCGTCTCTATGTGTCCCCGTAATCTATGTGTCCCCGTCTCTTTGTGTCCCCGTAATCTATGTGTCCCCGTCTCTATGTGTCCCCGTAATCTATGTGTCCCCGTCTCTATGTGTCCCCGTCCTCTATTTGTCCCGGTTCTCCAGTGATCGCGTTTACTGGTAATTATCAGTAAAATACTGATTGCAAAAGCAAAATACTGAAAACAATTTTACCTATCATCCCTGGCACTGATACATTTTTGCTAGCACTGATAAATTGTTTAACAAGGGATTTGATATTGTGGTTTTCACTGGTTTTTGTTTCCCTGGGACTGGTTTTGACACCGGTTGTTGGGGGGCATTATCGCTGATGGGACTGGTTTTGACACCGGTTGTTGGGGGACATTATCGCTGATGGGACTGGTTTTGACACCGGTTGTTGGGGGACATTGTCGCTGATGGGACTGGTTTTGACACCGGTTGTTGGGGGACATTGTCGCTGATGGGACTGGTTTTGACACCGGTTGTTGGGGGACATTGTCGCTGATGGGACTGGTTTTGACACCGGTTGTTGGGGGACATTGTCGCTGATGGGACTGGTTTTGACACCGGTTGTTGGGGGACATTGTCGCTGATGGGACTGGTTTTGACACCGGTTGTTGGGGGGCATTGTCGCTGATGGGACTGGTTTTGACACCGGTTGTTGGGGGACATTGTCGCTGATGGGACTGGTTTTGACACCGGTTGTTGGGGGGCATTGTCGCTGATGGGACTGGTTTTGACACCGGTTGTTGGGGGGCATTGTCGCTGGTAAGACTGGTTTTCAAAATTCCCAGCGCAATTACTGGTTCTCTATGTGTCCCCGTCCTCTATGTGTCCCCGTCTCCGTCCTCTATGTGTCTCCGTCTCTATGTGTCCCCGTCTCTATGTGTCCCTATCTCTTTGTGGCCCCGTCTCTATGTGTCCCCGTTCTCTATGTGCCCCCGTCTCTATGTGTCCCCGTCTCTCTATATGTCATCCGTCTCTATGTGTCCCCGTCTCTATGTGTCCCCGTCTCTCTATATGTCATCAATTTTGACTCTGTGGGTCCCCGTCTCTATGTGTCCCCGTCTCTATGTGTCCCTGTCTCTTTGTGTCCCCGTCTCTCTATATGTCATCAATTTTGACTCTGTGGGTCCCCGTCTCTATGTGTCCCCGTCTCTCTATATGTCATCAATTTTGACTCTGTGGGTCCCCGTCTCTATGTGTCCCCGTCTCTATGTGTCCCTGTCTCTTTGTGTCCCCGTCTCTCTATATGTCATCAATTTTGACTCTGTGGGTCCCCGTTCTCTATGTGTCCCCGTCTCTCTATATGTCATCAATTTTGACTCTGTGGGTCCCCGTCTCTATGTGTCCCCGTCTCTATGTGTCCCTGTCTCTTTGTGTCCCCGTCTCTCTATATGTCATCAATTTTGACTCTGTGGGTCCCCGTCTCTATGTGTCCCCGTCTCTATATGTGTCATCAATGTTTCTCTCTATGTGTCCCCGTCTCTCTGTGTGTCCCCGTTCTCTATGTGTCCCTGTCTCTTTGTGTCCCCGTCTCTCTATATGTCATCAATTTTGACTCTGTGGGTCCCCGTTCTCTATGTGTCCCTGTCTCTTTGTGGCCCCGTCTCTATCATGTGTCCCCCTATAGAGATGAAAACATATAGAGATGGGAACATGTCTGTATGAAGCAGGTGGGTGTTTTTTTTCCTTCCTTCCTTCCTTCCTTCCTTTCTTTCTTTCTTTCTTTCTTTCTTTCTTTTCTGTTATTTTGATTGTTTGTTTTTCTCTCTCTCGCGGGTTGCGGGTTCCATTCTCGGCCAATCAGCACAAAAACTGAGCAACGAACGGAGCGTGACCGCACGCGCCGCTGCCTCTATAACATTGGGGTTATAATTGCACGTGCGTCGCGAGCGTTTTCTTCCTTAAAGACCCAACAGGTCACGCGTCAAAATCACGGGTTTCACGGGTTTTCCCTCTTATAGCTGGTAAGAAATCTTGTTTTGACCAGGTTTGACTATACCATACAAATGCCCCCAAATTGAAAACGAAACATAATTTTAAAGAGCAGCCTCAATTTCAAGTTGGGGACATTTCTATGCGGGTCGCAGCTACCCAGAAGAAAACAAGGGACTTAATCGTGGTGGGTGAGTGTATCCTTAATAGAAAACAGAGATATACAGAGACAAGAA
>CM065705.1:8897060-8907060 GCA_017654935.2 Phymorhynchus buccinoides | reverse complement strand
TCACTTCTAAAAAATGTTTTTTATTAACATTTTCCAAGCGTTTCAGTATGCATCGATAGAAAAAAAGGAAAGAGAGAGAGAGAGGGGGGGGGGGGGGGGGGGGGGTAGAGTTAAATCGTCCAGACGTCATGTAGGATGAACACTTCTTCTTCTTCTGCATTCCCAGGCCATATGGCCCATAATGGGTAAGGTACATATGTGTCCGGTTTTCATTTTTCATTTTTCACTGGTCTCCCCGCTGCATACAGCCGACACATTCTGATTTCGGACGGAGGAGCTCAAAGGAGACACAAATATTTGGATTTAAAAAAAAAAAAAATTAAAGGCAGGAGAATGGGCCAGTAAGTCAGAAAGATGGTAGTTGACAGTAAGCAAAAGGAAAAAAGGCAGAGTCAAAGAGAGTGGCAAATTAGAGGAAGTTACAAGCACAGAACTTCCAGAAGGTGGGGTAACTATTTTTTACGAAAGACCCCCCGGTATCCCCACGGGGAATATCGAACACAAACATAGTTACAGAGATCTATGTTTTAACCCTTTCACCGCCACTGTCGCATTTTAGCACCACAGCGATTTAACATCTATGTTGCTAAAGGCATCAAATTGGGGTCTATTATCCAAAGACCCTATTGTCTTAGTTTTGGGAAGTAAGGATAGATCTTATTTTATTTATATCACAGAAGAATCCCCGATACTGCAGAAGGATTTTGTTCTCTACCCAGGTAAATTTAATGGAACTTTTGGGCTGAAATATGGCTGGCTGTGAAAGGGTTAAAAGGTGTGCGGAAGTTGAAAAGACACAGTTCTTCATCTTCTGCGTTCCCAGGCCAAAAGGCCATAATGAGTAAGGTACATATACTCCTCACAAAAAGTGAAGCAACAAAACTTCTCACTGCAAATCCACTTTAATCATAAATCGTAGGTATTTGTTTTACTGTTGCGATTTCATCTTCAACATTTCATTAAGTGAAGCTGAGTAAATCACATAACAGATTCATCTCTATCTCAGGATACTGAGCAACAAAAGAAATGGGTGCCAAAAACAGGTGTGAAAGAAAGCCAACTGCCAATTTCAAATTCAAAGATAACAGTGCGCAAACAGTTCATAACGTCATTAATAGCGAGTGTGACCTCCGTGGGCATGAATACAGGCTTGGAAGCGGCGTGGCATTGAGGCAATGAGTCTATCCAGCTGGATCTGTGGGATGGCTCCTCATTCCCTAACCAGGTCTGCTTCCAAGGCATCCAGTGTCTGGGGACTGGCGGGCATGCCGTAATCAGCTCACCTAAGCATGTCCCATGGCCTTGTTCAATCGGGTTGAGGTCAGGGAACTGGGGTGGCCAGTCAAGATGGGCGATGTTGTTGGCGTTCAACTCGTTGCTGATGACATGAGCCATGTGACATGGCGCGTTGTCGTCCACAAAAACAAAGCTAGCACCATGCTATTTCATCAGGGGGATCACTTGAGGTCTGATGATGTCATTCAAGTAGTGCATAACGTTCACGGTGCCCCTCCGGATGACCCCTACATGGGTACGTCCTCCAGTCCAAATGCCACCCAGACCATCAGATTGCCACCTCCATAACGGGCATGCTCAGCAACAGCAAAGGCCAAACATCTCTCCCCCAGGCCGTCTTCACACTTGCTGACGCCCATCATTAAAATCCAAACGCATCGTTTCACATTAAAAGCTAGCCCGTGCATTTTCAAAAGGGTGACAAACACCAATTTGATTTTGTTGCTTGACTTTTTTTGTGAGGAGTATATGTGTCCGGTTTTCAGTTTTCACTGGTCTCCCCGCTGCGTACAGCCGACACATTCCGACTTCGGAGGAGCTCAAAGGAGAAAAATTTTTTCGGAAGAGAAAAAAAAGGCAGGAGAATGGGCTAATAAGATCAGAAAGATAGCAGATGACAGTAAGCAAAGAAAGAAAGGCAGGAGTCAAAAGAGGTTGGAAGATTAGAGGAAGTTACAAGCACAGAACTTCCAGAAAGTGGAGGGGAAAAAAACCCAGTATCCCCAAGGGAGAGACTCCGTGGAGGGGGGGGGGGGGGCGGTGTCGCCCATCTCCCCGTATGGAGGCACGAGGCAACCACCCACTGCCCAAGCGTAGCTGCCTGCAATAAATTCCAGAGGATCAAATAGATGGGTCGTAGTGACCGTCAGGAGATTAGGCCGTTAAGGGTGTGCACCCCCTGACCTCAATCTAGAAGAACTGGCACTTCGCTGCTGGCACCGCAGCTGCTAGTATCTCTCTTCTCATCCCCCCCCCTCCCCTTTCCCACCTCCCCTAAATGTTGACCACACTCTCCTCTTTCTCTGTGTCGATCCCACCATAATCCCCTAAATAGTGTTAAATAAAAGTGTGTGTGTGTGTCTGTGTGTGTGTGGGTGTGTGTGTGTGTGTGTTTGTGTGTGTGGTGTGTGTGTGTGTGTGTGTTGTTGTGCGCGCGCGCGCGTGTGTGTGTGTGTGTGTGTGTGTGAAAATGTGTGTGTGTGTGTGTGTGTGTGTGTGTGTGTGTGTTGTGTGTGTGTGTGTGCGTGTGTGTGCGTGTGGCGTGCGCGCGCGCGCGCGCGCGCGTGTGCGTGCGTGCGGTTGTGTAGGGCAGGTAGACAGGACCTCTGGTCAGAATCGGTTGGGGTAACTGAATATTGAGAGAGAGAGAGAGAAGAGAGAGAGAGTAGAGAGAGAGAAGAGAGAAGAGAGAGAGAGAGGAGAGAGAGAGACAGAGAGACAGACAGACAGACAGACAGAGAGAGACAGAGACAGAGAGCTAGAGACAGAGATGCTGTTATAGTCAGGATTAGAAATGTTAAAATTAGGGGACAATTTTTGGACAATTTCGCCTGAAATTTGACACATTCACTTGCCTTCATTATCAATTCAGGCTCAATTGTATTAACTGTATGGTCCGGAACTTTGCCAATTATCTTCCGAGGGTAATTTGGACGATATCCCACTTAGTCTGGGGGGAGGGAAGAGAGAGAGAGAGAGAGATAGAGAGAGAGAGAGAGAGAGAGAGAGAGAGAGAGAGAGAGAGAGAGGAGAGAGGAGAGAGAGGGGGAGTGGAGGAGGGGGGGGGGAGGGGAGAGATAGAGAGACAAAGAGAGCGAGAGACAGAGAGAGGCAGATAGAGAGAGAGGAGAGAGAGAGAGAGAGCAGAGAGAGAGAGAGGATGAGAGAGAGAGAGAGAGAGAGAGAGAGAGAGAGAGAGAACAGACAGACGAGAGAGCCAGAGATAGAGAGAGGTGAGAGAGAGAGAGAGAGAGAGAGAGAGTAGAGAGAGGAGAGACAGACAGAGCAGACAGTGAGAGAGGGAGAGAGACAGAGACAGGTAGACAGACGGAGAGATCCAAAAGAGCAGACGGTGGGGGGGGGGGGGAGGGAGGGGGGTTATGGCATGGAGAGAAAGAGAAGAGAAAAACTGAGCAGAATGGAGAGAGAGAGAGATAGGAGAGAGAGGATAGAGGAGAGAGAGAGAGAGAGAGAGAGAGAAGAGAGAGAATGGGGGGGAGTAGAGGAGAGAGGGAGGGCGAGAGAAAATAGAGAAACTAATCCGGAATGGGAGAGAGAGAGAGAAAGAAGATAGAGAGAGAGAGAGAGAGAGAGAGAGAGAGAGAGAGTGTGTGTGTGTGTGGTGGTGCGTGTGTTGCGTGTGCGTGTGTGTGGTGTGGTGTGTGTTTGTGTGTTTTGCAGCAGTACAAGTGGACTGACACCACTACAGAGAGAGACCCTGAACACGGACACTGAACACTGGAAAACTTTTCTTTCTTTAAAACAAGGAACAGATTTTAAGCGATGCCTATTCTTACAATCTGTCCTTTGATAAAGGAAAAACAATTCAATTGCTTAGAAAACATTGACAAAAAATGCAAGCAGAAGAAAAATCACACTACAAGAACCGCTTTGAAAACACATAAATCTCTCTCTCTCGTCCTCTCTGCTCGTCCCATCACCGTCTCTCTATCTCTCTCACTCTCTCCCTCTCATCCTCTCCTCTCTCATCCCTCACTCTCTCCTCTCTCTCCTCTCGAACCTCTCTCTCTCGTCCTCTTCATAAACTCTCTTCCCTCATCGCCTCAGCCGTCGTCTTCTTCCTCCCGGGGGGTTGCCCTCATCTCTCCCTCCATCGAAGCGCTCCCCTTCCTCACCCTCTCCCCTCTCCCCAGCCTCCCTCATCCGTGGGGATCCATCGGTCCCTCTCACTCCCCGGTGTTCTCCGATACTCGCTCTTCCATCTGCTTCCTCCTCTCCTCTCTCTCCCTCTCCTCTTCCTCTCTCCTCTCTCCTCCTCTCGGTTCGTCCACTCTCTCATCCTTCCCCTCCCTCACTCTCCCCTCACAATCCTCTCTCGCTCTTGCTTCGGTCCTCCCTCCTCTCGTATCTTCTCAACTCATCAACTCAGTCTTCCCTCCTCCCGTCTCCCATCCTCTCTCACCGCCTTTCTCCTCTCCTCTCTCGTCCTCTCCTCGCTCCTCTTCTCTCCGTCCACCTCCTCCCCACTCCTCTTCCACGCCGTCACATCTCTTCTCCTCATCGTCCTCGTCGTCTTCTCCGCCGTCTCCCTCCCTCCGCCTTCTCCTCTCTTCCCTTCCGTCTCCAGGTTTGTCACCAATCTCTTCCTCCTCTCACCCTCGGTTCTCCGCGTCTCAAAAAGTACGTCTCTCGTCTCCCGCCTTTCCACCTCGCTCTTCTCCTCGTCTCGCGTCCCTACCTGGTCCACCCTCTTTCCTCACTCGCCCATCCTCCCTTCATCTTCTCCTCACCCATCTCCCTCTTTCTCCTCTCTCTCCCCCCTTTCCCGTCCTCCTTCTCACGCCCTTGGTCTCTTGCTATCTCTCTCTCCCTCCATCACTCCCCGCTCCATCTTCCTGCTCTCTCCCTCCCTCCTCATCTCCTTCTTCCTCGCTCCCGCGCCTCTCTACCACCTCCCTACCCTCCCCTGTCATACTCTCAAAATCTATCCTACTCCGTACCACCCTTATGATCCCGCGCTTCTCTCCGACTGCCCCTTCAGCCTCTCCTCTCTATTCTCTGCATCTCTTCTGCTACTCCTCCTCTAATCTGCTCGCTCTCTCTCTCTCCGCTCTCTTCTCATCTCTCTCATCTCCTGCTCTCTCTGTCTACTCTATCTCCGTCACTCTCTCCAACTCGCTCTCGCCTCTTCTCTACGATTCCTCGTCAATCTGGATCCTCTATCTCCTCCCTATCTCTCCATCTCTCCTCTCTCTTCTCCTCCCTGCTACTCCATGTCTTCATCCTCTCATCGTCCTCACATCGTCATCCTCGTCATCAATCTCCCTCTCCTCTCACTCCTCTTTCTCATAATCTCCTTCATCCTCCATACCCTCTCCCCCCCCTTCGCAGGCATCCAATCACTCTCTCTCCCCCCCGCTCTCGTCTCTTCCCTCACTCGGTTGCTCTCCCTCTCCTCTCCTCTGCTCTCCGTCTCACTCGTCTCTCCTCCTCCTCCTCTCTCTCTCCCTTCTCTCTCTCTCTCCTCTCCAGCATTATCTCATCTATCTCTCTCTCTCACTCTTTTCTCTCAGCTCTAGTTTAGATCTTTCGCCTCCTCCGTCCATTCTCCCATTTCTCTTCTCTCTCATTCGCACTTCTCCTCCCCCTCTCCTCTCTCTCTCACTCCGGCTCTACCTCTCATCTCTCTCAGATCTCACCCTGCTCTCTGTCCTCCTTCTCCATCAAAGCATATCTTGCGCGCTCTCTACTCCTCTCGTCTCTCATCCGCTCTCTCGTCTCCTGCCGCCTCGTCTCTCCACAAAGCCTCATAGGTCTCATCCCTCGACTCGCTCTCGTCCTTTCCTCTCTCCTCTCTTCAGACCCTCTTCCTTACTCTCGTCTCTCCTACACTCTCTCCTCTCCTCTCATCCTCTCCTCGTCTCATCTCTCACCAATCCCTCTATCGCTCTCTCTTCCTCATCTCTCTCCTCCATCTCTCTCTCTCTCTCCTCATCTCCGATCTCTCGTCTACCCTCTCGTCCACTCCTCTACCCATCCTCTCCATCCTCTCTTCCTCATCTCTCATCGTCCTCCTCTCTCCTCTCATCTGCTCCATATCCTCAGAACTCTAACTCTTTCAATCTCCCTCCTCAGACTCTCTTTCCTCCCTCTCTCCTCCTCTCTCTCTCTTCTCTCACCTTTACCCACTCCCATCTACCTCCCCCATCATCATCGCTTCTCTCCGATCCCTCTCTCTCTCGATCTCTCACTACATCTCTCTCTCTCTCTCTCCAGCCGTCTCCTCTCTCTCCTGTCCTTCTCACCGATCTCTAGTCTCTCTGCCATACTCGTACTACATCCTCTTCTACAGTCATCCTCTCCTCCCTCCTCTCGATCTTCGATCTCATCTCCCATCCTTCGCAGACTCTCTCTCCGTCACTTCTCTCGTCTCCAAATCATACTTCTCAGCCACTTCTCATCCTAATCTCTACTCGGGCCCTCTCCTCTTCCTCTCTCTCGTCATCCGATCTCTGTGCTCTCGCATCCTCTTACTCTTCTCGTCTCTTACTCTCGTACTTCCATCGTCTTCCTGTTCACAATCTCTTATCTCCCTCCAATCTCTCTCTCAATCCTACCTCTCAGATCATCCGCTCAATCTCTCTCTCGAGGTCCACTCTCTCTGACTCTCTCTCATCTCTCTCGTTCTCCCCTCCTCTCCTCAAAAAATCCCACTCCCTCTCTCATCATACTTCTCTCTCTCGCTCTCATGCAGTCTCAGCCACATCTCTCTCTCCCGATCTCTCTCCTCTCCTCGACCTCTCTCATTCTCTCACCTCTCCTCTCTCCGCCACTTCATGTCTTCAGGTCATCTCTCTCTCTCCTCTCTCTGTCCTCTCTGTCTCTCCTCTTTCTCTCTGTGTCTATCTCCCTCTCTCACTCTCTCCTCAACTCATCCCCCTCTCCACTCTCTCTCCTATCTCTCCATCTCTCTCTCATCCTCCCAATCAATCCCTCTTCACCTCTACTCTCTCATCTCCTCTTCTCTCCGTCTCTAAAACGGCGTCGTCCCTCCTCTCTCCTCTCTCACTCCCTCTCTCCTCCTCTCGATCTCTCCGTCATCTCCTCTCTACCTACTCTCCATACATTCCTCTCATCCTCATCCCTCGATCTCTCCACATCTCTCTCTCATCGATCTCTCTACTCACTCTCTCTCATCTCTTTCGCACTCCTAGTCTCTCATTCGATCTCTCTCTCCTCTCGAACTCTCGATCTCTCCGAGTCTCTCCACTCTCCTCTCGACCATCTCCTCCAATCAGACTTCCTTCATATCGTCAGTCTCTCCTCCTCGTCCTCTCTCGTCATTCTCCGCTCTCCTTCTTCTCTCTCTCGTCTATATATCTCTCTCTCACTCTATATCTCTCGTCTCTCTCTCTACCTCTCTCTCCAGTACGATCGTTACTCACTATAATCATCTCCTCCTCCCTCTCCGCTCTCCGTCTCTCTCTCACAAGATACATCTCTCCGTCGTTCGCTCTCTCTTCCTCTATCAACGTCTTCTCTCGGGAGAGTAAGAGAAGCCTCTCGCTCCTCTCCATCGCTCACTCTCTCCTCGCTCACTCGAGCGTCTCAGATGTCTCTTGTCTACCATGCTCGTCTGATCTCCTCGGACTCACCTCCTCTCTCTGCCTCTCCCTACTCTCGTCTACTCTCTCTCGCGTCAACTCTCTCTCAGGCATCTCCTCTCTCGTCTGGACTCTCTCCTCCTCTTATCTCTCTCTGCAATGCATCATCTCCTCACTCTCTCAGATCCGCACTCACTCGCGTCTCCTCACCCCAAACATCTCTCTCTATCTTCCCCTATCTGATCGCTCCTCTCTCTCCCCTCTCCTCATTCGTTCCCCATCCTCCAGTCTCCTCTCTCTCACATCTCATCTCCATCTCTCTCCTCTCCTCTCCCTCTCTCCTCTCTTCCTCATCTAGTCCTCTCTCCTCTACGGATCCTCACTACTACTATCTCTTCCTCTCTCTCCTCTCCGCTCTCTACCTCTCTCTCCTCTAGTCCCTCCCATCGGCCTCCATCCCTCTCTCTCTCTATCCCTCACATCCTTACCATTCTCAGCTCTCTCTCTCTTCCCTCCTCCATACTACGCCTCTTCTCGCTCGCCTCTCTCTCCTCCTCTCTCACTCCTCTCTCTCTCTCTCTCTCCCATCTCGTCTTCAGAGATCTCTCGCTCCTCTCGCGCTCCCTCCTCTCTCCTTCCCTATCTCTCACGCTCTCTCTCTCCTCTCATGACATGGGCCAGAGGCCATCGTTTCCTCCTCCGTCCTTCTCTCTCTTCCTCTCCTCTCTCGTCCTCCATATCCCGCTCCTCCTCTCGCTCCTTCTCTCTTCTTCTCTCTCTTGACATGGGCCCAAAGGGCCTCTTCATTTAAACCGTTCCAGCGTTCACAGCCGGTTCTCTCCTCGGTCTTTCTCCCTCTCTTCTTCCCCTCCCGTCTCTCTCTCGACAGAGACAAGAAAGTGGGAAGAAAATGGAGGGGAGTAGAACAGTTTCGGAATCAGAGTTGCCCGCCCGTGGGAGTCACGGGCATATCGAGGGAGTCCTTTTTCGTACATATATATAGTCCACCGTCTTCCGTCGTCTGGTGGTTCTGTTCTTAGACCTTCCTCTGATCTATTATTATTACTGTCATTCCTTTGGACCTTTTCGCTTACTTATTTATTTCCCCCCCCCCCCTCCCCCAACGCCCTGGAAAGGTGTTGTCATAGTTTTCATCATTGGTACCTCCTCCAAATCTGAACGGGTTGGATCACGAGTACGGCAGCAAAGAAAGAAAAGACAAGGAAGGAAACCGAAGACTAACTCTAAAACACAGGAAAATAAAGAAGGAGAAGAAGAAGAAAGAAGAAGCAGAAGAAGAAGAAGAGAAGAAGGAGAAGAAGAAGGAAGAAGAGAAGGAAGGAAGAAGAAGAAAAGAAGAAGCAGAAGAAGAGAAGAAGAGAAGAAGAGAAGAAAAGAAGGAAGAAGAGAAGAAGGAAGAGGAGAGGATGAGGAGAAGAAGAAGAAGGATGGAGGAGAGGAGGAAGGAAAAGAAGAAGAAGAAGAAGGGTGGGGGGAGGATAAATGGGGGAGGGGGAGGAGGAGAGGAGAAACATAAGGGAGGGGAGGTATGAGGAAAACGAAAAAGAAAAAACAAGAAGGTTGGGATGAGAGGAGGAGGAAAAGAGGAAGAAAGGAAAGAAGCAAAGGAAGAAGGAACGAATAGTAGGAGGAAAAAAGAGCAGAGGCTGGCTATGAGGATGGAGGGTGGAGCGGGGGGAGGGGAGGGGAAGTTAAAGGGCGGAGGAAGGAACATAGAGGGGTGGTCAGAGTGAAAGGGACGGGGAAAGGGAGTGGGTGTGTGGGGGGGGGGGGGGGGGGGGGGGGGGGGGGGGGGGGGGACGGTGGGGGGGGGGGGGGGGGGGGGGTGGGGGGGGGGTGGGTGGGGGGTGGGTCCTGCAAGAGAGTTTCACTGTGCAGTGTTCGTTCATAATTCGTATCATTACGCTTTTACTACTACTACTGTAAACTTTTTTTTTACTTTACTGATGGCTTGGAGGGTGGGTGTGGTGGAATTAGGTTAACCTACTACTAAAACTTTGTGTTACCCATGACTATACTTACCTAGGGTTACACTTGTGGTGGTGGAATTAGGTTACCTCGGACCGTTGTTTCCGTTGCTTCGGGTCATTGTGGCTCTAAGGGGAAAAACGACTTCTGTCTCGTGTCTCCTTAGTGCAGAATATTGAACCAGGGGGGGGGGGGGTTCCGGGGGAGCTTGACGGCCCGGCAGTGATTGTGCACGGCTCGTTAGCTGTGCCGTCGGGGAAAGACACACCTCCGGGTATAAGGGTAGGTGTCATGCTTCTTGTTTCCGTATTGCGCTTAGACCCTTGTTAGCTGCTACTGCGCCTTGAGCTCTGCTCGTGTTTCTTTATTGTCGTCAAGTGGTCGGGTTCTTCTTCTTCCTTCTCGACCCTTATCCGATTCCGATTCTAGTA
>CM065705.1:8892734-8896560 GCA_017654935.2 Phymorhynchus buccinoides | reverse complement strand
CACACACCCACCGCAACGCGCACAACCACACACACAACCAAACACACACACACACACACACACACACACAACGCACACCACACCTCACACACACACCACACACCAATTACACACACACCACACACACACACACCACACAACACACCACACCACACCCACACACACCACACACACACACACACACAACACACACAACACACAACACCACACACCACACACACCACACAGCACACATAAATACATACCAATTTCTTGTCTATTATCACTTTACGTGAGAAAAGACGTTCAAATTAAAGAAGAAGAAGAGAACAACAACAAACAATAAACACACACACACACACGCGCGCGGCGCAAACACACGCGCACAAACACACACACACACACACACTTTCTTGTCTAAGATCACTTTTAAGTGAAAGGGACGTTAAATTAAGAACAACAACAACGCACGCACGCACGCTCACACACACTTAACACACATACACACACGCACGCACGCTCGCGCGCGCTGCGAACACGCACACACCACACCCACACACCCACACATCCACACACACACAAAAACACGCACACACACATTACGAAAACGCACACGCACACACGCACGCCCGAACACGCACACGGCACCCACACCCGCAAACGCGCACACACACCACACACACACAACACACAACACCAACCACACACACATACACACACACACATACACACACACACACCACACACACTACACACAACACACAAACACACACACTCTCTCTATCTACACCCCCCACCCCACCCCACCCCACGCACATTCTGTGCCCAGTATAAGTACTGCTGCTATAGGTCTAGTACACAAGGCGGGCCAACGACGAACGACCAATCTTGGAACGGGCATACTGGGGTTACCCACTAGTACTGCAAAAAGGTCATCCACAGAAGAGAGAGACGAGAGAGGGAGAGAGAAGACGGAGAGATGAGAGACGAGGACGACGAGAGAGGAGACAGAGGAGAGACAGAAGACAGACAGGACAGACAGATCAGGGACAGGACAGAGAGCAGACGAGAGAGAGGAGAGAGGGGGGGGGGTTTGGTTGAGAGACCGAAAGAGAGACACAGAGAGAGAAAGACGAAGAGAGAGAGAGAGAGAGAGAGACGACCAGAAGTAGAGAGTGTAAGAGAGAGAAGAAGAGGAGAGGAGAGCGACAGAGGGGCTCCGGACATGAGAGGGAAGAGGAGAGAGAGAGGAGAAGAATTAGAGGGAGATCAAGGAGAGCGAGAGAGAGACGAGACACGATGAAGCTGAGAGGAAGAGCGATGGACTGAGAGGAGAGTGAGGGGACGGAAAGAGAGAGAAGAGAGGAGAGGTCGAGAGAAGGATGGAGAGAGAGGAGAGAGACATGAACACCAATGACACGAACACTGAACGGATTTTAATCGAATAGGCCATTGGCCCATGTCTAACGAGGGACGGTTACAAAAGAAAGTGAGGGGCTAATTATCATTGATTCAAAGGAACATGCACTATCATTAAATTAATAATATAAAACAATTAATTCAAACATTCTCGCGCATCGAGACCTATGAATTACAGGATTCACTCAAAAATATTTCAAATAACCGTACTTGAAGCCTCATTAAATACCCAGTGCTTGAACGTAAAACCACAGAGTTGTTTTCACATGCTAATAATAAAGGTCGTATAAAGAGAGATGGAGAGTATTAAATATTTAGCAGGATATATTGTTGACGTAGGTATATAAATGGGACATCGTGAACACAAAATTGGAACACTCGTTTTCTTTTGGACTTACAAAATGGTGCATAGATAAGTCTTCCTCTCTTACATGATTCTGAAAAGCGTAATTTGTGATATTAAGTCATGTGACACAACCGAGTCGAACCGTATAAGACTGATTCTCGCTTTAAGGTGTTTCAGATCCAACAAGTAATGTGAAAGTATTAGGCACTTTGAAAGTGCGGTTTAAAAGGAGAAGAAAGAAAGAAACGAGAAGAACCAAGGAAGAAGGACGGAAAGAAAAGAAAAGGGGAGGAGAAACGTTAGTATTGTTTTTTATATAATAAAAGTAATAAATTCGTTTGGTTTTTATAGTTAAATACTAATTTTTTTTATTAAAAGGAGGGAAAGGAGAAGAGAAGAAGAAAGAAGAAAGAAAAGAAAGAAGAAAAAAAAGGGGAAACAGAGAACAAAAGGAGAAGAAGAGGAATGAGGGAAGGAAGAAACGTTCACTTATCATGAAGTTGAGAACACCATTTATCTTTTAATTCGTTTTAACTAGTTCTTCTTAACGTCGTAAAGAGTGCAAGAAAAAAGCTTTTACATTTCCAAATCCTGATTCTCCCAGGACTTCTTGAAAACCATATATGAAGCATCAAACAGGACAGATGTGGCCCACGTGTTTCTTATTCTGATGATGCAGGAAAGGGGAAAAGTAAGGAAAACGTAACATTTTATAAGCTTTTAGGGGTGTCTGTATTCTGCATCTCAAATAAACTTCAACCAATATTTAAATGATCTTACATGTAAATTAATGTATAAAGGAAAAACGTTCCCAAGCTCACCGTGCAGCATTGCGCGCGTCTGATACTCACATTTAAAAAATCTTCTCAATGCAAATAAGGTGTGTCTACGTTTGAAATAATACCCCAGATTTCAGCACCAATAACTTACCTCGGTGTATTTGTGCATCAAAAAAAGTTTGAACAAATATACTAGAGAGGGATGAGAGAGACGAGAGAGGCGGAGAAAGAGACCGAGAGAGAGAGAGATGAGATCTTCTGATGAGAGAGGGAGCGAGAGAGAGAGGGGGAGAGAGAGAGAGGAGTAGACGAGGAGAGGATGAGAGGAGAGATGAGAGATGAGAGCAGGAGGAGGGGAGGGGAGAGTTGAGAGAACGCGAGGGGAGTGGGAGAGAGGAGAGACGCGGAGAGAGAGAGGAGAGAGGAGAGGGAGGAGAGAGGGAGAAGGAGTGGATGAGAGGAGAAGATCGAGGGAGAGGGGGAGAGAGATGAGAGGCGAGAAGAGAGGAGAGGAGGGAGAGACAGCAGGAGGAGTAGGTGATGCGTGGAGAGACCTGAGGAGAGAGACGAGAGATGAGAGAGAGAGAGAAGGCAGGGGAAGGGCATGCTACAAGAAAAGGATGGGGGTGAGGGAGGATGATTAAGACAGCAAGAGACACATAAAGGAAATGGAAAAGCGTTGTTTGAACAAACGCTGAGAGGAGAGATTATTTCTTCTTCTTCGTCTTTTCTTATTCTTCTGAGGTTCACCCAGGCCACCATGGCAATACTGGGTAAAGAGTATACGTATGTGTCCGGGTAGGTTTTTCAGGTTCACAAGTTAAACAGAAACCGCGCGCACATCCCGCCCGGACACCACTCCATCCGGAATTTAAAGGGAGGAAACCTTAAATGAGAAAAGAAGGAAGAAGAAAGAAGAGAAGAAAGAAGAGAAATTGCTTACCTTGACAATTGAAGTCTCTCTTTCCCCTCATCTACTCCCCCCTCTCCCTCACCCTCCATCTCTCTATCTCTCACTTTCCTCTTACTTCTCTCTCTCTCTCTCTCTCTCTCTCTCTCGCTCCTCTCGCACAATCCCCCACCATCTATCTCTATCATCTCTCTCTCTCTCTCTATCTCTCTCTCTACCGCACATACCCCCCTCTCTCTCTCTCTCTCTATCTCTCTCTCTGGGGATAAAGAAAGGGTAGATGGAGAGGTACAGCTAGAAGTTTCAGCAAAGTGAAGTATTATTAATGTATGTGTGTGCGTGTCGTTGCGCGTTGTGCGTGCGTGTGTGTGTGCGTCTGGGTGCGGTGCGTAG
>CM065705.1:8880234-8882734 GCA_017654935.2 Phymorhynchus buccinoides | reverse complement strand
TATTGGCCCATTCTCCTGCCTTTAAAAAACCAATTCTTCCAAATATTGTTTTTCTCCTTTGAGCTCCTCCGAAATCAGAATGTGTCGGCTGTACGCAGCGGGGAGACCAGTGAAAACTGAAAACAGGACACATACGTACCTTACCCATTATGGCCATATGGCCTGGGAACGCAGAAGAAGAAGAAGAGAGGACGTAAAGCTTAATATTCATTCATTATTCCTTGGGTTACTACTAAGACTAAGCACCAAGTAAATACATTCCCATATCTATATGTATCTACTACGTAGTTTAGTGTGTATTTAGTCTATGTACGCATCTATGTGTTTTATGTACTCTCAATCCTCCCATGAGATGCAATGCGGAAAGATACAACTTGTTCTAGACCTCTGTTACCCTCACTCAGCTTTATCGACTTTAAAACGGCATTTGATAGCATCCACTGGCCTTTTGCTTTAAAAAGTGCTCTTTGCTATTAAACAAATCTACGCAACCTCCAGATAAAAACAACAACTACGTAAAGATCGAATCGACGGTGAGTACAGCGGCTGGTTTCAGGTTGTAAGTGGAATCCGCCAGGGATGTTTGCTATCACCAATCCCATTTGCGATAGTCATTGATTCCGGAGCTTTTCCCAAAGCAGCGTAGGTTCCGTGAGTACAATCGCGAGAAAGAAACAAAAAGTTTTTGTTTTGAAGTTTGCAGACGTTATTGCTGAGCCAGTCTACATTTCGCATAAGCTCCAGTTCGTAAATAATGTGCGACATCAGCAGTTAGCATCAGGTTCAACATTCAAAAATAGACAGAAGAAGAAGAAGAAGAAGAAGAAGAAGAAGAAGAAGAAGAAGAAGAAAAAAAAAAAGAAAGAAAAACAACATCAGAGAGAAAGAGAGAGAGAGAGAGAGAGAGAGAGAGAGAGAGAGAGAGAGAGAGAGAGAGAGAGAGAGAGAGAGAGAGAGAAGAGAGAGAAAAAGAGAGAGAGAGAGAGAGAGAGAGAGAGAGAGAGAGAGAGAGAGAGAGAGAGAGAGAGAGAGAGAGAGAGAGAGAGAGAGAGAGAGAGAGAGACAGTAGAGAGAGAGAGAGATAGAGGAGTTTCTGAGTAGAGAGAGAGAGACTTGGAAAGAGAGAGAGAGACAGGAGAGAGAGAGAACCGAAAGAAAGGAACCAGGAGAGCAACCCTTAGAAATAAAGAAGAAAAGAAATAAACAAAAGACAGAAAACCTAGCTAAGCTAAAGAAAAAGAAATGGGGCAAACAATTTGGAAACAACACACAAAAACAGACACAGGAAGAAAAACAAAACCGAAACAAAAGGAACCAGGCACACAAATTTCAAAGAAATAAAGAAGAAAAGAAATAAACAAAAGACAGAAACACCAATAGCTAAGCTAAGCACAAACAACAGACACACACACACACACACACACACAAACACACACACACACACACACCCCCCCCCCCACACACACACACACACCACACACACACCCACACACACACACACACACACACACACCACACACACACACACACACACACACACACACACACACACAGAGAAACACACACACACACACACACACACACACAGAGACACACACACACACACACACACACACACACACACACACACACACACACAGAAACACACACACACACACACACACACACACACACACACACACACACACACACACACAGAAACACACACACACAGACCCCCCCCCCCCCCCACACACACACACACACGATATAAGAGAAAGCAAACGGTCATATCCCCAAGAAGCCTTCTTTACGATCCCGCCAGCGGACTGCAAGCGGCCATTAAGGAAGTGTTAAAAGTCAAAGGGGGATAAACCCTCCACCACTCCACATCTCTTCAACACCCACAAAACCAACACACACACAAAATATTGCCACCCCCTCACCATTTCTGCTCACCCACCCCCCTCCCTTCTCAGGGGCGGATCTGGGGGGTGGGTTCCTGGGTTTCCAGACCCCCCCCCTCTAATAATAATAATAATTGATAGCATTTCTATAGCGCCTTTCTATAATTATTTTACACTCAAGGCGCTTCCATTCACTGATACACCCGCAGTCACACAAGACATTATTACCCAATCATTCACCCAGGTACAAGATCAAGAAGGAAAAATTTTACAAAACCGAATGAGCTTTGAAAGTAGTGAGTGTTGAGTTTAGCTTTGAAACTAGAGATAGGTGGTTCATGGCGGAGATCGACTGGGAGGGAATTCCAAACAGCAGGGGCACTGAAACTGAATCTGCGGTCACCAAATGATTTTAGATTTGTCTTTGGAACTTTCAGAAGTTTTGTGTTTGAGGACCTGAGTGAGCGGGAAGGGGTGTAGGTGTGAAGAGCAATGGATAGATAGGTAAGGCGGAAGGGTCTGTTCAAAGTGACGGAAGGATAGGACAGCCAGCTTATCCTGAAGGCGGGACTGCGCAGGAAGCCTGTGATGTACCTTATACAAGGGTGAAAAGT
>CM065705.1:8870234-8872734 GCA_017654935.2 Phymorhynchus buccinoides | reverse complement strand
AAATAAATGTACGTGCAATTTTCTATAAATAGTAAAATGCACGTGCGGTTTCTAAAATGCACGTGCATTTAAAAAAAAAGGAGGGGGTAGGGGGGTTTGGTAGTAAAGGAGAGAGAGGGAAAGTGAAGGATGCTGGGATGGGGACTATGTTATTGTTAGGGGTACTAGTGGGGAAACGGAGACAGATGTTGGGTACACTACTAAAAATCCATTTCTTCTATTCGTCAAAATCACGGGTTTCACGTGTTTTCCCTCTTATACCCCTAAGAAATAACATTTTGACCCAGTCCTGACTCCCATTCAAATTCCCCCCAAATCCTTTACGACACATCAATTTAAAGAGCAGCCTCAATTTGAATATGGGGACATTCCTTATGTGGGTCACAGCAACCAGAAAAAACCAAGGGACTTAATCGTGGTGCATCACTGGGTCTTTAAAGTGATGTCTCGTTTTCGTGCAAGAGGCCATTTGTATGGGAGCAACACTTAGTCAAAATAACATTTCTTACCAGCTATAAGAGGGAAAACACGTGAAAACCTATGGCGGACGAAATGGTATCAAATGCACGTGCAATTTTGCACGTGCTTTTTTAAGAAATGCACGTGCATTTTAGAAAACGCACGTCATTTTACTATTTATAGAAAATTGCACGTACATTTATGCACGCACATTTTTTGGTACCCGTACATTTTATTATTTTTAGAAAATTGTACGTGCATTTTTTCACGTGCATTTCAGAATATGCACGTGTAATTTTCGAAAATTTCAACGCGTAGTTTATAAAATCGCACGTGCAGTTTAGTTAATTGAAAACTGCGACTGGAATATAACTGAAATATAACTGAAATCTATTTCACCAACGAGAAGGCAGATGTGCCAAAAATACTCTTAAACTTGTAAGATTCCAAATAAGTTAGATGCGAAATGAAGGGACAGTTGAGAAGCCGCGAGGCTTATTATCCTGACTTGACCTGAAAGACGGAGCGTTTTCATTGTTTTTGCGCCATAGGGGACCATATTCATTATTTAAAGTACAACATGGCGTCTGTGCCCTCCCGCAATGATTCGTTTCAGAAAGTCTTCCATTCCTAGTTATTTAAAAACTAAGAGTACACGTGCATTTTACTATTTTGAGAAAATTTTACACGTGTAATATAAAATAAATGTACGTGCAATTTTCTATAAATAGTAAAATGCACGTGCGGTTTCTAAAATGCACGTGCATTTAAAAAAAAAAAGCACGTGCAAAATTGCACGTGCATTGCAATACCATTTCGTCCGCCATAAAAACCGTGATTTTGACACGTGACGTACTGTGTCTCTAAGCCAAGGCGAATAGAAGAAATGGATTTTTAGTAGTGTACCCAACATCTGTCTCCGTTTCCCCACTAGTACCCCTAACAATAACATAGTCCCCATCCCAGCATCCTTCACTTTCCCTCTCTCTCCTTTACTACCAAACCCCCCTACCCCCTCCTGAGTTCAACAACCCTCCTCCCCCCCCCCCCTCTCCTCCCATTGCCCTGCCCTCTCCCTCCCTCCCCCCCCCCCTCCCCTCCCCACCACCACATTTTTTATTGTTCTGTACCACTGACTCTACCAGTGGTCAGTCTTCACCTGCTACTCTTTCGTCATTCTTCCCCCACCCCTCACCCCCCCCTCCCCCCCCTTTTTCATCACCATCCACCCCCTCTCCCTATTGCCATCATCTCTTTCCACGCTATCTCTCTCTCTCCTCTCTCTCTCTCTCTCTCTCTCCCTCTCTCTCTCCACCCACTCTCGTTCAATATCTCCCTCCCCCCCCCACCCCGATCTTTCAATCACTTCTTGATGGGTTTTTCTTCATCTCTTGCCATTCTTGTCTTGACCCCTAACCCTCCTCCTACCCTCCTTCAACCATCTTTCTAGCCCCCCCCCGGGCTTCCCGTCCCCGCCCCCTTTTCCCCACTTAACCAATTAAGGTGGTTTACCCCCCCCCCCCCCGCCCTCATACACCTCACACCCCCTGAACCTCCACCCTCAGAGGGAGAGAGAGAGAGAGAGAGAGAGATCGGAGAGAGAGAGAGAGAGAGACTTCTGTCTGTCCCACAGAGAGGCAGAGAAGAGGTTGACAGAAGAGAGAGAAATTGAGTGTGAGAGAGAGAGTGAGAGAGAGAGAGAGAGAGAGAGAGAGCGCAGAGAGAGAGAGAGAGAGAGAGTGAGAGAGAGAGAGAGAGAGCGAGAGAGAGAGAGAGATATTTCAGGGGAGAGAGAACGAACGAACGAAATTTTGTTTTATCAGTCTTCATAAGATGGCACACAATTTGCCTTTTTTACACTCAGCCCTGAGGCTAAACAAAGGTTAGGCAAAAAATATACACAAAAAAAGGAGACGGAGAGGAGAGAGAGAGAGAGAGAGAGAGTGAGAGAGAGAGAGAGACGGGGAGGTAGGGGTGTATGTGTGAACTAAATTGGACATCTGCAAACAGCGTCCGAGTAACCTAATTCCACCACCACTCC
>CM065705.1:8852734-8865234 GCA_017654935.2 Phymorhynchus buccinoides | reverse complement strand
TTTTACCTTTGCTTACTGTCATCTGCTAACTTTTCTGCCTTTATTGGTCCATTCTTCTGCCTTTTTTCCTTCTTCAAGAAAAACTTTTCTGCTGTTGAGCTCCTCCGAGATCGGAAT
Organism: Phymorhynchus buccinoides; assembly: GCA_017654935.2. Lineage (NCBI taxonomy): Eukaryota > Metazoa > Mollusca > Gastropoda > Neogastropoda > Raphitomidae > Phymorhynchus > Phymorhynchus buccinoides. The sequence goes on along the minus strand of CM065705.1, from coordinate 8,865,117 downwards.
GTGTCGGCTGTATGCAGCGGGGAGACCAGTTGAAAACTGAAAACCGGGACACATATACTCTCTCACAAAAAGTCAAGCAACAAAATCAAATTGATGTTTGTCACCCTTTGAAAATGCACGAGCTAGCTTTTAATGTGAAACGATGCGTTTGGATTTTAGTGATGGGGCGTCAGCAAGTGTGAAAAACCGCTTGGGGAGAGATTTTTGGCTTTTGCTGTTGCTGAGCATGGCCCGTTATGGAAGGTGGCAAGTATGATTGTATGGATGGTCTTTGGACTGGTGGACGTACCCCATGTAGGGGTCATGGCCGTGGAGGGGCACCATGAACATTATGGCACAACTTGAATGACGATCATCAGACCTCAAATGATCCCCCTAATGAAGTCGTGAGCAAATAAGAGGTGTGCATAGGGAGCGTTTGTTTTTGTGTGACGAACACGGGGCGCAATGTCACAGGGCTCATGGGTCATCGAGCGAACGAGTTGAAAAAACCCAACGAACGGGGGAGGGGAATCGCCCCATAGCTTGACTGCGCCACCGCGCCCGACCCCAGTTTCCTTTTCCCTGACCCCATTAACCGAATTGAACAAGGCATGGGTCAGTGCTTACGTGAGCTGAGGTACGGGCATGCCCGCGCGTCGATGCGCACCAGGAGGACACTGGATGCCTTGGAGAGCAGCCCTGGTGTTTAGAGAATGAGGAGCCTATTCCACAGATCCAGCTGGTTGGACTCATGTGCCTCAATGCCCGTAGCCGCTTTCACAGCCTGTATGTCATGCCCACGGGGGAGGTGCGCAGCTCGCGTGATCTGTGTGTGACGTGTGGGTGAACGGTTTGGCGCACTGTACATCTTTGAATCTTGAAATTGGGGCAGTTGGCTTTATTTCACCCCTGTTTTTTCTTACACCGCTATTTCTTTTGTTGCTTCAGTTATCCCGAGATTGAGATGCAATCTGCTATGTGATTTCACTCACCTTTACTTAATGAAGTGTTGAAGATTAAATCGCAACAGTAAAAAATTACCTATGATTTATGATTAAAGTGGATTTGCAGTGATAAGTTTTGTTGCTTGACTTTTTGTGGAGGAGTATATGTACCTTAGCTCAATTAATGATATGGCCTTTTTTTTGGCCTGGGAACGGCAGAGCGATGAAGAACTGTGTCTTTTTCAACTTCGCGCACACCTTTTACACCACTGTTTCACAGCCAGCCATAGTTTCAGCCCAAAAGTTTCCATTAATTTTACCTGGGTAGAGAACAAATTCCTTCTGCAATATTGGGGATTCTTCTGTGATTTATATAAAGTAAGGTCTATCCTAACTTCCCAAAACTTAAGACAATAGGGTCTTTGGATAATAATAGACCCCAATTTGATGCTTTTTAGTGACGCATAGGCGTTAAAAAATCGCGGTGGTGCTAAAATGCGACAGTGGCGGGGACAGGTTTAAAAACATAGATCTCTGTAACTATGTTTGTGTTCGATATTGAGCCCCGTGGGGATACCAGGGGTCCTTTTTTTTTCTGTTCGTTAAAAATAGCTAGATCACCCGCCCACCTTGCTTGATGTTCTGTGCTTGTAACTTCCTCTATTTTTGCCTCTCTCTTTGACTCTTCTCTGCCTTTTTTTTTTTTCCTTTTGCTTACTGTGCAACTAACCTTCCTTTCTGACTTACTTGGCCCATTCTCCCTGCCTGTTATTTTTTTATTTTTTTTAAATCCAAGATATTTGTGTTCTCCTCTGAGGAGCTCCTCCGTTCCGAAATCGGAATGTGCTCGTCTGTATGCTGCGGGGGAGGACCCTCAGTGAAAAATGAAAAACTGAAAAACCGGACACACTATGTACTTTACCATTATGGGCCATATGGCCTGGGAACACAGAAGAATAATTTCATCTACATGACGTCTGGCGAGTTAACTCTAACCCCCCCCACCCCCCCCACCCCACCTCTAAAGCTCTAGAAACCTACCCCCCCCCCCCCCCCCTAGAAAAGGAAGGAACTTTCTAGACCCCCACCCCCCCCCCCCCCCCGCCCTCTTCTCTCTTTCCTTTTTTTTTTCTATCGAATGCATACTGAAAACGCTTGAGGGAAAATGTTCTATAAACAAACATTTTTTTTTTAGAAGTATGCCGGTGTGGCATTTTTGTTTGATTTTGAAATGGTATTCCAACAGTAGCGGAAGCGGGGCGAAAAAAACAACAACACACAACTCAAAATAAAAGCGCGAAATCGCAATAGTTTGTTTGTGGCACGCGGTCTATTTTTACCACTCCAATCAATTAGTTACCTCCCCTGGCTTTTCAATAATGTTTTTAATCTGTAAACCAGTTATGTTATCTCTGCATCATTTCGTAACTTTTTTATATCTTTTTGGAAAACATTTAAAACTATGTATCCTACTTATACTCATCAAAAGAAGCACCGCATACTCGTCGTGTCTGTTGTAGTGTCTGTATTACGTAAAACTATGTTTATTATTTTGTACGCTTTTAAAATACATGAATTTTAAAGAGCGGCCATAAGTGTACCATCGATTTTGGATTTTGTACGTGCTTAACAATTTTGTCACAATATGCGGAGCAATTTGGGATCGACAAGAACCGCGCAGACCGCTGCACTGTAGAGTACCGACCGACAAAGTGAGGTTATAGTGGGTTTTGTGGCTTCGATCCACAAAAAAAACAACAAACAAAAACAAACTAAATTGAAAACGGCGTCTTCTATTCTGCTCCAAAGCACACAGACACATGCACACCGCACACAGGGGAGTGAACACACACACACTCACCCACTGCATGCACACACACACAGCATACTCACACACACACACTCACACACATACCACACACACACACACATGCACAAACGCATACACACACATGCAGCACACACACACACACACAAACACACACACGCACAGCATACTACAAACACAAACACACACACACATACACACATATACAGCTCACATCGTGTACACACATGCACTGCACCAACACATCATTTCACGCACATACACACAAATACGGGTCACACACACACCACAACACACCCACACACACCCAACCAACACACACACACACACGACACAAAATACTCACAACACGCGCACCAACACACACACCATACACGACACACCCACCGCTACACACACACACACAACGCCACACACGATACACACACACACACCACACGTGTACACACACACACACATACACATAAGTGCACACACATGTAATGCACACACAGTGACACAGCACTACGCCACACACACACACACACACAGTCAACGCTAAAAGCACAGCCAAGAACGATCAATCTGCGGCACTGGCAACAAGTCTAACACAGTGATTGTTCTTGCCTTCTATCCGACATTGCAGAAAATTACCTCATTTGTTCAATTTGTTCCCACTCTCGTTTATGTGTCTGTCTGTATGTAGTGTGTTGTGTTGTGTGTGTGTGTGTGTAGTGTGTGTGCGATGTGACTGCGCATGTGTGTGGTGCGTGCGCGTTGTTGGCGTGTGGTGGCGTGGGGGATGGTCTCTGGGCGTGCGTTGTGTGTGTGGTGTTCTGTGCGTGCGTGTGTGGTTGTGTGTGGCGACGCGGGACACACGCGCGGCGGCGCGTGGTGGGTGTGCTGGCATTTGTTCATGCTCCGCATTGTTTCTGTTCGTCTGTCTCTCAGCGCTTTGTTATTTGGCTTTTTAACGCGACAATGAAATGAGCAATTGCAGCAGAAAATTACCTGTCCCCCAGGCCCCCTACCGTCCCTCCCAATGTCGTTTGTGTGGCTACTTTGTTTGCATTGTTAGTCCCCGAGGCGCGAAAGTTCGGGAAACTATTGTTTCTGTCTGATCCGTCCAGCGTGCGTCCGTCCGTCCGTCTCGTGCCTGTCCGTCCGATCCGCTATTGCGTGTTCCGTTTTTTTTTCTCAAAAAAAAAAAAAACCTATTTCAGTCTATCATCATCAAAATTAATTTGGAAAACTACTTTGCCAAGACGCAAGCTATCCACTGATGTATTTAGTTTAACATATAATGGTCAAGGTTGCGCCAGTTACGGGGTTCAAACCCCGACACACATAATCGCTAATATCTCGCGATCGAAGTTTTGCATGTATTTTAATGCATTTATTTTCCCCACAACATTTCTTGATGAATTTTCTATAATCACAGTTGTCATGAATTTTTCTGTGCGCCGCTCGCGTGCGCATGATCGTGCGCGGCGCTTCGTTCTGAAATCACCAGTACGAACCCCAAGGCTATATATAAAAAAAAAAAACTATTCAGTTACGTGCTGTCTTGATGCCCTTTGCGTCACAGGCCCGATATGTGATTATGTCCCACTTCTTTCCGTCCGTCCTTCCGTCCGTGCGTGCGTCCTGTTTTTTGTTCTCAATGGTCTCCCCGCTGTGTGCACCGCCGACACATTCCGATTTCTGGAGTAGCTCGTTCGGCGATGCTGCGAGGGGACTTAGGGTCGCATGCCGTCTCGGCGTTTGCGAGGCTTGTCTCTCATTGTTTCTGTCTGTCTGTCCTGTCTGTCTGTCTGCTTTTGCTTGTCGACTGTCAGTCTCTGTCTTTTTATTATTTTTATTTTTATTGTGAAATGGTTGTTGTCATTTCAAAGCTATTTTTTTAATTATTTGTGTGTTTACACGCAGTGGCGGCACAGGGGGTAGCAGCATGGAATGTGCTATTGGCAGAAGATTACCTCATTTATTCCATGTGTGCCCCCTTCCACCCTCCCTTCCGGGTCCAACCGCTCCCAACCGCCCCCACCACCTTTTTTCTCTGTTTGGCAACTTTGTTTGTTTGTTTTCCGCATTTTTTCTGTTTGGCTGTCCTCTCGGCTTGTCTGTCTGTCTGTCTGTCTGAATTGTCCTCTGTCCTTCTCCTTCGCCTTTCACCAGGCAGTAGAATTCGTCAATTGGCAGAACATATTAGCCCATTTTATTCAATTTGCCGCCGTTCGTCTTTGTCAGCCTGCTTGCTTGTGGTCTGTATTCGGTCTTTCTGTCTTTCTTTCTTTCTGCCTTGTCTTTCTTTCTTTCTGCCTGTCTTTCTGTCTGTTTGTCTGTCTTTTCTTTCTTTCTGTCTCGTCCCTGTCTGTCTTTTCTTTCTCTGCGTGCCTGTGTCCCTTTTGTCTGTCTGTCATATCTGGTCTGTGCTTTCTTGTCTTCTTTCTGCCTGTCTTTCTTTGTCTGTCTGTCTGTGTCTTTCTTTCTTTCTGTCCTGTCTGTCTGTCTTTCTGTTCGTGCTGCCTGTCTTTCCTGTCTGTCTGTCTATATCTTCTGTCTTGGTCTTTCTTCGGCTGTGTTTCCGTTTCTGATCTGTCTGTCTGTCTTTCTTTCTGTCTGTCTGTCTGTATTTCTTTCTGGCCTGTCTGTCTTTCTGTCTCTGTCTGTCTTTCTATCTGTCTGTCTTTCTTTCTTTCTGCCTGTCTCTGTTTCTGTCTGGTCTGTCTGTCTTTTCTTTCTTTCTGTCTGTCTGTCTGTCTTTCTTTTTTTTTGTCTTTCTTTCTTCCTTTCTTTCTGCATTGTCTGTCTTGTCTGTCTTTCTTTCTGCCTGTCTTCTGTCTGTCGGTCTGTCTTCTTTTCTTTCTTCTGCTGTCTGTCTTTCTTTCTGGCCTGCCTTTGTCTTTCTGTCCTGTCCTGTCTATCTGTCCTGTCTTTCTTTCCTTTCCTGCCTGTCTTTCTTATCTGTCTGTCCTGTCTTCATTTCTTTCCGGCTGTCTGTCTGTCTTTCCTTTCTCTTTTCTGCCTGCCTGGTCTTTCTGTCTGTCTGTCTATCTGTCTGTCTTTCTTAGCTTTCTGCCTGTCTTTTCTGTCCTGTCTGCTCTTTCTTTCTTTCTGTTTTTCTTTCTTTCTGTCTGTTTGTCTGTCTGTCTTTCTGTCTGTGAGTTTGTCTTTCTGTCTGTGTGTTTGTCTTTCTGTCTATCTGTCTGCCTGTCTTTCTGCCTGTCTTTCTTTCTTTCTAATCTGTCTGCCCTGTCTTTCTGTCTGTCTCTGTTTGTCTGTCTGTCTTTCCTGTCTGTCTTTCCTGTCTGTCTGTCTGTCTTTATGTCTGTCTATCTGTCTGCCTGTCTTTCTGCCCTGTTTTCTCGTTGTTTCTGTTTCTGTTTCTGTCTGTCTTTCTTTCTGCCTGTCTTTCTGCCTGTCTTTCTGCCTGTCTTTCCGTCTGTCTTTCCGTCTGTCTTTCCGTCTGTCTGTCTGTCTTGCCCTTTAACCGGCAGTGAAGTGCACAATTAGCAAACATTTCCCCCGATTAATTGGATAGACTGCGCCGCTTTTTGGTCAGGTCTACCCTGTACTTGGCTGGCTAGGTTTGTGGGACTCTGACTGCCTCTGTCTCTCACTCAACCTGCTGTCTGTCCTGTCTGTCTGTCCTCTCCGTTCACCTGTCTGTCTTCTTCCCTCTCCTGTCTCTCTCTCTTAGTCCGTTCCATCTGTCTGTCTGTCTGTCTGTCTCATCCGCCTTCTTACCTGTCTGTCCTGTCTGTCTCTTCCCTTCACCTTCTTCCTGTCTGTCTGTCCCCGCGCACCTGTCTCATCTCAGCCTCACAACTTTCTTTCGTCGTATCTACACTACACTACCGATTACATACCCACCCCTACCACCTCTTCTCTCTCTGTCCTCCTCGCTCAATAACTACTCGTCCCCTCACCCCCCCCCCCCGCTATTCCTGCTTTCTCTGTCTTCTCCTTGGCTGTCTTTCTGTCTTTTCTTCTTCTTTTCTTCTCTGTCTTCTGTGTCTCTCCCTTCCCCGCTCCTCTCTCTCTCTCTCCTCTCTCATCCTCTTCTGCATCTCTCTCTTCTCTCTCTAATCTCTCTCTCTCTCTCTGGTCGTCTCTCTCTCGTTCTTTCTCTCCTCGCCGCCCTTTCTTATCTCCCAACTCCACACCATCCAGCTCTTTCTCTCTCTCTCTTCTCTCTCTCTCTCCAATCCTCTCTCTCTCTTTCTCCCGCTCTCTCATCTCTCTCTCCTCTCTCTCTGTCGTCTCTCTCTCTTTCTCTGTTTCTCTCTCGGTCGTCTCTCTCCTCTCTCTCTCCGTCTCTTTCTCTCTCCTCCCTCTCATCTCTCGAGATCTCCAATCTCTCTCTTCGTCTCATATCTTTCTTCTCTTCTCTCTCCTCTCTCCCTCTCTCTCTCTCGTCGTCTCTTATTATCTCAACTCTCTGGTTTTCTCTTTCTTGTCTCTGTATATCTCTTGTTTCTATTAGGATACACTCACAACGCCACCACGATTAGGTCCCTTGTTTTCTTCTGGGTAGCTGCGACCCGCAATAAGAATGTCCCCAACTTTAAAAGTTGAGGCTGCCCTTTAAAATTATGTTTCGTTTTTCAATTGGGGGCATTTGTATGTATAGTCAAACCTGGTCAAACAAGATTTCTTACACTATAGAGGTACAACCCGTGAAACCCGTGAATTTTTACGCGCTGACCTGTTGGGTCTTTAAGGACTAAAAACGCTCGCGACGCACGTGAAAATTATAACCCCCAATGTTTATGCGGCTATCGGCCGTGCGGTCAAGAACGCTCCTTTTCGTTTCTCAGTTTTTTGTGCTGATTGGCCGAGAATGGAACCCGCAACCCCCGCGAGAGAGAAGAACAACCAACAGATCAAACTAACAGACAAAGAAAGAAAGAAAGAAAGAAAGACAGAAATGAAGGAAGGAAGGAGAAAAAAACAAAACCCCTCTTCTTCTCCCTCTCTCCTCCTCCGTCTCTCCGTCTCTTCTCTCTCTCTCCCTCTCCCTTCTCGCTCTCTCTTCCTCTCTCTCTCTCCTCTCTCTCTCCCTCTACTCTCTCTCTCTCTTTCATCTCTCCCTCTCTCTCTCTCTCTCATCTCTCTCCTCTCTCTCTCTCTCAATCTCCTATCTCCGTCTCAGTCCCGTCGTCCGCGGTCTCCTTGCTCTCTCTCTCTCACTCCTCTCCCTCTCTCTCTCCTCCCTCTCCTCGGACTCAGAGACGAAAGTGGTGACACATTGAGACGGGGTCACATAGAGACGAAAGTGGTGACACATAGAGACGGGGACACATAGAGACGAAATGAGGGTGAACATAGAGACGGGGACACATAGAGACGAAAGTGGTGACACATAGAGACGGGGACACATAGAGACACGAAATTGGTGACACATAGAGACGGGGACACATAGAGACGAAAGTGGTGACACATAGAGACGGGGACACATAGAGACGAAAGTAGAGTGACACATAGAGACGGGGACACATAGAGACGAAAGTGGTGACACATAGAGACGGGGACACATAGAGACGAAAGTGGTGACACATAGATACGGGGACACATAGAGACGGGGACACATAGAGACGGGGACGACGAAAGTGGTGACACATAGAGACGGGGACACATAGAGACGAAGTGGTGACACATAGAGACGGGGACACATAGAGACGAAAGTGGTGACACATAGAGACGGGGACACATAGAGACGAAAGTGGTGACACATAGAGACGGGGACACATAGAGACGAAAGTGTGACACATAGAGACGGGGACACATAGAGACGAAAGTGGTGACACATAGAGACGGGGACACATAGAGACGAAAGTGGTGACACATAGAGACGGGGACACATAGAGACGAAAGTGGTGACACATAGAGACGGGGACACATAGAGACGAAAGTGGTGACACATAGAGACGGGGACACATAGAGACGAAAGTGGTGACACATAGAGACGGGGACACATAGAGACGAAAGTGGTGACACATAGAGACGGGGACACATAGAGACGAAAGTGGTGACACATAGAGACGGGGACACATAGAGACGAAAGTGGTGACACATAGAGACGGGGACACATAGAGACGAAAGTGGTGACACATAGAGACGGGGACACATAGAGACGAAAGTGGTGACACATAGAGACGGGGACACATAGAGAGACGAAAGTGGTGACACATAGAGACGGGGACACATAGAGACGAAAGAAAGTGGTGACACATAGAGACGGGGACACATAGAGACGAAAGTGGTGACACATAGAGACGGGGACACATAGAGACGAAAGTGGGTGACACATAGAGACGGGGACACATAGAGACGAAAGTGGTGACACATAGAGACGGGGACACATAGAGACGAAAGTGGTGACACATAGAGACGGGGACACATAGAGACGAAATAGTGGTGACACATAGAGACGGGGACACATAGAGACGAAAGTGGTGACACATAGAGACGGGGACACATAGAGACGAAAGTGGTGACACATAGAGACGGGGACACATAGAGACGAAAGTGGTGACACATAGAGACGGGGACACATAGACGAAACGAGTGACACATAAGTGGTGACACATAGAGACGGGGACACATAGAGACGAAAGTGGTGACACATAGAGACGAAAGTGGTGACACATAGAGACGGGGACACATAGAGACGAAAGTGGTGACACATAGAGACGGGGACACATAGAGACGAAAGTGGTGACACATAGAGACGGGGACACATAGAGACGAAAGTGGTGACACATAGAGACGGGGACACATAGAGACGAAAGTGGTGACACATAGAGACGGGGACACATAGAGACGAAAGTGGGGGACACATAGAGACGGGGACACATAGAGACGAAAGTGGTGACACATAGAGACGGGGACACATAGAGACGAAAGTGGTGACACATAGAGACGGGGACACATAGAGACGAAAGTGGTGACACATAGAGACGGGGACACATAGAGACGAAAGTGGTGACACATAGAGACGGGGACACACATAGACGAAAGTGGTGACACATAGAGACGGGGACACATAGAGACGAAAGTGGTGACACATAGAGACGGGGACACATAGAGACGAAAGTGGTGACACATAGAGACGGGGACACATAGAGACGAACATAGTGGTGACACATAGAGACGGGACACATAGAGACGGGGACACATAAAGTGGTGTTGACACATAGAGACGGGGACACATAGAGACGAAAGTGGTGACACATAGAGACGGGGGACACATAGAGACGAAAGTGGTGACACATAGAGACGGGGACACATAGAGACGAAAGTGGTGACACATAGAGACGGGGACACATAGAGACGAAAGTGGGGACACATAGAGACGGGGACACATAGAGACGAAAGTGGTGACACATAGAGACGGGGACACATAGAGACGAAAGTGGTGACACATAGAGACGGGGACACATAGAGACGAAAGTGGTGACACATAGAGACGGGGACACATAGAGACGAAAGTGGTGACACATAGAGACGGGGACACATAGAGACGAAAGTGGTGACACATAGAGACGGGGACACATAGAGACGAAAGTGGTGACACATAGAGACGGGGACACATAGAGACGAAAGTGGTGACACATAGAGACGGGGACACATAGAGACGGAAAGTGGTGACACATAGAGACGGGGACACATAGAGACGAAACGTGGTGACACATAGAGACGGGGACACATAGAGACGAAAGTGGTGACACATAGAGACGGGGACACATAGAGACGAAAGTGGTGACACATAGAGACGGGGACACATAGAGACGAAAGTGGTGACACATAGAGACGGGACACATAGAGACGAAAGTGGTGACACATAGAGACGGGGACACATAGAGACGAAAGGGGTGACACATAGAGACGGGGACACATAGAGACGAAAGTGGTGACACATAGAGACGGGGACACATAGAGACGAAAGTTGGTGACACACATAGAGACGTGGACACATAGAGACGAAAGTGGTGACACATAGAGACGGGGACACATAGAGACGAAAGTGGTGACACATAGAGACGGGGACACATAGAGACGAAAGTGGTGACACATAGAGACGGGGACACATAGAGACGAAAGTGGTGACACATAGAGACGGGGACACACATAGAGACGAAAGTGGTGACACATAGAGACGGGGACACATAGAGACGAAAGTGGTGACACATAGAGAGGGGACACATAGAGACGAAAGTGGTGACACATAGAGACGGGGACACATAGAGAACGGGGTTGACACAAAGAGAACGGGGACACATAGATTGACGGCGGGGAGACTCAAGAGCTGTGGCACGTCACGACGTGTACCAAAAACAAACAATTCTCCAGGGACCGTAACCCCACGCACCTTTTAATTTAAAAGGGCCCGCTACAACTGCTACAACGCTCGATTTCACTACGTCCGACTTTGAAATTCTGTGAGGCAGGATTACCGTGAGATTCTACTGTTCTAATCGAATTTGCTATGAAATACTACTACTAGAGTACTAACAGGTCTGCGCGTTGGTTGAGTACTTGAAACCGTAGGATTGTAAAGAATCACGTCACGTGTTGTCGTCATTGTTTGCGTCATTGAGGGGTACGCAAAACCGCTTTAGTACTCATCGTTTTTGTCACTTCTTGTTTGTAGTTAGTTCCCCCCATACCGATGTGATAAATATTTGTATTTTGTAATCAGACACTTTTTTTGTTGTTGTGATTCCCCCCCCCCACACAGCTCACACACACTAAGCACAATAACCTCTGCATATACATTTGCGGTAGATTTAGTAATGACTTACCCGTGGGGATACCGGGGGGGTGGAGGTCTTCCGTACAAATAGTTCCGCCCACCGTCTGGAAGTGCTGGTGCTTGTAACGTCCTCTAATCTGTCCTCTCTTTGACTCTGCCTTTTCCCTTTGCTTACTTCATCTATTATCCTTTTTATCTCACTGGGTCCATTCTCCTTCTGCTTTTTTTGTTTCTCCATATTAAATTTCTTACAAAGATTTCTTTCTACAAGAGCCGAAGTCGGGACATGCTGGGGCCCTACCTATTTATTAGTTAGGCGCTAACGGCAACATTACGCATCTACGCTCATGTGACAGGCTTCGTGAAACTGGAAACTATGTCTGATCGAACAAAGAATAATAAGAAAGAAGAAGAATAAGAATAAGAAGAGAAGAAGAAGTAAGAAGAAGAAGAAGAAGAAAAATAATATAAATAATATTAAAAAGTTGTGATTCGTGTATTGCGGTGTCTAACCTGAGTTATAGGTGTAAGTGCACAGTGGGTAGTCGCGTTCGCTCTCGTGGAAAATCAACCCAGTTCGAACTGGGTACATGGGGAGTTTTTTTCCCTCTCACTTGCACATAGGCATTAATACGGTTCTGAAACGTGAGTCTGTCGGATGAGACGATTAAACCGAGGTCCGTGTGCCCATGCCTTAGGTCAAACACGTTAACAAACCCCGTGGCAACGAAAAAGTTTGTAATTTGGTCCCTCATCAGTCACCAAAAAAGTGCGCATTGCATTTAAAAAAAAACTTGGGTTGCTGGCGCCTTCCTGGTGTGACGCCCTCATCCAGGTGGGAGGGAGCAAAACCCAGAATTTCACATACACCTCTATCTCGGTTAATTCC
>CM065705.1:8838390-8852234 GCA_017654935.2 Phymorhynchus buccinoides | reverse complement strand
AGAGAAGATAGAGAGGAGAGAGAGAAGAAGAGGAGATAAAGCATGCTTAGAAAAGCTTCTATCAAAGCAAACTATATATATATTCACGTTTTCAAAATGTAGTTAATTTCTCTAACCTGTTTGTTTGTTCTTGTCAAAAATTACTCTTTTCTTTTTATGTTAGTAGTTTTCAATGTAGTTATTTCTCTACCCTGTTTGTTTTGGAACCTATGTATTGACAATTGATGAGAATAAAGTCCCCCCGAGAGACGAGACCACTCTCGTTCGAAATATTGGGAAAGAAGAAAAACAACTTGTTTGCCTCTGTGTTTTTTTGTTCTGTATATATTTTTAGCATATCATGAAAGAAAAATCTCAGTGATAGCAACTTCCGTACCCCACTCTGAAGACTGAAAAGTTATTGCATTTGAAATGCAGAATGTTTGCTTTGATACAGCTTTATGTGTCCAATGTCTTTATTTGTGAACCTCAGAACAAAAAACAGTTTAAAAACGTTAACTTTGATATGTTCCGTGTTCAAAAATAAAAAATAAAAAAAAATTATATAAATGTGTTTGATCTACTTTTCTCCCAATAGGGGATGACAGTGCCTTATGCAAAGGACAGCTGTTTTCGACCTAAGAGAAGGTCTCATCCAGTTTGCATGATCGGCCTGCAATTTGACTGTCCATGTGGATGCCAACCCGAGCAAAAAAGGAAATTCCTTCTCTTAGGTCGAACAGCTGTCTTTGCATAAGGCACTGTCCCTCCCCCATTGGGAGAAAAATAATCAGCTACAATTTATATATTTTTTTTTTTTTTATTTGTTTTGTTTTGGAATACGGACCATTAACTCAAGTTAACGTTAACTGGTTTGGTTCTGAGGTTCACAAATACAGACCATTGGACACAGAAAGCTTTATCAAAGGGCAACTATAATGTATAAGGATTAACTTAAGACCCAACAAAATTTCACCCATTTTTTTTCCCCTTCATACTGGACTACCCACCTCTGAGTGCCCACTTCCCTATTATTAGTATTTAACTCATTCAGTTGTTCAAGAGAGTTTAAGAACCTTCCTATAAAACTCCTCTAATATATACATTATATAGTTTGCTTTGATAAAACTTTTCTGTGTCCAATGTCTGTATTTGTGAAGCTCAGAAACAAGCTCAGCTATTCATAAGATGTTTTCTTTCATACTAGATTAGATATATTGTATATGTATATAGACCCAACAAAAATTTCCACCCATTTTTTCCCCCTTCATGATCTGGACTACCCACCTCTGGAGTGCCTCACTTCCCTATTATTATATTAACTCATTCAGTCGTTCCGGCCATATATGTGTCCGGAATTAACAGATGAGTAGCTGTCAATTTGAGGCTTTTTGCTTCAAGGGAAGGTAAATCTGTCACTTTGTCACTTCTAACTTCGCTTTCCTTTTCTTGTTTCTTTGTGGGGTATGTCTGGAGTGATTTGTGAGTTTTTTTAGTAATTCAAAATCGTTGCGATGCGAATGAGTAAGCGTCGATGTCCTGACGCACATCTGTTGGCCTTAACCCCTTGCAGCCACCAACGTATTACGTACTAGCCTGAGTGACATCACTGATGATGTCCGTCATATGAGCAGGAATACCCTGATACTCTGGCTTTTGCACTAACACTAATCAAGAGAGTAATAATACTAATATCCCCAGACCATTTTTCCCAATGGGGCTCTATCAAGTTGTCCTTTTCATGTCATGATTCGCCCAATGATTTTTCTTTAATTTGTTCTCGCAGTCAAGGGGTTAAGAATTAATCAGTAACACTGATCACAACTCAGTTGCTTTACAGCTTAGTTTTTCGTGAAGACTGTTGACTCTCTAACTAGAGGAACATTTCACTGGCTCTAGTGCTGCAGCCAATGGATTGGTTTGGCCTTTGGGACCTCGGTTCCCCAACGCCAACTCTCAATCCTCAAATCCCTTTGGCCGAAGAGTGGGGATGTACCCGGGCACGTAAGGCTTCTCTCCTATAAATAAAATTGTAACCCAGCCTCGCCGGAATAGCGGGCTGCCCCCTGTAGATCTGACAGTCATTGTCGGAAACGCAGTCAGGCAACAACAGACCTGCCTTCAACTATGGTTTTGACTTTTAGAAAACTACACATCTAGTTTTGTTGTTCTATTCTAGCCATACCTACAACACCTAAACAATTTCAATTCACACCAATCGCCTGGGTTAAAATCTTAACACATAAATAACAAAAGTTAGCCCCGCAGCTAGGCCCTACTAGCCTGCTATCACGTGATTACTCCCATGAAGCAGCTGTGGCCTAGTCATCCAGGGTGACTTCCCCTCATTCAGATACTCAAACAAGAAGCTCCGAAAGAGGGAGGAAGGGAGGGACCCTTTTTGTTTTAGGTGTTGGTAGGGTATTGGCTAGGATAGATTGTAATTTTAGTTAAAATCCATCAATCTATTCTAGCCTAAATACACTACCAACACCTAAACCACTGCAGTTTTTTTTGGCCCCCCCCAGCGGGGGCGGGTGATGCTTTAATGAGCCATGTTACCCACGGGACAAATATGATTTCAAGAAACATATTAATCGAGGTAACGAAAAAGAGGGCTGAGAAACCCAATATGCCCCCAGAAGTCATGGCAATGACATACCCACAAAAAGAGTAAGATCGTCAAAAAATCTAGGCACTTACGCTACAGAGAGACGGAAACCTGGGGCATTCCAGAATTAACATACTTTTCCTTGATAAAAAATTTTTTTCGAGAAAGTGTCGCCTTCGTTCCTGGACTTGATGTCTCAGAGGTAGTGTTGCAGGAACGTGTTGCGCGAACTCCAAAAGGCGGACGCCATGATCTTCGACAAGGGAACTCCTTTAAGGAGAGCGGGGAAAGAAGAAATGGCGCGCAGTTCGTGCGCCCTGACAGGGTTAGAAGGAAGGTTCGCCAAAGACTTAGCATAGGCAAGCTTGACTAAGTCGAGAATCTATCTGGAGACAGTGATCTTGGAAATATCCTTCAGATACTTAATTGTAGCCCAGCCCGCCGGAATACCACCTACCCCCTTCTGCTATCTGTCTAGTCAATTGTTCGAAACTACAGACAGGGCTTAACAACAAGAGACCCTGCCTTCACTACAGTGTTGACTTTTTAGTAAATACTACTACAATTTTTTGGCTAATCTACTTACTTCGACTTACAGCATTGTTGAATGCTGACTAGTAATGTGCTGACTAACTGAAACTGAAAAATGACTGTGAAAATTACTGCAAATCTCCAGACAATAGATATTAGCAGATCCGGTCATGTGAACGGCGATTAACTAAGTAGGAATGCGCTCGAGCTATATGAATGATTCACTATTATTATTGCTATTATTATTATTATTATTATTAACGCGCCTTGACTGCCCCCCCCCCCCGCCCCCCCCCCCTCCCCACTCTTCCAACGGATCACTGTAGCTGACCTGGCTGA
The DNA here is from genome assembly GCA_017654935.2 of Phymorhynchus buccinoides. Classification (NCBI taxonomy): domain Eukaryota; kingdom Metazoa; phylum Mollusca; class Gastropoda; order Neogastropoda; family Raphitomidae; genus Phymorhynchus; species Phymorhynchus buccinoides. Next base: position 8,848,774 of record CM065705.1, on the reverse strand, counting down.
CGATCACTGGGATGATGTCTCATTCAAATGTAAGAGGTAATAACGCTGACAAACTGGCGTTTTGCTCTAAAAAAGGACACGGTGATGGTATATGAGGTCATATAGAGTTAGGTTAATATTGCTCGCCAGACCATCTTGCCAAAAGACTTGCTCTATCAGTTGTACTTTCAAAATGGCATGATTTGCAACCAATTAATTTTTTTCTTTTTCTTTAATTTTCCCCGCTTGTCAGTCAAGAGTGGTTTACACTAAGGGGCCATGATGCTGGCGTTGGCTTTCAGTTCTGAGAGAAGACAAAGGGCAGCCCATTTGGCCGTCTGTATTCTTAATCTGGGATACGATCGAGGATGAGCCACTGTAGACTTAGCATGATGGCTAAGCTTCAGAGAGCTGTCTTCTCAAAAGCTCTGATTAAATACCTATAGGACTATTAGCGCAATTGAGCTATCTTAATTTAGGGGCATCCATGCTTAAGTCTCATGCTATCTATCAACGTGAATACGATGGGCCGCACGTACTGCGGGGCATGTTACTCGTCCACGGCGGTTTCTATTTACAATTATATTTCACACCATTTATCATATGACATGTCATATTTATGTGCGGAAATTGACGCTACAGATTTTTACCCCCAAACTACACGTTTTGCTTTAAAAGAAAACTACTCATTTGAAGTTGAAACTTACTCATTTTAGAGTTTAAAGAGGTAAGGCAGGTCTGCAACAACATCATTGTGTGGTGTTAATATGCCTTGTCGAGGCTGTGTCAGACCAATTGACATAAAGCTAGAACACTCAAGCTACATCAAAATGTTATGTATTCTGCAATGATTGTGCAGGGATTGTCCCCCTAGTTAAAGACCCACACATTTCACGTGTCTAAAATCACGGTTTTCATGTGGTTTTCCTTTTCCCTCTTACATCTAGTAAAAATCTTTAATAAATCTTCCTATCTATAAGAGGGAATGTGACACAGGTGACGTGGGGAGGTCTTTAAGCCATGACAATCAGCATCGCATCATGATTCTAAAATCCTCCAGTAGTGTGGCTGCCCACTTTGCGGGGTAATCAAAAACGGTCACACAAGTAATTGTTCTCATCCCTAGCTGGTGCATTTGTTCCATAGTGTTCAAGTGCTTCGGCTGTGGGGATGATTCCCTGGAGTCTTTAAGCCTTTTCACCGCCAATTGTCGCATAATTTATGGCACCACAATGGTTTAGACACCCATGTCACTAAAAGGCATCAAATCTGGGCCTGTTATCCGAAAGAGTCCTATTTTCTTAATTTTGGGATGGTAAAGGGTAAAGATAGGCCTAATGTTATGTCACAGAGGAATTTGCACATAATAGGCGAGTGGTAGTCCTCCCGGTTCCCTTATAAGACTCCCTCCCTTATAAGACCTACTTCTCTTAGACATTGCCCTTCTTTGTGAGTCATTAAATTTACCTCCCTTATAAAACCCCTCATAACTAATTACAGTGGAATCCGCTTTATCGGCCACTTTTGGGACAAAGGCAAAATGTGGCCGATAAAGCGAATCGGCCGATAAAACGAACATCGAGATACTGTATGACGCAATTATGCAAGTCAAAAGCAATGACGTCAAATAAAATCTGTCAAAACACAAAGAGTTCATACAGTACAGTGTATGTGTACTGTATGTGAACACTTTATTAATCCTACAACTTGACAGAAGCACGAGTAAAAGACAATGATTTTGTTTTCTTGAGTGATTTTAACGCCATGCAGGGTCTTTCAATTGACAAACAGCTCACCTTCCAACTTCACACTCAACCATGTAAACGTCAAAAGCGTGTTGTCAGTTTGTTTGTTTGTTCTCTTTCTCAAAAAAAGGGGGGGTAAAGAGGAAAAATTAGAGAGAAAAAAGTGGCCAATAAAGCGAAATTGAAGATTTCAGCTTTGGCCGTAAAAACGAACAAAATAACACATGCTTAAGAAGAAAAAAATTTCCGTACATTAGGAAATTGGCCGATTAAGCGGCTTTGGCCGATTATCCGAAGGCCGATAAAGCGGATTCCACTGTAATTTTATAAGACCTCATTTGGGATGATTTTTGAAACTCTTCTAGCGCCATGTATTTTGCATGTTCTTGGTTGTCCGTTGCATCTCAATCGACGAGAGATGGAGTCACTATTTTGTTCAATAGTGCGCATGCGTTGCTTTAAGGGAAAACATCACTGACATAAGCTCTGAAAGTAGACAGACACATGGCAGGGTGCTTGGCAGTGAATGTCTTTGCATTTGGTGGGAGTGAAGTGTGATGTACTGGGTGAATGTATTTGCCCATGGTGCTAGAAGAGTTAAGGGGCGGTTCCACTGTATTGCAGATATTTTATTTTTCTCTACCCAGTTAAGTTTAATGGTGGTGTTTTTTGGCTGAAAAAAATGGCTGGCGGCGGAAAAGTGTTAAGCCAGGGTAAGACAACGACAAACAACAGCAGCAACAACAACAACAGCAGCAAACAACAACAGCAAGCAGCAACAACAAACAACAGCAACAGCAACAACAGGCAGCAACAACAACAGCAGCAACAACATTGTGGTGGGTTTTTTTTGTTTCCAGCTGTGAGGGCTGCAAGGGGTTCTTCAAGCGCACGGTGCGCAAGGACCTGACGTACGCGTGTCGCGACGACAAGCAGTGCATGATCGACAAGCGGCAGAGGAACCGCTGCCAGTACTGCCGCTACATGAAGTGCCTCAACCAGGGCATGAAGAGGGAAGGTGAGTGCAGTACTGCACAGCAACGTTTTCTGCACACATTTGACTCTTTGCCTTTTCTCTTTGCTTTCTGTCATCTACTATCTTTCTGACTTATTGGCCCATTCTCCTGCCTTTTAAAAAAAAAAAAAAATCTTTGAAATAAATTTTTCTCTTGAGCTCCTCCGAAATCGGAATGTGTCGGCTGTACGCAGCGGGGAGACCAGTGAAAACTGAAAAACGGACACATATGTACCTTACCCATTATGGCCATATGGCCTGGGAACGCAGAAGAAGAAGAAGGCTATGTCCACATTTTTGCCCCCAAGATGGGATACGGATTTTCCGGGCTATAAGCCGCTGCTTTTTTTCTTCAACTTTGACCCCTGCGGCTAAAACAACGATTGCGGCTAATTTGTGAATGTTTCCCCTTCCGTAGTTTTGCCTGGTCGTCAACTCCAGCCTTCAGGTGCGTGTTGTTGACATCGTCAATCTCAGTAGAAACAAATGAACCGTTCTCACTCTCAGGCCGATACTGAGAAATTTAATCAGCGATAACGCGATTTGACCACTTAACTTCACCACGTATATTTCTTTGCTGAGCAGTTTATGATCAAAGTTTGAACTGAAGCAGTCGCAATCGTGTCAATCTTTACGAACTCAGTGCAAACAAAAATGCGAAGTTAACTTCCAAGTTGAAACTAAGTGATCGGTCTCGCTCCATTTTTATAAGTTGAAACTAATTGATTGGTCTCATTTTACAACAAAAGAAGTTGAGAAGCAGCTCCTTGGCGTTATTAAACCGATAAATCAGCATTAGCGTCTACACTGAAACACTTGCTGAATGCAAACAACTCACAAAGGCCAGGAAATGAAAACAGTGGGCGCATTTGCGCCTGCCATGATTATGTATCTGCGCATTGCGCTGTGCCATTTTGTTCACTGTCGGCCAAGTTGGATGTGAAGTGTCGTGCGTTGTGTATTCGTCGTATCGGCGACTCATGACCACTTTCGATGTCTAGGCTGTACTCAGCATGGCAATTGTTGCCTCTCCTTATGATTTGTTCATGAATAGGGCGCCCTCGTTTATTAGGCGTATAGGTCGAAATTGGAGAAAAAAAAATATCGCCTTATAGTCCGAAAATTACGGTAACTATATAATATATCGATGGCTTAGAGTCAAAACGGACTATCTTTAGGTAGTCCATTGACTTATTATTGGTGTTATTGCAAAATCTAAGAACTTGTATTAAAAAAGACTACAAATAATATTAAATTGGGATTATGCTTTTTATATTTCTGCAGTATTGTTTTTATGCAAGTTATTAGTTTTCGCAATAAGTTCAATAATACGTCAATGGGCTATCTATAGATAGTCCGTTTTGACTCCAAGCCATCGATATATATATATGCAATAAAAATAAAAATAAATATATTGTCACTGCAGGATTTCAAAGTAACATAGCATTGAGAAATAAAATTGTTGTTCAAGAAATCCAGATAAAAACAAAAACACAATGACAAACACTGACGTTTCGAGGCATAGCTCCTAGTCCTGGTAAAAGAAAAAACAGAAGAGGCAAAGGAGGCAACCCCTATTCCCACTTTAACTTAAGACATTATATTATGATTTTATTTTTATGACGTTTTTTAGATTTCATCATTGTTTTTTCTTTTACCAGGACTAAACGTCGGTGTTTGTCATGGTATATATGTTTATGTCATTTTATAAATTTGTAGATTTTTGTTTTAAATTTAATCTTTACACTTTTCCAAAGAAAGAGCCAATCATTTTGTTTTCCGAGTATAGGGATGGGGCAGAGAAAGTAGGGACTGAGTGTCTAACAGACATGCCTACCGTCACGGGTTATCCGTATTTGTTACTGAAATGTATTGATTTTGGCAGTGTGTTCCGAAAATACGGAAAACAGGCGCATGTTACGGGAAAAATTAAAACATTAACAACAAAAAATTACGATGCCAGTTGGTGGTTTAGCGTCTGCAAGAGAGAGAGAGAGGGGCGGGAAAGCAATACCGAAAGCTTACGAAAGTCAGCCCCGAAGTTTTCCGAGAGAGCTTTTCAACCAATCGTCTTTCACCAAGGTCGAGCCAAAATTTGACCGGCTACGCGCTTGGCAGCTTCAAGCGTCGGAGTGCGCGAATTCCATGAAGATGGATGCTGGACGGAAGCTATGTTCCTGAAAATCATGCTGTTACGGATTTTGAGTGGGAGTGTTCCTGAAAAGCAAATTTGGGGGTAGGCATGTCTGGTCTAACGATGCTTTTTCTCTGTGTGTGTGCGTGCGTGTGTATGCATATCTGTAAAATTAGTATTATTATATCAGACCTGTTTACTCTACTCTTTTCGAGTAGTATTCTACTCGATTTGGACCTCCACTACTCTTCAAAATTGAAAATAATGCTCTTTCTTTTCTTGATTACTACTCATTTTCAGTGAACATTGTTTGATGGTTTAATGAATAAAACTAAACATTTCGCACCAAAACTACTCATTTCAGCTATCCAGACTACTCAAGACTTGCGTAGGGGGTAAACAGGTCTGTCTGTGATATACATGTATGCATCTGTATCTGTACTTGCCAAAAGAGCCAATCGTTTTGTTTTCCGCTTTCTGGAGAAGAAGAAAAAAAAGAGGGAGGAGAGTGGGGCAGAGAAAGCGGGGACTGAGCGGCTAACTGTGCGCAGCCTGTCTGTCTGTGACAGCCGTGCAGGAAGAGCGACAGCGCGTCAAGGAGAAGGGGGACGGGGAGGTGGAGAGCACGTCTGGCGCCAACAGCGACATGCCCGTGGAGGAGATCTTTGGCGCCGAGCTGGCCGTTGAGCCCAAGATTGACACCTACATTGACGTACAGGTGAGAGAGAGAAGGAGGGAGAGACAGGGAGAGAGAGTAGGAAGGAGAGAAAGATTGAAAGAGGCAAGTTGGAGAGCACGTCTGGCTCTACAGAGAGAAGGAAGATGCCTACATTGACGTACAGGTGAGAGAGAAGGAGGGAGAGACAGAGAGAGTAGGAAGGAGAGAAAGATTGAAAGAGGCAAGTTGGAGAGCACGTCTGGCTCTACAGAGAGAAGGAAGACGCCTACATTGACGTACAGGTGAGAGAGAAGGAGGGAGAGACAGAGGGAGAGACAGAGAGAGTAGGAAGGAGAGAAAGATTGAAAGAGGCAAGTTGGAGAGCACGTCTGGCTCTACAGAGAGAAGGAAGACGCCTACATTGACGTACAGGTGAGAGAGAAGGAGGGAGAGACAGAGAGAGTAGGAAGGAGAGAAAGATTGAAGGGAGCAAGTTGGAGAGCACGTCTGGCGCCAACAGCGACATGCCTGTTGAGATACTGGGTAGCTGAGCTGGCTGTGGAGCCCAAGATTAACACCTACATTGACGTACAGGTGAGTGTGTGTGTGTGAAAGAGAAAGATATGTACACATACACAAAGAGAGGGAGACACAGACAGAAATAGAGAAGTACTTGCAGAGAGAGAGGTATACTTCAGGGCCTGCTACACATACAATTCAGATCTGAATGCGATGCGATTTTGACGATGTGAGTCATGATTCACGCGAAATTCACGTATTGGGTCTACTTGGGAGTACAGTGAGCGAAAATGGCAGAATTATTTTTAGATGGATGTACTTCACGTGAATCTTGACTCACGTGACCCAATCACATTGCATCCTCATACGATTTTACGCGTGTGTGGCGCCGGCTTTAGAGAGAGGGTGAGACGGAGACAGCTCTTCACCGTGCTATTGGCCCATGGTGTTGAAATGTGTGTGTGGTTTTCAGATAGACCCAGTGACCAACATCTGCCAGGCGGCGGACAAGCAGCTCTTCACCATGCTATTGGCCCATGGTGTTGAAATGTGTGTGGTTTTCAGAAAGACCCAGTGACCAACATCTGCCAGGCAGCAGACAAGCAGCTGTTCACCCTGGTGGAGTGGGCCAAAAGGATCCCCCACTTCAGCGAGTTGCCTCTGGAGGACCAGGTCATCCTGCTCAGAGCCGGTGAGTCTCAATGAGAACTTTGTTCATCCGTCCCGAGGGATGATGACCATGCTTCCTTGTGAAAATCTAGGATGCTGGATGAGTTCGCATATGGCTAGTCAGGCCAATGCAAGCCAGGAAGGATCTCTGACAGTGAGGACAGGAGAAAGAGTAGGGGTTGCAGAGCTAGTCAGGCCAATGCGAGCCAGGAAGGATCTCTGACAGTGAGGACAGGAGAAAGAGTTGGGGGGGTCTGTAGGGGTTGCAGAGCTGCGATTGTTTAGACGGATCGGATCTTGCATGCCTCACGCTTTGCCTGCGATGTCTCGATACGGTGCGCCTCGAAGTTGGTGGCTCCCTTTGTTACTGCACCATGCCATGTTGGTCTGTTCTGTGCCAGGGTTTCCTATGAGGAGACATTGATGTTGAAGTTCTCTAGGGACACTTTGAGGGTGTCCCTAAAGCTCAACTTTGGTCTACCAAGACGCTGTGCACCAGTCTTCAGCTCTCCATAGAAGACACGTTTTGGTAGTCGATTGTCAGACATTCTGACCACATGCCCAGCCCAGCGTAGTTGTGACTTTTGGAGTAGTGTGAAGATACTGGGCACATCCGTCTGCTCAAGAATCTCGGTGTCTAACAATGAGAACAAGTAGTGATAATAATCAAGAAAAGGTCAGCACTTTAAATGCAGTCTCCGTCTATTCAGTCAACTGTGTAAACTAAATTTAACCTTTAGCACACTGCATTTTTGCTGACGTTCCATACTCTACCACTGCATTCTTTTTGAGGTGATGGAAAAACGCTTACACCCACTTGATTAAAAATGCTCTAATTTCGTTTGTGTGTTGTGTGCAGACTTGATTATTGGAATACTAATAAAGAGATGATTGAGGAAAGTGTTGATATGATGTATTTTGCTGTTCGTGTATGTTTTGTTGTTAATAAAATTTAAAAAAAGAAGCAAAATCAACAAAGCGAAAGTGTTGACTTACTGTTTCGGCACGGTCGGAACGAGTGCCGTCTGCTTCAAAGTTCACCCACTGACTAATTAACTCACGTCTAAGATCCCTTTAACGAAATAACTCACGGAAATATCATTAAGAATAGTATGAAAGGCAAAATTTTCTTTGAATTCAACCTGGTAGTCAAAATCGGTACCGAATCACAATCGCGGCTCGAATCGATATCGGATCGTCTTCATCGAGTCACACTGACATCGGCTACCCCCCCTTCTACTGCATTACGATCTTCTATCACCCTTTCACTGTCGATATCCGACCTAACAAAGCCTAAGAATTCATGATTTAAACAAACATCGATGCTAATTTTCAGTAGGAAGCTTCGCCAACACGAAAGTCCGCCATTTTTGATAGTGAACTTTACTTTCTGACCGATTGAAACTTTGAAAAATTCAATACAACTAAAAAAGAAAATGGCGGCTTGCCAGAAGAGAAGCAAGGAGCACAGCCTCGTTCTGAAGCTAAAGTGAGGTAGTTTCTATTATTAGTAACAGAAGTAAGGTCCGCGAAGCATTGGTTTGGGGGTACCCCTCTCTGGGCGACACAGTGCGCCTGCAGTTACAGGGGAGAGAATCTGCTCGGCGACACCGTGCGCCTGCAGTGTGCTAAAGGTTAAGGAGCATGGTATAAGCTTCGAGCTTCTTCTTGTTGCTCTAATTGTCTTTCTGTGTGACTGTTTTTGAATTGAATAAACATTTTTTTTTTTTTTTAAAAAGTCATCAGTGATGCACTGAGGATGGAAAGATATTTTTTTTTAATTTTCTCAGCGAAATTCAGGCTGCTCCCACCTGTACAGTGCCACCCATTTTTGCATGCTATGTGAGTTCGTGTCATCCATCCCACCGGCTCAACACGGCCTACTCCTACCGAATGTGTGCGCAAGATCTTGTGCATGTGACAGACCTGTTTTCCCTACGGACTTGTCTGTAAATATTATGTTTTGAGACCTCCCGATTACGCTATTACGGTCAGCAAAAAAAAAAATGCATTTCTGCTGAACGAGTGCGAAGAAAAAAGAAGAAGAAACGAAAGAAGGTATGACGTTTGTACCATACTCGCTACTGTCGTCTGCTATCAGAGGTATCTCTTTGAGTGATGTCCCTTGAATACTTCCTGTACCATACTCGCTACTGTCGTCTGCTATCAGAGGTATCTCTTTGAGTGATGTCCCTTGAATACTTCCTGTACCGTACTCGCTACTGTCGTCTGCTATCAGAGGTATCTCTTTGAGTGATGTCCCTTGAATACTTCCTGTACCGTACTCACTACTGTCGTCTGCTATCAGAGGTATCTCTTTGAGTGATGTCCCTTGAATACTTCCTGTTTATTTCTCCATGCCGCCATTTTTCTAGGTACGGAGTGCTGAAGACATGCCGAAAAAACAGCACTCGCAAGCGGATGATTCCGACTCGGATCCTGATCGGACACCTAAGTAAAAAGCGAGGTCAGGTCAGGCTTCATCAACCAGTGTAGAGCAACAGTACAGGCGTGACAAACGTAAAAAGTGGCTTTGCCTGAGGGCAATGTTGATTATTTAATCACCACCATCTCAGTCCATCACCAGCTGAAATATACAATTACATTGTCAGATAACATTAAATCCCTTTTGTCTGTGTTTTTTTAGAATTATTTTCTTTAATCAAATTAATTGCACAGTCTCAACAACAACAAATCAATGATGACTACTTTAGTGTAAATAGCCACATGTTCATCGCGTTCAGGAAATTACTGACAGATGCCTGAAATTACTGATTTGAGAGCTTGGGATTACCGAGTCAAAATTTGGGGTAAACAGGTCTGATGTGATCGCACATGTGACCTCGGTTTAAGGTCTCAGTGTTGATTCTAGAGCGCGGGATTCCCGCATTTGACTCATTTTGTCGTTGAAGCTACAGTTTACCGAGCAGGCAGATCTGGACTGAGGTACCATTCCTATGTGTGCAGGGTGGAATGAGCTGTTGATCGCGGGGTTCTCTCACCGGTCGATTCAGGTGAAGGACGGCATTTTGCTGGCCACTGGGCTCCACGTGCATCGCTCCTCCGCTCACCAGGTCAGTTTCAACTCTGTTGATTGACTGGATTGATTTAATTTAACCCTCTTACCCCCAGCCGCCCGACGTTAACCTTACGACGTTAACCGTACTATGAAATCCTATGTCAAGGGAAATAACTTGCGCAATTCACATCAGTAGGTACTTTTAAAAAATAATTTAAAATATAATTTCAGTCTGAAAATGCATTGAATTATTTCTGTTATGTTCTTGATACTCTGAAAAAGTAACTAACACTAATTTCAAATTCATGGTAATTTAAAAATTTAAAAGTCACATGTGACAGCAAAATGTGCTAAAAAATAAAAACCAATGTCAAAAATCATTCAAGAAGGCTCCCAATTTGGAATCGGAGAACAGAATATTCAATCTACTACAGCTATGTACAATACAACTGTGCAAAACAATGTCCATTGCAAAGATGGGCTTTGCAAACAGTGCAACCTACAACAGTTTCTCTATGATTTCTATATTGTAGCCATTCGGCTGACGGCATCCACTTTCGCGATCATTTTTGGCGACAGATCATCGATTTTGGCTTTGAGAGTTTTGAAGTCTGTTATCTTGGTCACATTCGCCCCCTACTCGTTC
>CM065705.1:8831582-8832890 GCA_017654935.2 Phymorhynchus buccinoides | reverse complement strand
GGGTTGTGTGTGCAAGAATGTGTGTGTGTTTGTGTGTGTGAGACATGTTTGACCATTGGTTTATTGCATGACCTAAACAAAGGCTTATAAGGCACAGGTTTAAAGATTACAAACAACGCAAAATACTATTCATGCTTTTTGTTAAAACAAATACTAACATATTTTGCCACAAATGGCTGTAGTTCATCTAACATCATCATATCTGATGGAGACTGAACATTTGATTCTAAACTTTGTTTGTCTACATTTTCCATCAATTTGTAACGATCTTCTTTATACATAACGCAGGTATTCAAAAGGTGTAACTCATCTTCTATTTCATGACATTTTTGGCAAAGTCTGTTTTCTCTTACAATATTCTCGTGTCTACCAATTTCGATTTTTAAATTATGAGCACTAATTCTCAATTTACATAGAGCCTGTTTTTGTTGTCTATCCAAAATAGTACTAAAAAGGTACGGTTCTATTCGATATTCTTTAGTAACATCATTATAAAACCTGAGCCGTGATACTTCTCCCTTTTTTAGTTTCCCAAATGATATGTAACAGTTTTGCATTCTTCGTGATATCGCATGTTGTAATTTTTTAGCATTGAATGTGAATTGATTATTCCAAACATGCCCAAAGCCAAGTTCAAACATCATTGTTTTGATGAACTTAATCCATGATGTTTGGGAGCGATCTTGTTGCAACATGTTATCATATGCCTGTCTCAAATATGAATTTTCCTTAGATTCAAGTATATGTATCCAAAAGCCTACAACATTAACAAATGCCTTTAAATTAAGGGGAAATCTACCTAATTCTGCTAAAATTGGAAGGCGCATAGCTTTCTTATGTACACCTAATATATATCTACAAAATTTAGCATGTACATTTTCATGTGGAAATGTGTTCCCCAAGCATTTTCCAAAGTATTCAAATAAATCAAAACTGTTTTTTGTACTATATGGTAAACAAATTTCTGAACCATAGAGTAATATTGGTGAACCCAAGGAATCAAATAGTTGATTGGTAATCCTAATATCAATATTTTCTTTTATAAGATATCTTCGTAGATTATGTGCAGCTTTATTTCCTTGTTTGCTCAGATGTTCTTGAGCTTTATTGAAATTACCATCTTTTTGAAAGATTATACCTAGATATTTATAACTGTCTGTGTTTTCAATAATATTGTCTCCACACTTAAATGCCATTGGCATAATCGGTTCTTATCGAGAAAATACGACAACCTTTGTTTTTTCTATATTAATATGTAGCCCCCAATTACAACTATACTCATATAGATTATGTAATTGTCTTTGAAGT
>CM065705.1:8821582-8824082 GCA_017654935.2 Phymorhynchus buccinoides | reverse complement strand
CAATGCTGCACTTGGTCATCTCCAAATATGGAAAGTGACGCCATTCGCGTGACAATGTCGGTTTTCAGCGAAACTTTAGAATGTGTGTCTTTTAACCATTCAATCTGAAACTTAAAACTGACTCTAGCCCTAACCCTAACCCTAACCCTAAACCTAACCCTAACCCTATCCTAAACCTAACCAAAACCTTAAACCGTCAAATACATACACAAAAATAAACTTTACTATATAAAAAAAAAAAAATTGAGTGTTCCGTGTTTTGAACGCCAAGTGTAAGTCAGCAAGCATAAGTATACACGTATACACCATAGAAATCCCACTTCTCTCTCTCTCTCTCTCTCACAAAAATCTCTCTCTCTCTCTCTCTCTCCTCTCTATCTCTCTCCATCTCTCTCTCTCTCTCGTCCTCCCACACACTCTCTCATCTCTCTCTCTCTCTCTCTCTCTTCCTCCCCACCCTCTCTTCTCTCTCTCTCTCTTCTCTCTCTCTCTCCCCCTTTCCATTGAGAGTTGGTTGCCTTGTGTCATTGCCAGAGTGTCATGAAAGAAAGATAACAAGAGGAAGAAGGAACTAAAAGAGAACGGCGGGGAAGGTTGGGGGAATGAAAGAGGGAGGGAGGGAGGGGAGTGAAAGAGCGTAGAGGAAGAATTTTTAGTTTCAAGGATCTCAGTAGGGGGGGCCGGGACCCGCAATGAGATAAAACTAATGGCAGAATGCGATAACTTTGAGAATCTCAAGAGAGCCGGAACTGGTATGGGCGGGGTTAGAAAAGGTAGGCGCGCCAGCCGATTGGTTGAAGATTAAATGAGAAGCACGTGACTCGAAATGGCTGCCGAAAGCGCGGGTAAGAATTTACAGGGGGAAAAAAAGGCAGGAGAATGGACCAGTAGATAGATGACAGCAAGCAAAGGGAAAAGGCAGAGTCAAAGAGAGTGATGGATTTAGAGGAAGTTACAAGCCCAGAACTTCCAGAAGATGGGGGAACTATGGGTACGAAAGACCCCCCAGCATCCCCACGGGGAGGGGGGGGGGAGATTGTTTCTATTTCGGCAGCCCTGCAAAGATTGATTGACACATTCACGCGCTCTTGGATCCCTCCCTCCTTGTTGATTGCACTGCTGCGACCACCCCCCCCCCCCCCCTCCCCCTTCCATCTCCCTTGCATAACTGCATTTCCTCGGGCTGAATGCAAGGATATACTTTAAATTTATATATAAGATAATCGAGGACTGGGGTTTCAATTGGTTTTTGTGGGATTTTTTTTTCCAAGGTTTTTTTTGGGGGGAGAGTTGCTCATTTCGTTATTAGTTGCCAGGCTAGAGTCTGAATTTGTTTATGAAAAGATCACTGACGTAGAGTTGTAAACGTTCTTAGATGCACTTGGCTTTGATTGCGTTGTTGTTGTTGTTGTTGTTGTTGTTGTTGTTGTTGTTGTTGTTGTTCGTTCTTCTTCTTCTTCTTCTTCTTCTTCTTCTTCTTCTTCTTCTTCTTCTTCTTCTTCTTCTTCTTCCAGTTAATCAGCCAACTTCATCAGGTTGAAGATATTTGCTGATATAATGGAGAGAGAAAAAGAAAAACAAGCGCGAAATCGCAATAGTTTGTGGCACGCGGTCTATTTTTACCACTCCAATCATGAGTCACCTCCCCTGGCTTTTCAATAATTTTAATCTGTAAACCAGAATGTTATCTCTGCACCATTTCGTAACTTTTTATATCTTTTGGAAAACATTTAAAACTATGTATCCTACTTATGCTCATCGAAAGAAGCACCGCATACTCGTCGTGTCTGTTGTAGTGTCTGTATTACGTATGTTTATTATTTTGTACGCTTTTAAAATACATCATTTTAAAGAGCGGCCTCAATTTGAAGTGTCGCCTCGATTTGAAGTGCGACAATTTTGGAAATGTGCGACCGACCGACAGACAGACAGACAGACAGACCGACCGACCGACCGACAAAGTGAGTTATAGGTTTGTGGCTTGAAAAACTGTCACCACGCAGCGCCGAGACACAGTAGAAACAAGCGCGAAATCGCAATAGTTTGTGGCACGCGGTCTATTTCTACCACTCCAATCATGAGTTACGTCCCCTGGATTTTCAATAATTTTAATGTGCGACAATTTTGGACCGACAGACAGACAGACAGACCGACAAAGTGAGTTATAGGTTTGTGGCTTGAGCCACAAACAAAAAGGAACAAATAATAGATAGATAAATAGAAGTAAATAAAGAAATAATAATGCATAGCAAAACAACTTCAATCAACAATGCATCGATAAATTCAACGGAACACAGAAGAGAGTGAAATGACCTCGACGCATGCGCAGAAGGCTTGTTTAGATGAACATAAATAAATGCCATAGATACAGTGAAAGAGCGAATTTTCTGGATTTCTATTTTGTTTCGTAGATAAAACGATGCTCAGAAATTGATTAAAAAAAGAATCGTCTGCTAAACGAGACTTTGACTGACTGTGAGTCGAACTAGGAAATGACGAC
>CM065705.1:8809082-8814082 GCA_017654935.2 Phymorhynchus buccinoides | reverse complement strand
TCGTCTCATCTCTCTTAAACGGCCCGGCACCTCCTCCTCCCCCTCTCATCTCAACTTCTCTTCTCCCCTCCCCTCTCCCTCTCTTCTCTCTCTATCTCTCTCTCTCTCTCTCGTAGACCCAGTCTCTCTCTCTCTCTCTCTCTCTCTCCTCTCCCATCTCTCCCACTCTCTTGCTCTCCATTCTGTCCATGAAATAAACCCACACACACCTCTCTCTACCACACTCTCTCTCTCTCTCTCCCTTATTTCTCATCTCTCTCTCATCCCTCTCTCTCTCTCATCCATCCAACTCTCACATCCTCTCCATCTCTCCTCTCTCTCTTCTCTCTCTCTCTCTCCCACTCTCTCTCTCTCTCTTTTTTTGTAACGGAAAGTTTTAAGCACAAGATACGCTTAATGCCAGAATTCAGTTGTTTTAATGGCACAGTTTGTTGTTTTTTTAAATACCTCTAAACTCTCACCACTCTAGTCTCTCTCCCTCTGTCCTCTCTCTCACCTCTCTCTCTCTCTCCCTCCCCACTTCTCTCTTCTCTTTTCTCCAAATCTCTCCTCTCTCTCTCTCTCTCTCTCTCTCTCTCTCTCCGACTCTTTTTCTGTAAAAAGCCAAGATACGCTTAATGCCAGAATTTCAGTTTGTTTTAATGGCACAGTTTTGTTTTTTTAAAATACCACCCCATAAATTAAATCTCTCTCTCTCTCTCTCTTTCTCTCACCTCGAATCTCTCTTCGGATCTCTCTCTAACTCTCTCTCTCTCTCTTCTCTTTCTCTCATCGGCCTCGATTTTTTCGTTAGGTAAATTGTCACAATTCTCTCTACGTCTTAATTCTCTTCCTTATTTCGGAGGTCTCGTTATAGCGCTCTGCCCATCTCTAAATTTATCGTCTCCCCCTCTCTCTCTCTCTCTCTCTCTCTCTGTCAGCTCTCTCTCTCTCTCTGTCTCTCTCGTAAGTCTCTCCAAGATCGTTTCTCTCTCTCTGCGACAGTTTTCTTATTTCGGGACCTCGATAAAATTAAAATCTCCACAAGCCTATCGTTACGTCTTCTCATCTATCACTCTCTCTCTCTCTCTCTCCTCTCTCTCTCCTCTCTCTCCTTGTTCTCTCGTCTCTCTCTCTCTCCTTCTCGTCTCTCTCTCTCTCATCTCTCTCTCTCCTCTCTCAATCTCTCTCTCTCTCTCTCTCTCTCTCCTCTCTTCTCATCTCAGTCTCTGAGTCTCCCTCTCTCTCCTCATCATCTCTCTCTCTTCCTCTCTCTCCATCCCTCTTGGCTTTTCTACATACTATGTCGGTTTGTCTTGATTGTGTTGTTTTGTTCATTTGTTTTATCGCTGCAAAAATAATTTCCTTTGTTTCATTGATTGATGTGCGTAATCACAGCAGTTCTTGCTGCAACCCTTCAATGTGACTGGATATTGATCTATATTTTATCTGCTTTTTCGTTTGTTTGTTTTTGTATGTTGTTGTTGTCGTCATAGGTTTGTTTGTCCGTTTATTGTTTGTTCTTTTTTACTTTTTCTTTTTTCATTGTTTATATGGAGAGTGTTTTTGCATGCTCTTTGTTTGCTTTTTCCATTCCCTTAAACAGTATCCTTTTTGGAAATAAAAATGTAAAAAGTCGTGTACTCCTTCTCACCTCATGCTTGTTCATGAAAAAACCCACTCACAAACCTCTCTCTACCACAACATGCTCTAATTCTCTCTCTCTCTCGTCTAATTGAGCATGTCTATAATCTTGACGAATTCTCTCTCTCACTCTTCCCTCTCCTCTCTTCTCTCTCAGTCTTTCCTCCTCTTCTCTTCCCTCTCTCTATCTCTCTTTCATCCTCCTCTCCCTTCTCTCTCTCCGACTCTTTCTGCCTTTTCTGTCTCTCTAAACTCGTCCTCTCTTCTTCCTCACTATCTCTCACTCACGTCACACCACTTTTCAATACACGTTACACCTCACACATACCACACAACACAAATGGATTCACACACCACTTCAACATACACACAACACCACGATAAATTTAATATGTTCAGTGTTTTGTGGTATAATTTGTTTTTCATAATTATATTCAGACTTCGAAGTGGTGTCTCCTCAGGCCCCCCCTCTTCTTGTATGGATCTCGCTGCTGCCAACTCCTTATGCACTCTGCCTTTCGTCAGCTCTTTACATTTTGTTCACCATGCCGTTAGTCAGCTACTCTCCAGAGGTTTACTTGCATCCTCTTTAATTAGGGGTCAGCTCATCACCTCAGTGGTCTAATCTTTCTACCTCTCATCGTCGTACATTTTTCAAATCGCTCTTTCTGCGTTTTAATCCTGCTTATCTTTTTTACCCAAGATCATCATTTTATGGTCTTTTCACCTTGTGCTGGTACCCCCTAGTAACTGTCCCCCCTCCACTCTTGGTTTCCCTCATTCAAATTTTGTGTTTTTTTAAATACCACCCCATAAATTAACTCTCTCTCTCTCTCTCTCTCTCTCTCTCTCTGGTCTAAGAGTCTCTCTCTTCTCTCTCCTCAACAGTTACTCTCTCTCCTCTCTCTCTCTCTCTCTCTCTCTCTCTCTCTCTGCTTCGTAAAAAGCAAGATACTCATTCATCTCTAATTTCTTTGAATGGCACATTTACTTAAAAATACCACCCCTAAATCGCCAATATCTATACTCTCTCTCTCTCTCTCTCTCTCTCTCTCTCTCTCTCTCTCTCTCTCTCTCTCTCTCCCTCTACTCTCTCTCTCTCTCTCTCTCTCTCTCTCTCTCTCTCTCTCTCTCTCTCTCTCTCTCTTTGGCTTTTCTACATACTATGTCTTTGTCTTTATTGTGCTGTTTTGTTCATTTGTTTTATCGCTGCAAAAATAATTGCTTTGTTTCATTGATTGATGTGCGTAATCACAGCAGTTCTTGCTGCAACCCTTCAATGTGACTGGATATTGATCTATATTTTCTGCTTTTTCGTTTGTTTGTTTTTGTATGTTGTTGTTCTCGTTGAAGGTTGGTTTGTCCGTTTATTGTTTGTTCTTTTTTACTTTTTCTTTTTTCATTGTTTATATGGAGAGTGTTTTGCATGCTCTTTATATTGCTTATTCTGTCCATTTTTATTATTTTTTAACAGGGCTGGATATAAAAAAAATGTAAAAAGGGTGTACTCTTTGCTTATTCTATTACCCTCTACTCATAAATAAAATTCATTCAATTCATGCAATTCTCTCTCTCTCTCTCTCTCTCTCTCTCTCTCTCTCTCTCTCTCTCTCTCTTCTCTCTCTCTCTCTCTCTCTCTCTCTCTCTCTCACACACCACTCTCTCTCTCTCACTTCTCTATCACTCTCTCACTCTCACACCCTTCACACCACACACACACACACACACACACACTCACGCACGCACGCACGTGTTTTGTCCCGTCTCCTCTTCTCATGCACGTACACGGTGGAATCAGTCCTGGTCTGCACACTCTCGTCATCCACCATCTCATTGGATCCGCTGCACTCCTTACGCACACCTTTCCAGCTCACACACACAGGATTCAAAGATTGCTACATCCACAGGTTTGACCCCTTTTGGGGCATGGAGGACTTGAAGCAAATCAAGCAAATGCAAATGCAACCATTGAAAAGGTTACAAAAGATAACTCTACTATACTGATTGAAAAAAGTTAGGGACCAGTCACACACACATGCACAACTTTCCAACCACGAATGGCAATGCAATTGTTTTGGGCAAGCATTTAATTCATTATCTCGTCAATCAGAGTACCAGAATTTCATTCCGATTGAGATTATCCGTTTGCTTTCCGCGAGACTCCCCTCAAACAACATAGGGGTTCAAAACGAAAATTGCAAGTCACCCGAAAATCAAGTTCATCCCATGCATGCTCTATGGGGTTGAGATCTGGGCTGCAGGCCGGCCAAACAAGCCTGACAACACCAGCCTGTTGGATGAAGTTGGTCACCACCCTGGCTCGGTGTGGTGTGGCGTTGTCATCTTGGAAGATGGCCTGGGGTCCCATCAGTTGGAGCATCGGCAGGACGAGTGGGGCCACAATTTTGTCTCTTGTAGCGCAGGCCTGTAAGATTGCCAGCCATGTGGTACAGGGGTGTCCTATGGCGAAGACTGAAAGCTCCCCATACCATGATGGAGCCCCCACCAAAGGCCACCCTCTGTTCCTGGATGGTGTTGTCCTGGTAGCGTTCCCCCTGCCGTCTCCAGACTCGCTCCCGCCCGTCAGAGTGGTGCAGATTGAACCTGGATTCGTCGCTGAAGAGCACCTGGGCTCAGTCTTGGCGATTCCACCTCGTGTGGCGGCGACAGAAAGCTAGGCGAGCCTGCCGATGTGCCGCTGTCAGCCGTGGACGAACAGCTGGACGACGAGATCGGAGGCCAAACGCACGAAGGCGGTTTCCAACAGTCTTCTGGCTGACGTTGGTGTTAGTTGCCGTCCGCACAGTACTGAACATGTCGAAGGACTTGCAATTTTCTTTTTAACCCCTTTAACCCCTATGTTGTTTGAGGGTTTGCGGAAAGCAAACGGATAATCAAATCGGAAGGAAATGTGGTACTCTGATTGACGAGATAATGAATTAAATGCTTGCCCCCAAAAATTGCATTGCCATTCGTGGTTGGAAAGTTGTGCATGTGTGTGTGACTGGTCCCTAACTTTTTTCCATCAGTATATTTCCACTTAACAATTATGGTTGTTGCCTACGGGAGAACAAAAAAATATGATTTCATAAGAAAGAAATAAGAAAGAAGAATAATGATGGCCAACAATAGCGCTATGTTGCATCAATAATAACACAACATAGGGTAGGCTTAGTTATTGTACGATGTCACGCTGACCTCGCTTAGCTAAATGGCGACGTCGATTTTTGCACGCGCATGTTGCACGTGGGCTTGCGCTCGCGCATGCGCACTGATAAGCCCGACGGCTTTGCTAGACCCAGGCTGCATACTGCGATTGGAAATTATTTTACCCAAACCAAGAAGAGTAGGTTCTACTCGTCTTGCCCAAACTGAGG
>CM065705.1:8799082-8804082 GCA_017654935.2 Phymorhynchus buccinoides | reverse complement strand
TACCGGGTCCATTCTCCTGTTTTTTGTTTTGCTTCTTATTTTTTACTAGCGCAACGCCAGTAACGGTAACGCCAAGTACTGGTAACGCCGAGTACAGCAAATTTGAAGCGATTCGGTTAAGAAACGGCGGAGTCGTATAGCGCGCGCGTTTCTGAATCGATTCGCTTCCGGGTTGGTACACGGATAGTCACCGTCCCCGGTGATCTTCCTGCCAAATTCGAAGGCAATCGGTCCAGAAACACCGGAGATACGGGCGCCGAGAGGCCGGCGGATGCGCGTTTCGCGCATTTGCCGAACCGCGCAAATGACACGGCCGCCTCGGTTGCCGTTGCCATCGGCCCGTTAGGGCTCACAGCAAATTTGAAGTGATTCGGTCGAAAAACGGCGGAGTTATAAGGCCCGTTTCGTGTTTCACACACACACACACACACACACACACAGACACACACACACACACGGACAGTTGGCTTATTACTATATGATTATGAAGAAACAACTTTCAAAAACATTTTCCTCTGGACAGCCGAAGTCGGACATGCACGCTTGGGCCCTAATTATTTCTTAGTTAGGCACATAACGGCAGCATGACGCATCTGCATGAGGTGTGCATAAGGCGTGCATGAGGCTGGAAAATTCACTCCGTCAAAAACTGAGATAATAAATGGATCCAACTGGTTAGTACATACGGTTGGTTTTTTTTGTTTTGAAGTTCTTCAATATTGTTGTTATTGATTATTCTCTAAACAGAAAGCATCTCTGTCTCTCTATGTCTCTCTCTGTCTCCCCCCCCCCTCTCTCTCTCTCTCTCTCTTTGTGTGTCTCAAACTCTCTCTCTCTCTCTCTCTCTCTCTCTCTCTCTCTCTCTCTCTCTCTCTCTCTCTCTCTCTCTCTCTCTCTCTCTCTGTCTTTCTCTCTGTGTGTGTCCATCTCTCTCTCTCTCTCTCTCTCTCTCTCTCTCTCTCTCTCTCTCTCTCTCTCTCTCTCTCTCTCTCTCTCTCTCCCTCTCTCTCTTTCTCTTTGTGTCTCTGTCTCTCTGTCTCTTTCTCTCTGTGTGTGTCCGTCTCTCTCTCTGCTATATGTCTCTCTCTATCTCTCTCTCTCTCTCTCTCTCTCTCTCTCTCTCTCCTCTCTCTCTCTCTCTCTCTCTCCTCTCTCTCTCCATCTCTCTCTCTCCTCTTGTGTCCTCTCTCTCTCTCTCTTCTTTGTGTGTCTCAAACTGTGTCTCTATCTCTATCTCTATCTGTGTGTGTGTGTCTCTCTCTCTTTGTGTGTCTCAAACTGTGTCTCTGTCTCTCTCTCTCTCTCTGTTTCTCTCTCTCTCTCTGTTTCTGTCCGTGCACTCTCTCTCTCTCTCTCTCTCTCCCTCTCTCTCTGTGTCTCTCTCTCCCCCCCTCTCTCTCTCCGTCTCTCTCTCTCTCTGACTCTCTCTCTCTCTCTCTCCGCATCTCTCTCTCTCTCTCTCTCTCTGTCTTTTCTCACTGTATCTTTCTGTGTGAGTGTGTGTGTTTCTCTCTGTGTGTCTGTCTCTCTCTCTCTCTCTCTTTGTGTGTGTCTCAAACTCTCTCTTCTCTCTCTCTCTCTCTCTCTCTGTCTTTCTCTCTGTCTGTGTGTGTGTGTGTCTCTCTCTGTCTGTCTGTCATTCTCTCTCTCTCTCTCTCTCTCTCTCTCTCTCTCTCTCTCTCTCTCTCTCTCTCCTCTCTCTCTCTCTCTCTCTCTCTCTCTCTCTTTCTCACTGTATCTTTCTGTGTGAGTGTGTGTGTTTCTCTCTGTGTGTCTGTCATTCTCTCTCTCTCTCTCTTTGTGTGTCTCAAACTCTCTTTCTCTCTCTGTGTCTGTCTTTCTCTCTGTCTGTGTGTGTGTGTCTCTCTCTGTCTGTCTGTCTGTCTCTCTCTCTCTCTCTCTCTCTCTCTCTCTTACTCTCTCTCTCTCTCTCTCTCTCTCTCTCTCTCTCTCTCTCTCTCTCTGCCTCTGTCTGTCTCTGTCTGTCTGTGTGTGTGTGTGTCTGTCTCTCTCTCTCGCTCGCTCCATGGCTGAGTGTAAAAATAAAACCCATGTGCTTATCTCATAAAAATAAATAAAAATTTAATTTGTAAAATTCGTTCGATTGCTCTCTCTCTCTCTCTCTCTCTCTCTCTCTCTCTCTCTCTCTCTCTCTCTCTCTCTCTCTCTCTCTCTCTCTCTCTCTCTCTCTCTCTCTCCTCTCTCCTCTCTCCTTCTTCTTCTTTTTCTTCTTCTTCTTCTATCTTCCTATCTGGTAACTCATGATTCTTCATGCAACTGAAACTGAACGGGCTGGATGTCTGACTGTGTAGAAAGAAAGGTGGCAGAGTGGTTAAGAGGCTCGCCTGCCGATTACAATGCGTGACTGCAGCGTGTGTGACCCAGATTCGAAACCCGGCCTTGCCCTTTCTTTCTAGTTTGACAGGAAAATCGAACTGAACGTCGAGTCACAAAACATGTCATAACATGTATTGTTACAAATTCGATACTCTACTGGTGTTGCACTGCCTCCGGGTATTGCCTCCAGGATCGTTCCCACCATCTTTATATCTACTAATGCCCCACATGTGTCCGTGTTCCAGACCGGAGGACGTTAAACAGATTTTCACTTCAACGTCGAGTCCGTCGGGTGGGGACTTAAAGCTAGTCTGACCCGTGCACTTTACGCACGTAAACGTTCCTGCGGTAGTTAATTAAACGTCGGTAAGAGCAGGGGGGAAATTCCGGTGCCTGGTATGACCAAATTGATAGCTAGGTCAAGGACTTTCTCATATAGGTCAAGGACTTTCTAATATAGGTCAAGGACTGTTTAATGTTATAAGCACGAGAATTATTGGCTAGGCTTCCGAATTCTGTGAATATTGTTAGCGTGTAAGTGAAGAGACGGGGTAAAAAGCCCAATGGCGGGTAAGAAGCCCATGCCAATTATCTCATGAAATGAAGCAAATTTCAGTCACATTTTGCCCATGAGACGAGTGTTATGACTGAAATTTGCTTCATTTCATGAGATAATTGGCATGGGCTTCTTACCCGCCCACGGGCTTTTTACCCCGTCTTACCCTATACAAACCTTTGCGACTGGCCTATCGCTGTGTTGCCATGGGGAGAGAGTGAAAAATGTGCACGTGTACATAAACCTTTACGCTAACCCTTACCCTAGAAGGCCTATATAATATCTGAGGGAATCTTCGTAAAACATTAACTTGATTCTATAAATAAATAAAAAGTCCAGCATTAGAAAACTGAGGGAACCAAATTCAAGGTGGACCCTGACGGATGAGTTTTTGCAAGAAACACGTCGAGATCACCAGAAAGACAGCTTTTTCAAGGATCGGAACGCTCATTTTGCTCTGGTTTCCTATAAATTAAACCGTCAAAACGGCGATTCTTCCTAGGCGGAGATGCCGGAGAGAGTAGCCATTTTGGATGGGACGAGTGGAGGCCAATCCCATTGTGGTTGAAGCTTTTTCTTTTTTTTGTAGTACAGTAAAAAACAAAGTGGAGCAATTTCCTATGTTGTGAGCGAAACTCCTATTTACATGTTTTAAGACTTGTATTGCGAACATTTCGTGCAAACGATTTGGTCTAAACTCAGGCGACCATCAGAAAAGAGACGGCACACGCCTTCTCTTTCACTGAAATAATTTGACTTCCAGCACCTCCGCCAAGAAGGAATCGCCGATTTGACTTCTAGGAAACCAGAGCAAAGTGAGTGTTGCAATCTCTGTAAAAGGGTGTTTTCCTGGTGATCTCGACATGTTTCTTCCGTCAGGGTGCTCCTTTCTGACTGTTGTGCATTAGGCGGGCGAATTGCAGCGAGTCAGAACGCTGGTATGAAATAAAATACAAGATCGAGAGGACATGGGGGGTGGGGGGAGGTGGGGTGAAGGAGTGGGGAGGGTGGTGGTAATGCAATTATCCTGTCGTTCACCTGAAAATGCCCCCTGCAAAGTGGGATTTTCCCGGTCAAAGGAATCACGAGCGCGCGCCCGCGCGCGTACACGCACGCACGCACACACACACACACACGCTCGCACGCTCGCACGCACGCACACACACACACCTGCCTCTCTCCACTGCCCGTCCCGTCACACGGGGGGAGGGGGAGAGAGAAAGAGAGAGAGAGAGAGAGAGAGAGAGAGAGAGAGAGAGAGAGAGAGAGAGAGAGAGAGAGTATGAATGAATGCATTTTATTTAGAGGGTAATAGAATAAGCAATAACATGCTGCTATCTGTTTTTACATCCAGCCCTCTGGGGGGGGGGGGGGATGCATATAATATAAATATAAAAGTATAAATGAAAAAGAAAAATGAGAGAGAGAGAGAGAGAGAGAGAGAGAGAGAGAGAGTCCTTTCAGTTTTGGTTACGCTTTTATAATAGTCTGAAAGGCTTCGAAGCCAGCAGCAAACACTAATGCACTACAAGGTGTCGACGAGTGGCAGACATGTCCTTTATTTGTCAACGCTTTTCCCCTGTTGTAGTTTCAATCTCATCCCTCAGTTCTTTAGAAATATCCGCAACTATTATTTATAATGATGCTCTGTAGATTCATCCTTAGGATGCAGTTAAGATTTAGCTTTAGCCTGCCCTCTAGATTTAGCTTTAGCCTGCCCTCTAGATGTAGCTTTGGCCTGCCCTGTAGATTTACATTTTAGCTTTTTAGCCTGCCTTGTAGATTTAGCTGTAGCCTACCTTGTAGATTTAGCTTTAGCCTGCCTTGTAGATTTAGCTGTAGCCTGCCTTGTAGATTTAGCTTTAGCCTTCCTTGTAGGTTTGGCCTGAGGTTGCAGTGTACATTTAGCTTTAGCCTGTCATGTAGATTTAGCTTTAGCCTGCCCTGTAGATTTAGCCTTAGCCTTCCTTGTAGATGTGGCATTAGGCTGCCGTGTAGATTTGGCTTTAGCCTGTCCTGTAGATTTAACTTTAGCCTGCCTTGTAGATTTAGCTTTAGCCTGTCCTGTAGCTTTAGTTTTAGCCTGTCCTGTAGATTTAACATTAGC
>CM065705.1:8736582-8794082 GCA_017654935.2 Phymorhynchus buccinoides | reverse complement strand
CGTCTCATGGGCAAATTTGACTGAAATTTTCTTTATTTCATGAGATAATTGGGGTGGGCTTCTTACCCGCCCATGCGCTTTTTACCCCGTCTTCCCCTAGTGGGGACGGCGGCTGAGCAGCACTTCCGGTTCTCGAAATCCTTTCGCATAACAACATTTTAAACTGGATCAGCAGACACCTACATCTCATATAATGACTTGATGGGGATGCCACAAAAATACACCTAAGCTTTGTCTTTTACATCACAGAAGGATTTGGGGTCGTATGGCCCAGTAATTGGGAACAAATGTAGCTAACATTTTGGTAGAGGCTCACATTCTCCACCGCGCTACGGATACGGCGCTCAATCACGGGACACATACATTGTGCGCAAATGTCTTCAAAAGCTGCTAACCCTAACCCTAACTTACCTTAACAAGATGCGTTAAATATTTGAAATAAGAAAATGCATTTGTTGACGAAAAATTCGACTAGGAAGAGTTACTATCCCTGAACATAGTCTGAGTGTTGTTGGTCTGAGTGTTGCAACAATGACGTACCTCTAGCCACTGTGTAACAGCCTGTACCCACCGTTTTTTCTTAGTTCGGCGCATAACGGCAGCATGACGCATCTACGCTCGTGTGACAGGAAACTGTCTGAGCGAACGAAGAAGAACAAGAAGTACCCACCGTTTTTTTCATGTCTTCGATCCGTAAGTTAAAGTAGGGTATCTCTCTTCTGGGTCTGGCAGTTTTCAGGGCAAAGATTTGTCGCAGAATTCTGGCAATTTACCAAATAACAGGGTACTTATTCTAAACAACAAGCGCGAATTCGCAATAGTTTGTGGCACGCGGTCTATTTTTACCACTCCAATCATGAGTCACCTCCCCTGGCTTTTCAATAATTTTAATCTGTAAACCAGAATGTTATCTCTGCACCATTTTGTAACTTTTTATATCTTTTGGAAAACATTTAAAACCAGCAGTATGTATCCTACTTATATTCATCGAAAGAAGCACCGCATACTCGTCGTGTCTGTTGTAGTGTCTGTATTACGTATGTTTATTATTTTGTACGCTTTAAAATACATCATTTTAAAGAGCGGCCTCAATTTGAAGTGCAGCCTCGATTTGAAGTGCGACAATTTTGGACAGACCGACAGACCGACAAAGTGAGTTATAGGTTTGTGGCTTGAGCCACAAACAAAAATGAATGGAATTTCTGCTTCCAGTGCTTTCATTTAAAAAAAAAAGATTGTTCGCTTATGATTGTCAATATTCATTTTCTATAGCTAGTGTCTTCAAAGTCAGTTTCCCAGTTTCAAAATGCTCTATCCGTTTAAAAACTATGCAACAGGACACGCAAACAGAATCCAAATCCGCATAAATTTTCACCAACTCGTTTGTAAGTTTTCGACATGTAGATGTAAAGGTGCAAGTCACAATTTTGTCAGATCCATTTTTACAGGCTCAGCTGCAAACATGGTTTTATTGATGACGTTCTGAAAATGACGTCACTGATGATGTCATTTTCAAACTGTGCATTAAAAGCAGAATGGTTGAATTATATTATGATATAACTTTTATGCATGTATGTACAAAAAACAAGAGTATGGCACCCTTTTAGGACATTATAATTATATTGATTTACCCATGTAACAATAGCCTCTTTCAAGCACGCGTGGCAACTAGGCCTAGTAATCTGTGTAATTATAGTACACAAAGCCGGGTTCAAGAACCGCTAAGCTTAGCCACCCTAATGACTAAGATCAAAAGCGATCAGTGACACCGCCCGAAGGGTCAAGATGACATCCCTTGCAGCCAAGATAGCGCTATCGTCTCCATAGTTCACCTAGGCCTTGACCTTTGGCCTCAAAACACAGTGAACCCACAAAATGGCCGATCCGTGACCTTCTTTCTTTGTAGGGTAGCCTGAATTCTTTCGGTTAAAAAGATGATCAAATGCGGATGGAAACGAGCTTTTTAAGATTATAGTCGGATAGCTTTGTCTTTGAAAATTGTATTTTTGAGAGAGGTGGCAGTAAAAGTGCGGCTGGTTTTTGCTGTAAAGTTCGAGTTGGAGCTGAACGGCGGTCGTGTCTGCTGCTCGCATTCATGTGTTGCCTGGCGCGGTGCATTGTGGGAAGAGCCTGTGCGTGCTTGTGTCATTATCCAAAATAGTTGTCCGTAACTTGCTTATCAAGCAAGTGTTTGTTTTGCAGTATTCGTAATTTACTGGAGGTCGGAAACTGTGTAGCTAAGTTGCATAACTTTTCTTCTAATTTCTTTTATATTTTATTTTGAAGCACTTCTAGACTAACTTGTTCTCTTTTCTGATAACTTAGGCATCTTTTAACTAGGCTATAAAAAAGTTTCTGTTTTAATTTGTGTGTGTATGTGACTGAATAAGATTATAAATGCAATACCCCCCCCGGTTAAGGTTTCAATGCATGTTACAAAAATTTCACTTTTCCCCCATGGCAACACAATGATAGCCACTCATATGGTTACTTGCATACGTGACCGGAGAAAACGGCCCCTGACGAAAACGGCCCTACTAGTTACAAAAACGGCCCTGGTACCCGGGACGAAAACGGCCCTACTAGTTACGAAAACGGCCCCGGTATTCGGGACGGAAACGGCCCTACTAGTTATGAAAACGGCCCCTGTACTCGAGACGAAAACGGCCCTTCTCTTACCAAAACGGCGTGAGAGTGTGTGTGTGTTTGGGTTTTTTTGGTGTGTGTGTGTGTGTGTGTTTGTGTGTGTGTGTGTGTGTGTGTCTATAGAGACCTTAACTGTTGGATTGGCCACTCATATTTCTAGTGACATGTTTAATGCAACATCACTGTGTTGCCTTGGGGAAAGATGGAAAATGTTAGCATGTACAGAGACCTTTAATTTATTATTAATTGATTGATTGATTGAGACCTTTAAGTCCTAAATCAGTTGCCATTATTGTGTGCACTGATTTCCTGCAAATGTCGTCTTGAATCTGGTAAGGGATGCCGTATAGGGTTAGAATCGGTTTAAAGCTATTTTCATCAAACAGAAATAATGAAGAAGAAAAAATCAGCAAAGAAAAACGAAGCGAAAGCCTATTTACTTCAACGATCGCCATGTCCACCGCTGCAAATTCATCGAAATTAGTGTTGTACACTGTCGAAATGAAGACATATATGGCAGACGTAACATTCACGATGTTTGCTTTGAGCAGCTGTTTTTAGGATTAAAGTTAATTCATAAATCTTTCCATTTGATGAAAATAGCTCGAAACTGATTTTTACCCCAGATCTATCCCTTACCCGATTTAAGGTGAAATTTGCAGGAATTCTGATTCAGCACACGCAATAATGGTAACTGATTTAGGATTTAACCATCCCCTCTCTTACCGCTTATTCATACAATAACACTGTGTGTGTATGTGTGGGGGGGGGGGGCACTTGCAATATGTTCGCAAATCATGCTGATAAAAAAAACCACGAATATAAGATATAAGTGCAACCCCGAGCGGTAACAAAGTCCCCTCGCAGCATCGCCGAGCTACTCGGAAATCGGAATGTGTCGGCTGTGCACATACATAAAACGCATAAAAACAGCACGTAACTACATAAAAACGCATCAAAACAGCACGTAACTGAATAGTTTTTTTTAATATATAGCCTTGGGGTTCGGACCCGTGATTTGAGCGCGCGCGATCATGCGCACACGCGCGCACAGAAAAATTCATGACACCTGTGTTATAGACCATTCATCAAGAAATGTTGTGGAAAAAAACTGCATTAAAATACATGCAAAACTTCGCGAGATATTAGCGATTATGTGTTTCGGGGTTTGAACCCCGTAACTGGCGCGACCTTGACCTTAATGTAAAACTAAATACATCAGTGGATAGCTTGCATCTTGGCGAACTAGTATACCAAATTTGATGATGATAGACTGAATAGTTTTTGAGAAAAACGGACGAAAGCCGGACGGACGGACGAAAGCCGACGGACGGACGAACACCGGACGGACGGATCAGACAAAAACAATAGCTCCCCGAACCTTCGGCTCGGGGACTTAATTATGTTTGTGCAAAACCCAGCTCGACAGGTCAAGCTAGGCCAAGGAGGCTTATTAAGTTTATTTCAGAAGTGGAACCGAAAGTAAATAGGCCTAGACAATGCCAGAATCCAGTTAAGGCTCCCACACGCGTGCGAGTGAACCGCTCAGCGCAAGTCTATTTTTGTGTGATTTGCGGGACGGGTCAGTTTTGTGTTGTCGACGAAAAGTCCCTTCCTTTTTTAAACAAACACATTCCACCGCCTTTTGGGCATGGATAGATCAGACATGGGTAAGTAAAAGGAACAAAGTGCACGCTATGGAGCGAATCAAATGTATGATTTTAAATGATAAGGCCTAGAGCCTATTTTTAACGAAATAATAGATCTATCCAAAGTGGTCGCCGCCATATTGCCTTAGAATTTCTCTTTCAAGAGCTGCTGGGTTCATTTCGGTAAAGTGGTGTTCTAAAGCAAAGGCTCTGGGAGGATATTTGGAGACGAGAACGACTTGGATATTCACGTTTTCTTATGGCGTTTATTGTGTAAAATATAAAATCGATGCGAAGTCTCCTGCTTGTGTATCGATTTGGGGAAAGCAGTTTTGAAGAGCAGAAGGCCCCGACTGTTCATGTAAAGCGAAGCGAGTTGACCTGCAAAAGTGCAAAACACGAAGTGAAACTGTGGAAATTAGGTTACGCCTAACTCTCAACCTATATCTTTATGAGAGGTCTTCCAAGTGCATTTTTTCTTTTTCTTTTTTATACTATAGTGAACTTGCACTGTTAGTGTGCTTCAGTCACTGCCTTGTGTGCTAATAGTACGGAGAAATTGTTAAGACGTTCAACTACTAACATGTTGAGCATAGATGTCATGATAGAATGGGCCAATGACAATCAGAGAATAGAGTTAGAGGGAAAATGTCAAAGAATAATTAGTTCAGCGAGTTTGGCTTAGAAGTAGTGAAAACCACGCAGTTTCCTTTCGTTACCCACAAATCGAGCATCAAAGGTGGTCATTTTTACCTGAACTTTTTTTGGCCAGGTGTGACTCCCATACAAATTCCCCCTATTCAAAGCGAAGCAGAGACTTTGAAGAGCAGCCTTGCTGGGTCAGTGTGTCTTTAATGATTATAATTTCTTCTTCGATCGCTCATGACGGTTGCCTGTCAATTATAACAGCAGATGGGTTAAATCACCTAATTAATAAATAGGCAGAGCAAGTCCGACTTCGGCTAAAGGAAATCTTGGTAAAGATCAAGATGTGCCACCCCCCCTACATTTCTTGGTTAATTTAATTTTTCCGTTTTAGCTGTATTTTATGAACATTTTTAGCTAATTATCTTTGTTCAATAATTAATTGCAGTCATGATAAAGGCCATTATCTAATAGGACCCCCCCCTATGTAGTACAGTACACCGCGGCATTTGTCACAGTCGTGGTTCATTGCGTTTTCACGTCTTATACTTTTTTGTTATAGTGGGGGCTAGGGATAGGGTTAGGGTTATTCCAAAAAGATAATTACCTGAAAAGGTTCATAAAAAATAAAATACAGCTTTATGTTTGGTAAAAATGGAATTAGCCGAGAAATGCAGGGGGGGAGGGGCACATCTTTACCTTTACCGAAATCTTTTTGCAAGTGTTTCTTGGAGAGAAAAAAAGGCAGGAGAATGGACCAGTAATCTGAGTAATGCAGAAAGATAGTAGATGACAGTAAGGAAAGGGAAAAGACAGTCAAAGAGAGCGACAGATTAGAGGAAGTTACAAGTAGGGACTTTCAGATGAAAGTTCATTTAACGTCTTCCGGCCTAGAACAGGCAGATATGGGACATAAATAATTAAAAAGATATTGGGACGATCCTGGAGGTACTGCAATACCAGGAAAGTTCTGACATGGGTTTTTTTTACTAATCAAAATAGTTCGTATGCACGGAACTTCCAGAAGGTGGGGGAACTATTTATGCAAAAGACAGCCCCAGGTATGCCCACAGGGGGGAGATTATCATTAAAAAAACCCAACTTAAATGTAAAAAAACCTTGTTTTGTTCTTTCTGTGTGTGCAGATACCTTGGAGAACAACGGACACCCCGGAGGAGGGGGTGGAGGAGGGGGAGGGATGCACATGGGTCACCCGGGGATGGGCGGCATGGGGGGTCCGCCCCCCCACCACCAGCCCCCGGACATCAAGCCGGACATCAGCGCCCTGAACCCCGCCCCCACCTCCACCCACCACACCGGGGGACCCCCCCCTCCACACCACCCCCCGGCCTTCTCCTACCCAGGCGCGGGGGGGTACCCCGGCGGGGGTGGTGGTGGGGGGATGCCTCCGGGGATGCCGACGTCCACTCAGCCGTCGCCGGGGTTGGGGGGCGGGGGCCCCCCCGGCAGCATGACGTCGCCCCAGATGCACTCGCCGTCCTCATCGCTGGGGTCCCCCTCCATGCTGTGCCTCAGCCCCACGGGAACCACCTCCCCGGGGATGCCCCACTCCACGCTGCACAACAAGCACATCTGCGCCATCTGCGGGGACCGCGCCTCCGGGAAGCACTACGGAGTCTACAGGTGAGAAGAAAAGAAAGAAAGAAACACGGGGGGGGGGAAACGATGAGATATTTAACTTTTAACTTATTCAAGTTGTTCAAAGAGTTAAGACCTTCCCTATTAAAACTCCCTCTAATATATACATATATATAGTTTGCTTTGATAAAACTTTTCTGTGTCCAATGTCTGTATTTGTGAAGCTCAGAAACAAAGCTCAGCTATTCACTAAGATGTTTCTTTCATACTATATTATATATATATGTATATGTATAAGACCCAACAAAAATTTCACCCATTTTTTCCCCTTCATATCTGGACTACCCACCTCTGGAGTGCCCACTTCCCTATTATTAGTATTAACTCATTCAAGTCGTTCCGGCCATATATATGTCCGGAATTAACAGATGAGATAGCTGTCAATTTGAGGCTTTTGCTTCAAGGGAAGTAAATCTGTCACTTTGGTCACTTCTAAACTCGCTTTCTTGTTTTCTTTGTGTGTATGTCTGGAGTGATTTGTGAGTTTTTTTAGTAATTCAAAATCGTTGCGATGCGAATGAGTTAAGCGTCCGAGTCTGACGCACATCTGTGCTTAACCCCTTGACTGCCACCAACGTATTACGTACTAGCCTGATGACATCACTGATGATGTCATCAGATGAAGAGGAATAACCCTGATACGCTGGCTTTTGCTCTAACATAATCAAGAGAGTAATAATACTAATATCCCCAGACCATTTTCCCAGATTGGCTCTATCAGTTGTCGTTTTCATGTCATGATTCGCCCAATGATTTTTTCTTTAATTTTGTCTCGCAGTCAAGGGGTTAAGAATTAACAGTAACACTGATCACAACTCAGTTTGCTTTACAGCTTAGTTTTTCGTGGAAGACTGTGACTCTCTAACTAGAGGAACATTTGCACTGGCTCTAGTGCTGCAGCCAATGGGATTGGTTGGCCTTTGGGGACCTTCGGTTCCCCAACGCCAACTCTCATCCTCAAATCCCTTTGGCCGAGAGAGTGGGGATGTACCCGGGGCAAGTCAAGGCTTCTCTCCTATAAATAAATTGTAGCCCAGCCCGCCGGAATAGCGGCTGCCCCCTGTAGATCTGACAGTCATTGTCGGAAACGACAGTCAGGCAACAACAGACCTGCCTTCACTATGGTTTGACTTTAGAAAACTACACAATCTATTCTATTCTAGCCATACACTACCAACACCTAAAACAATTGCATTCACACCAATCGACCTGGGTTAAATCTTAACACATAAATAAAAAGAAGTTAGCCCCGCAGCTAGGCCTACTAGCCTGCTATCACGGTGGATTAGCTCCCATGATAGCAGCTGTGGCCTAGTCATCCAGGGTGACTTCCCCTCATTCCAGATACTCCCAAACAAGAAGCATCCGAAGAGAGGGAGGAAGGGAGGGACCCTTTTTTGTTTTAGGTGTTGGTAGGTATTTAGCTAGATAGATTGTAATATTAGTTAAAATCCATCAATCTATTCTAGCCATACACTACCAACACCTAAAACAACTGCAGTTTGCCCCAGCGGGGGCGGGTGATGCTTTAATGAGCCATGTTACCCACGGGACAAATATGATTTCAAGAAACATATTAATCGAGGTAACGAAAAAGAGGGCTGAGAAACCCAATATGCCCCCAGAAGTCATGGCAATGACATACCCACAAAAAGAGTAAGATCGTCAAAAAATCTAGGCACTTACGCTACAGAGAGACGGGAACCTGGGCGACCACTACTTTCTTGATCGAGAAAGTGTCGCCTTCGTTCCTGGACTTGATGTCTCAGAGGTAGTGTTGCAGGAACGTGTTGCGCGAACTCCAAAAGGCGGACGCCATGATCTTCGACAAGGGAACTCCTTTAAGGAGAGCGGGGAAAGAAGAAATGGCGCGCAGTTCGTGCGCCCTGACAGGGTTAGAAGGAAGGTTCGCCAAAGACTTAGCATAGGCAAGCTTGACTAAGTCGAGAATCTATCTGGAGACAGTGATCTTGGAAATATCCTTCAGATACTTAATTGTAGCCCAGCCCGCCGGAATAGCAGCTGCCCCCTGTAGATCTGGCAGTCATTGTCGGAAACGACAGTCAGGCAACAACAACAGACCTGCCTTCACTATGGTTTGACTTTAGAAAACTACACATTTTTTGGCCAAGCTACTCGACTACACATTGTTGAATGTGACTAGAATGTGCTGACTACTGAAACTGAAAAATGACTGTGAAACGCAAATCTCCTGACTAAATTGACAGGCAGTGAACCATTAACTAGGAGGAATGCGCTATATAAATGATTCACTATTATTATTATTATTATTATTATTATTATTAACCCCTTGACTGCCACCAACGTATCACTGTACTGACCTGATGACATCACTGATGATGTCATCAAATGATGAGGAATAACTCTGACATGCTGGCTTTTGCTCTAACACAGTCAAGAGAGTTATATCCCCAGACCATTTTGCCAGATTGGCTCTATCAGTTGTCTTTTTCATGGCATGATTTGCCCAATTATTTTTTTCTTTAATTTTCCCTGGCAGTCAAGGGGTTAACTAAGCCATGATGAGCGTTGGCTTCGTTCTGAGAGAAGAAAAAGCACCCATGTGGCCTCCATGTTCTTAATCTGGGACGTCGAGATAGCATGAGACTTAGCATGATGCTAACTTAGAAGCTCTTCCAAAAGTCCTATTAAATCCTATAGGACATTGGAAGAGCTTCTAAGTTAGCATCATGCTAAGTCTCATGCTATCTCAACGTGAATACAGGCCCAGATGCACCATGTTACGGCGGTTCATTTACAATTATATTTCACACCATTATCATATGACATGTCATTTATGTGCGGAAATGACGCTACAGATTTTTACCCCCAAACTACACGTTTTGCTTTAAAACTACTCATTTTGAAGTTGAAACTACTCATTTAGAGTTTAAAGAGGTAGGCAGGTCTGCAACAACATCATTGTGTGGTGTAATGCCTTGTCAGGCTGTGTCAGACCAATTGACATAAGCTAGAACACCAAAGCTACATCAAAATGTTATATTCTGCATGATTGTGCAGGGATTGTCCTAGTTAAAGACCCACCATGTCACGTGTCAAAATCACGGTTTTCACGTGGTTTTCCCTCTTACAGCTAGTAAAAAATCTTAATAAATCTTCCTAGCATAAGAGGGAATGTGACACGTGACGTGGGAGGTCTTTAAGCCATGACAATAGCATCGCATCATGATTCTAAAATCCTCCAGAGTGTGGCTGCCCACGTGGCGGGGTAATCAAAAACGGTCACACATAATTTTCTTCATCCCTAGCTGGTGCTGTTCCATAGTGTTCAAGTGCTTCGGCTGTTGGGATGATCCCTGGAGTCTTTAACCTTTTCACCGCCAATTGTCGCATAATTTATGCACCACAATGGTTTAACACCCATGTCACTAAAAGGCATCAAATCTGGGCCTGTTATCCGAAGAGTCTATTTTCTTAATTGTGGGAGGTAAAGATAGGCCTAATGTTATGTCACAGAGGAATTTGCAA
The DNA here is from genome assembly GCA_017654935.2 of Phymorhynchus buccinoides. Taxonomy (NCBI): domain Eukaryota; kingdom Metazoa; phylum Mollusca; class Gastropoda; order Neogastropoda; family Raphitomidae; genus Phymorhynchus; species Phymorhynchus buccinoides. The sequence goes on along the minus strand of CM065705.1, from coordinate 8,783,973 downwards.
TACAGTGGTACCTCCCTTATAAGACTCCCTCCCTTATAAGACCTACTTCTCTTAGACATTGCCCTTCTTTGTGAGTATTAAATTTACCTCCCTTATAAAACCCCTCCCTTATAACTAATACAGTGGAATCCGCTTTATCGGCCACTTTTGGGACAAGGCAAAATGTGGCCGATAAAGCGAATCGGCCGATAAAACGAACATCGAGATACTGTATGACGCAATTATGCAAGTCAAAAGCAATGACGTCAAATAAAATCTGTCAAAACACAAGAGTTCATACAGTACAGTGTATGTGTACTGTATGTGAACACTTTATTAATCCTACAACTTGACAGAAGCACGAGTAAAAGACAATGATTTTGTGTTCTTGAGTGATTTTAACGCCATGCAGGGTCTTTCAATTGACAACAGCTCGCCTTCCAACTTCACACTCAACCATGTAAACGTCAAAAGCGTGTTGTCAGTTTGTTTGTTTGTTCTCTTTCTCAAAAAAAGGGGGGGTAAAGAGGAAAAATTAGAGAGAAAAAGTGGCCAATAAAGCGAAATTGAAGATTTCAGCTTTGGCCGTTAAAACGAACAAAATAACACATGCTTAAGAAGAAAAAATTTCGTACATTAGGAAATTGGCCGATTAAGCGGCTTTGGCCGATTATCCGAAGGCTGATAAAGCGGATTCCACTGTAATTTTATAAGACCTCATTTGGGATGATTTTTGAACTCTTCTAGCGCCATGTATTTTGCATGTTCTTGGTTGTCCGTTGCATCTCAATCGACGAGAGAGGAGTCACTATTTTGTTCAAGTGCGCATGCGTTGCTTTAAGGGAAACATCACTGACATAAGCTCTGAAAGTAGACAGACACATGGCAGGGTGCTTGGCAGTGAATGTCTTTGCATCTGGTGGGAGTGAAGTGTGATGCACTGGGTGAATGTATCCACCCATGGTGCTAGAAGAGTTAAGGGCGGTTCCACTGTATTGCAGATATTTTATTTTCTCTACCCAGTTAAGTTTAATGGTGTGTTTTTTGGCTGAAAAAATGGCTGGCGGCGAAAGTGTTAAGCCAGGGTAAGACAACGACAACAACAGCAGCAACAACAACAGCAGCAACAACAGCAGCAGCAACAACAACAGCAGCAACAACAACAGCAGCAACAACATTGTGGTGTGTTTTTTTTGTTTCCAGCTGTGAGGGCTGCAAGGGGTTCTTCAAGCGCACGGTGCGCAAGGACCTGACGTACGCGTGTCGCGACGACAAGCAGTGCATGATCGACAAGCGGCAGAGGAACCGCTGCCAGTACTGCCGCTACATGAAGTGCCTCAACCAGGGCATGAAGAGGGAAGGTGAGTGCAGTACTGCACAGCAACGTTTTCTGCACACATTTGACTCTTTGCCTTTTCTCTTTGCTTTCTGTCATCTTCTATCTTTCTGACTTATTGGACCATTCTCCTGCCTTTTAAAAAAAAAAAATCTTTGAAATAAATTTTCTCTTGAGCTCCTCCGAAATCGGAATGTGTCGGCTGTACGCAGCGGGGAGACCAGTGAAAACTGAAAAACGGACACATATGTACCTTACCCATTATGGCCATATGGCCTGGGAACGCAGAAGAAGAAGAAGGCTATGTCCACATTTTTGCCCCCAAGATGGGATACGGATTTTCCGGGCTATAAGCCGCTGCTTTTTTTCTTCAACTTTGACCCCTGCGGCTAACACAACGATTGCGGCTAATTTGTGAATGTTTCCCCTTCCGTAGTTTTGCCTGGTCGTCAACTCCAGCCTTCAGGTGCGTGTTGTTGACATCGTCAATCTCAGTAGAAACAAATGAACCGTTCTCACTCTCAGGCCGATACTGAGAAATTTAATCAGCGATAACGCGATTTGACCACTTAACTTCACCACGTATATTTCTTTGCTGAGCAGTTTATGATCAAAGTTTGAACTGAAGCAGTCGCAATCGTGTCAATCTTTACGAACTCAGTGCAAACAAAAATGCGAAGTTAACTTCCAAGTTGAAACTAAGTGATCGGTCTCGCTCCATTTTTATAAGTTGAAACTAATTGATTGGTCTCATTTTACAACAAAAGAAGTTGAGAAGCAGCTCCTTGGCGTTATTAAACCGATAAATCAGCATTAGCGTCTACACTGAAACACTTGCTGAATGCAAACAACTCACAAAGGCCAGGAAATGAAAACAGTGGGCGCATTTGCGCTTGCCATGATTATGTATCTGCGGATTGCGCTGCGCCATTTTGTTCACTGTCGGCCAAGTTGGATGTGAAGTGTCGTGTATTCGTCGTATCGGCGACTCATGACCACTTTCGATGTCTAGACTGTACTCAGCACGGCAATCGTTGCCTCTCTCTTCTTATGATTTGTTCATGAATAGGGCGCCCTCGTTTATTAGGCGTATAGGTTGAAATTGGAGAGAAAAAATATCGCCTTATAGTCCGAAAATTACGGTAACTATATAATATATGCAATAAAAATAATAAAATAAAAATATTGTCACTGCAGGATTTCAAAGTAACATAAAATTAAGAAATAAAATTGTTGTTCAAGAAATCCAGACAAAAACAAAAACACAATGACAAACACTGACGTTTCGAGGCATAGCTCCTAGTCCTGGTAAAAGAAAAAACAGAAGAGGCAAAGGAGGCAACCCCTATTCCCACTTTAACTTAAGACATTATATTATGATTTTATTTTTATGACATTTTTTAGATTTCATCATTGGGTTTTTTCTTTTACCAGGACTAAACGTCGGTGTTTGTCATGGTATATAATATATGTTTATGTTTTAAATTTAATCTTTACACTTTTCCAAAGAAAGAGCCAATCATTTTGTTTTCCGAGTATAGGGATGGGGCAGAGAAAGTAGGGACTGAGTGTCTAACAGACATGCCTACCGTCACGGGTTATCCGTATTTGTTACGGAAATGTATTGATTTTGGCAGTGTGTTCCGAAAATACGGAAAACAGGCGCATGTTACGGGAAAAATTTAAACATTAACAGCAAAAAATTACGATGCCAGCTGGTGGTTTAGCGTCTGCAAGAGAGAGAGAGAGGGGGGGCGGGAAAGCAATACCGAAAGCTTACGAAAGTCAGCCCCGAAGTTTTCCGAGAGAGCTTTTCAACCAATCGTCTTTCACCAAGGTCGAGCCAAAATTTGACCGGCTACGTGCTTGGCAGCTTCAAGCGTCGGAGTGCGCGAATTCCATGAAGATGGATGCTGGACAGAAGCTATGTTCCTGAAAATCATGCTCTGTTACGGATTTTGAGTGGGAGTGTTCCTGAAAAGCAAATTTGGGGGTAGGCATGTCTGGTCTAACGATGCTTTTACTTTGTACGTGTGCGTGCGTGTGTATGCATATCTGTAAATTAGTATTATTATATCAGACCTTTTTACTCTACTCTTTTCGAGTAGTATTCTACTCAATTTGGACCTCCACTACTCTTCAAAATTGAAAATAATGCTCTTTCATTCTTGTTTACTACTCATTTTCAGTGAACATTGTTTGATGGTTTAATGAATAAAACTAAACATTTCGCACCAAAGCTACTCATTTCAGCTATACTGACTACTCAAGACTTGCGTAGGGGGTAAACAGGTCTGTCTGTGATATACATGTATGCATCTGTATCTGTACTTGCCAAAAGAGCCAATCGTTTTGTTTTCCGCTTTCTGGAGAAGAAGAAAAAAAAGAGGGAGGAGAGTGGGGCAGAGAAAGCGGGGACTGAGCGGCTAACTGTGCGCAGCCTGTCTGTCTGTGACAGCCGTGCAGGAAGAGCGACAGCGCGTCAAGGAGAAGGGGGACGGGGAGGTGGAGAGCACGTCTGGCGCCAACAGCGACATGCCCGTGGAGGAGATCTTTGGCGCCGAGCTGGCCGTCGAGCCCAAGATTGACACCTACATTGACGTACAGGTGAGAGAGAGAAGGAGGGAGAGTAGGGAGGAGAGAAAGATTGAAAGAGGCAAGTTGGAGAGCACGTCTGGCTCTACAGAGAGAAGGAAGACGCCTACATTGACGTACAGGTGAGAGAGAGAAGGAGGGAGAGACAGAGGGAGAGACAGAGAGAGTAGGAAGGAGAGAAAGATTGAAGGGAGCAAGTTGGAGAGCACGTCTGGCGCCAACAGCGACATGCCTGTTGAGATACTGGGTAGCTGAGCTGGCTGTGGAGCCCAAGATTAACACCTACATTGACGTACAGGTGAGTGTGTGTGTGTGAAAGAGAAAGATATGTACACATACACAAAGAGAGGGAGACACAGACAGAAATAGAGAAGTACTTGCAGAGAGAGAGGTATACTTCAGGGCCTGCTACACACACGATTCAGATCTGAATGCGATGCGATTTTGACAATGTGAGTCATGATTCACGCGAAATTCACGTATTGGGTCTACTGGAGTATAGTGAGCGAAAATGGCAGAATTATTTTTAGACGGAAATACTTCACGTGAATCTTGACTCGCGTGACCCAATCGCATTGCATCCTCATACGATTTTACGTGTGTGTGGCGCCGGCTTTAGAGAGGGTGAGACGGAGACAGCTCTTCACTGTGCTATTGGCCCATGGTGTCTGAATGTGTGTGTTTTTCAGAAAGACTCAGTGACCAACATCTGCCGGGCAGCTCTTCACTGTGCTATTGGCCCATGTTGAAATGTGTGTGTGGTTTTCAGAAAGACTCAGTGACCAACATCTGCCAGGCAGCTCTTCACTGTGCTATTGGCCCATGTTGAAATGTGTGTGTGGTTTTCAGAAAGACTCAGTGACCAACATCTGCCAGGCAGCTCTTCACTGTGCTATTGGCCCATGGTGTCTGAATGTGTGTGGTTTTTAGAAAGACTCAGTGACCAACATCTGCCGGGCAGCTCTTCACTGTGCTATTGGCCCATGGTGTCTGAATGTGTGTGGTTTTCAGAAAGACTCAGTGACCAACATCTGCCGGGCAGCTCTTCACTGTGCTATTGGCCCATGGTGTCTGAATGTGTGTGGTTTTCAGAAAGACCCAGTGACCAACATCTGCCAGGCAGCTCTTCACTGTGCTATTGGCCCATGATGTTGAAATGTGTGTGTGGTTTTCAGAAAGACCCAGTGACCAACATCTGCCAGGCAGCTCTTCACCGTGCTATTGGCCCATGGTGTCGAAATGTGTGTGTGGTTTTCAGAAAGACCCAGTGACCAACATCTGCCAGGCAGCTCTTCACTGTGCTATTGGCCCATGGTGTTGAATGTGTGTGGTTTTCAGAAAGACCCAGTGACCAACATCTGCCAGGCAGCTCTTCACTGTGCTATTGGCCCATGATGTTGAAATGTGTGTGTGGTTTTCAGAAAGACCCAGTGACCAACATCTGCCAGGCAGCTCTTCACTGTGCTATTGGCCCATGGTGTCTGAATGTGTGTGGTTTTCAGAAAGACTCAGTGACCAACATCTGCCGGGCAGCTCTTCACTGTGCTATTGGCCCATGGTGTCTGAATGTGTGTGGTTTTCAGAAAGACCCAGTGACCAACATCTGCCAGGCAGCTCTTCACCGTGCTATTGGCCCATGATGTTATGTGTGTGTGGTTTTCAGAAAGACCCGGTGACCAACATCTGCCAGGCAGCAGACAAGCAGCTGTTCACCCTGGTGGAGTGGGCCAAAAGGATCCCCCACTTCAGCGAGTTGCCTCTGGAGGACCAGGTCATCCTGCTCAGAGCCGGTGAGTCTCAATGAGAACTTTGTTCATCCGTCCCGAGGGATGATGACCATGCTTCCTTGTGAAAATCTAGGATGCTGGATGAGTTCGCATATGGCTAGTCAGGCCAATGCAAGCCAGGAAGGATCTCTGACAGTGAGGACAGGAGAAAGAGTTGGGGGGGTCTGTAGGGGTTGCAGAGCTAGTCAGGCCAATGCGAGCCAGGAAGGATTAACTGACAGTGAGGACAGGAGAAAGAGTTGGGGGGGGAAATGTCATTGCAGAGCTGCGATGTTTAGGCGGATCTTGCGTGCCTCACGCTTTGCCTGCGATGTCTCGATACGGTGCCGCCTCGAAGTTGGTGGCTCCCTTTGTTACTGCACCACGCCATGCTGGTCTGTTCTGTGCCAGGGTTTCCCATGAGGAGACATTGATGTTGAAGTTCTTTAGGGACACTTTGAATTCATGATTTAAACTCAACTTTGGTCTACCAAGACGCTTCGCACCAGTCTTCAGCTCTCCATAGAAGACACGTTTTGGTAGTCGATTGTCAGACATTCTGACCACATGCCCAGCCCAGCGTAGTTGTGACTTTTGGAGTAGTGTGAAGATACTGGGCATGTCCGTCTGCTCAAGAATCTCGGTGTCTAACAATGAGAACAAGTAGTGATAATAATCAAGAAAAGGTCAGCACTTTAAATGCAGTCTCCGTCTATTCAGTCAACTGTGTAAACTAAATTTTAAGGAGCACGGTATAAGCTTCGAGCTTCTTCTTGTTGCTCTAATTGTCTTTCTGTTTGACTGTTTTTGAATTGAATAAACATTTGTTTAAAAAAAAAAAAAGTCAGCAGTGATGCACTGAGAATGGAAAGATATTTTTTTTTATTTTCTCAGCGAAATTCAGGCTGCCCACCTGTACAGTGCCACCCATTTTTGCATGCTATGTGAGTTCGTGTCATCCATCCCACCGGCTCAACACGGCCTACTCCTACCGAATGTGTGCGCAAGATCTTGTGCATGTGACAGACCTGTTTTCCCTATGGACTTGTCTGTAAATATTACGTTTTGAGACCTCCGATTACGCTATTACGGTCAGCAAAAAAAAAAATCTGCATTTCTGCTGAACGAGTGCGGAAAATACTTCCTGTAAACTCGCTACTGTCGTCTGCTAAGAGGTAAAGTGATGTCCCTTGAAAGAAGGCATGGCGTTTGTACTGTACTCGCTACTGTCGTCTGCTATCAGAGGTATCTCTGAGTGATGTCCCTTGAATACTTCCTGTTTATTTCTCCATGCCACCATTTTTCTAGGTACGGAGTGCTGAAGACATGCCGAAAAAACAGCACTCGCAAGCGGATGATTCCGACTCGGATCCTGATCGGACACCTAAGTAAAAAGCGAGGTCAGGTCAGGCTTCATCAACCAGTGTAGAGCAACAGTACAGGCGTGACAAATGTAAAAAGTGGCTTTGCGTGAGGGCAATGTTGATTATTTAATCACCACCATCTCAGTCCATCACCAGCTGAAATATACAAAATTTTACATTGTCAGATAACATTAAATCCCTTTTGTCTGTGTTTTTTTAGAATTATGTTCTTTAATCAAATTAATTGCACAGTCTCAACAACAACAAATCAATGATGACTACTTTAGTGTAAATAGCCACATGTTCATCGTGATCAGGAAATTACTGACAGATGCCTGAAATGACTGATTTGAGAGTTTGGGATTACTGACAGTCAAAATTTGGGGTAAACAGGTCATGTGATCGCACATGTGACCTCGGTTTAAGGTCTCAGTGTTGATTCTAGTGCGCGGTTTTGCGGGATTCCCGCATTTGACTCATTTTGCCGTTGAAGCTACAGTTTACCGAGCAGGCAGATCTGGACTGAGGTACCATTCCTATGTGTGCAGGGTGGAATGAGCTGTTGATCGCGGGGTTCTCTCACCGGTCGATTCAGGTGAAGGACGGCATTTTGCTGGCCACTGGGCTCCACGTGCATCGCTCCTCCGCTCACCAGGTCAGTTTCAACTCTGTTCATTGACTGGATTGATTTAATTTAACCCTCTTACCCCCAGCCGCCCGACGTCAACCTTACTATGAAATCCTATGTCAAGGGAAATAACTTGCGCAATTCACATCAGTAGGTACTTTTAAAAAATAATTTAAAATATAATTTCAGTCTGAAAATGCATTGAATTATTTCTGTTATGTTCTTAATACTCTGAAAAAGTAACTAACACTAATTTCAAATTCATGGTAATTTAAAAAAAATTAAAAGTCACATGTGACAGCAAAATGTGCTAAAAAATAAAAACCAATGTCAAAAATCATTCAAGAAGGCTCCCAATTTGGAATCGGAGAACAGAATATACAATCTACTACAGCTATGTACAATACAACTGTGCAAAACAATGTCCATTGCAAAGATGGGCTTTGCAAACAGTGCAGCCTACAACAGTTTCTCTATGATTTCTATACTGTAGCCATTCGGCTGACGGCATCCACTTTCGCGATCATTTTTGGCGTCAGATCATCGATTTTGGCTTTGAGAGCTTTGAAGTCTGTTATCTTGGTCACATTCGCCCCCTACTCATTCAATTTCTACAAGTTACCTCGCTAAAAAGCCGTCAAAATCGCCGTAAGGGGCGACGATATCATTCAGCAGACGCCATAATTCTTCATTGGACAACTAAATTTTTATTGTTGAATTCAAAAAATCATAACTTTGTGAAAACTCAATCAATTTTGACACAGTAAACTGCAAATGTCAGCGTAGGAAGTGGCAGACAGGCAAGTCTCGCGCTGCGATATTCTCGCGAATGTAAACAGTAGTCTGTGGTCGTAGTCGGCAAGTGCAAATTAGGCGCTAGCGGGCGCTCTGCGGTAACGGACAATGATTTTTTACCGGGCGCTCGGGCTCAGGGGGTTAAAGTCTGTTCACAACAATGGTGATATTAGACTTAAAAAAAAGCCCCAAAAAACCAACAGAAAAGAAACCCAACTTAAAATGAGGGGGGAATGTGTGTGTGTGCGCGGCTATGTGTGTGCAACTGCTTATCAACACCAGTATAAAACCGTATACTAACGAATCAATTAAAACAAATGAACAATCTCAGAACTGGATTTTGCAATGTCAATCAATAATTAACTCAGTTGAGTCACGTACAAAATGACGTAGCTTCTCCCTCAGATCGAACGAACAAAATGTTATTTATACAGGGTAATGAGATAAGTATACATACGTTTTTTACACCCAGCCCTGTGGCAAATGAAAATATCGAATAAACAGCAATAACAAAACATGCAATGAAAGCAAAAATAAACAACAACCAATAAAATGTAAAAAGTGAAAACGTTGAGGGAGAGAGAGAGATGACAGACAGAGAGAGAGAGATGACAAATCCAACATTTTTATGGGCATTTGTTTCATTAGTGTTTCAGCATTTTAAAAATCAAATGTCCAAAAAAATTCTTAACAGTATTTTCTGTCTTCCCCTCTCTAAAATATTTTGTTTTAGGTCATTTTCTAAAAATCGCCAAAAATCAAATGCACATCATTTATACAGACATGCAACATGTACCGAGTGATAGATAAATTAGTATATTTTTGGAAACTTCTTACTTTGAACGAGTGAGCCGCATATATTTCACGATGTAAATAATCTGATGAAATGTGCTTTGTCAGGAAAAACAAAACCTTTCTCACATTTGAGTGAGAGAGAGAGAGAGAGAGAGAGAAAGACAGTAACGGAGAGAGAGAGAGAGAACTCAGACTTCAAAAAGTTTGCTTCTCAGGGATAAAGATGTTAGCATTGTCTAGTCTTTATATGAGAGAGAAAATGTGTGTGTGACTGTGAGAGAGAGAGAGAGAGAACAATGAACAAATTGTTTAATGATTAGGCCTAAGCCCATATATCACTAGAGGTGAGATACAAAACCCTTTCAAATAAAGCACATATACGACATAAATAAGACATCAATAAATAAGGCATACAGCATTAAGAGACAGAGAGGGAGTATAAATTATATTGAGTGAGTTCAGACTGACCGCCTACGTTAGTACTGTTGTGTGAGTTTCAAGTTCAAGTATACTTTATTACCTCAAAATGAGAAATTCATGGTAGGTGCAACAACATGACAGAAATACAACAGAACTAAATCATAAAAAACAAACAAAAAAGTACTGTAATTCAAACGTGTGAAAATAACGTGATTATACCAACCAGAATATCATTGAAATTCAAACACAATGCTCACATCGCAAAGCACCCCTCATCGCAAAGAACTCCACATCGCTAAGAACCCCTCATCGCAAAGAACTCCACATCGCTAAGAACCCCTCATCGCAAAGAACCCCTCATCGCAAAGAACCCCACATCGCAAAGAACCCCTCATCGCAAAGAACCCCTCATCGCAAAGAACCCCTCATCGCAAAGAACCCCTCATCGCAAAGAACCCCACATCGCAAAGAACCCCTCATCGCAAAGAACCCCTCATCGCAAAGAACCCCTCATCGCAAAGAACCCCAGCCATGAAGCGAAGCGAAAGCTGGTTAATGTTTTCAGAGAATTCTGTTTGTTCCTGACTATCTATGTGTCTGAACTTGATAACGTTTGAACGGAGTGACCTAGGAGGCTCAAAGTTTGCATGCGGATAGTTAGTTAGAATATCTAGGTCAAGGTCGAAGATGGTCGTTGATCAAAGGTCAAGGTTGTGGAGCCGAAAATGTGCCGCATGCTGCTTGTTATCACTGTTGCAAGACACTTACATAGTGGACCAAGGGAAATAAATCTTGATTCTGAACCAGCCACCAAGTGTAACTTTATGACATTCGTTTCCGATCATGGCTGCCAGATAGCAGAGGAAGCAGGTGCTATTGTTTAGAGTGGAGAAGCCTTGCCCAGGGTACATCCCCACTTTCGGCCAAAGATATTTGAGGACTGCTGGCGTTGGGCGTATGTTGTATGTAAAAGACCCACCACGTTGCGTGTCGAAATCACCATTTTCACGTGTTAGCCATCTGGTAAGAAATCTTTCAAGCATAAGAGGGAATTTTGACACGTGACGTGGGGGGGTCTTTAACATGATAGCGTTTGGACAGAGGGACCAAGGACCCTCAAATGTTGTATGCCGATGATTAGGATGTGAGGCCAAGTTCGAATACGAAACGTCATTGGTCAAAAGTCAAATGCTGCTGCGCGGTTGGTTGATCTAGCGGTTCACGCTCTAGTTTATAATTGTTATGACGATTGTGCTCGTTTGGTGTTTTTTCTAACCAGGCGGGGGTGGGCACCATCTTTGACCGCGTGCTGACCGAGCTGGTGGCCAAGATGAGGGAGATGAAGATGGACAAGACGGAGCTTGGATGTCTGAGGGCCATCGTGCTGTACAACCCAGGTCAGTGCTGCGCTATATCTCTGTCTCTCTCTCTCTCTCTCTCTCTCTCTCTCTCTCTCTCTCTCTCTCTCTCTCTCTCTCTCTCTCTCTCTCTCTCTCTCTCTCTCTCTCTCTCTCACACACACACACACACACACACACACACACACACACACACACACACACACACACACACACACACACACACACACACACACACACACACACACACACACACACACACACACACACACACACACACACACACACACACACACACACACACACACACACACACACACACACACACACACACACACACACACACACACACACACACACACACACACACACACACACACACACACACACACACACACACACACACACACACACACACACACACACACACACACACACACACACACACACACACACACACACACACACACACACACACACACACACACACACACACACACACACACACACACACACACACACACACACACACACACACACACACACACACACACACACACACACACACACACACACACACACACACACACACACACACACACACACACACACACACACACACACACACACACACACACACACACACACACACACACACACACACACACACACACACACACACACACACACACACACACACACACACACACACACACACACACACACACACACACACACACACACACACACACACACACACACACACACACACACACACACACACACACACACACACACACACACACACACACACACACACACACACACACACACACACACACACACACACACACACACACACACACACACACACACACACACACACACACACACACACACACACACACACACACACACACACACACACACACACACACACACACACACACACACACACACACACACACACACACACACACACACACACACACACACACACACACACACACACACACACACACACACACACACACACACACACACACACACACACACACACACACACACTCTCTCTCTCTCTCTCTCTCTCTCTCTCTCTCTCTCTCTCTCTCTCTCTCTCTCTCTCTCTCTCTCTCTGGCCAAGATGAGGGAGATGAAGATGGACAAGACGGAGCTTGGATGTCTGAGGGCCATCGTGCTGTACAACCCAGGTCAGTGCTGCACTTTATCTCTGTTTCTCTCTCTTTCTCTCTCTCTCTCTTTCTCTCTCTCTCTCTCTCTCTCTCTCTCTGTCTCTCTCACACATGCACACACGCACACACATTGGCCAAGATGAGTTTGGCTTTCAGGATCTCGAGTTTGGCTTTCAGGTCTTGAGTTTGGCTTTCAGGATCTTGAGTTTGGCTTTCGCGGTCTTGAGTTTGGCCTTCAGGATCTCGAGTTTGGCTTTCAGGATCTCGAGTTTGGCTTTCAGAGTCTCAAGTTTGGCTTTCAGGGTCTCGAGTTTGGCTTTCAGGGTGGTTTTCTCATTTTGTGTGTGTATTAATTTCCAGATGCCAAAGGGCTGACGGCGGTACAAGAGGTGGTACAGCTCCGCAAAAGAAAGTGTACGCCTCGCTGGAAGAACTCTGCAATGGGTTTACCATTTGACATTTCCAGCAAGTTCACTGTAATTTGGTTTCTAATTTGCAACATTTTCCTCCTATAATTTCCAGACATTAAAGGGCTGACGGCAGTACAAGAGGTGGAACAGCTTCGCGAAAAAGTGTACGCCTCGCTGGAAGAATACTGCAAAGGATTGAATTTCCTAGTAACTCGGCATCTTCGCTGTGACCTCGCAATAGCTTGAGTTTGGCTTTCAGGGTCAGGAGTTTGGCTTTCAGGATCTCGAGTTTGGCTTTCAGGGTGGTTTTCTAATTTTTTGGTCTTAATTTCCAGACGCCAAAGGGCTGACGGCAGTACAGGAGGTGGAGCAGCTCCGCATAAAAGTGTACGCCTCACTGGAAGAATACTGCAAGGGATTGAATTTCCTGGTAACTCAGGTATCTTCGCAGTGACCCTGCAATAGCTTGAGTTTGGCTGTCAGGGTCGGGAGTTTGGCTTTCAGGGTCGGGAGTTTGGCTTTCAGGGTCGGGAGTTTGGCTTTCAGGGTCGGGAGTTTGGCTTTCAGGGTCGGGAGTTTCGCTTTCAGGGTCGGGAGTTTGGCTGTCAGGGTCGGGAGTTTGGCTGTCAGGGTCGGGAGTTTGGCTGTCAGGGTCGGGAGTTTGGCTGTCAGGGTCGGGAGTTTGGCTTTCAGGGTCGGGAGTTTGGCTTTCAGGGTCGGGAGTTTCGCTGTCAGGGTCGGGAGTTTCGCTTTCAGGGTCGGGAGTTTCGCTTTCAGGGTCGGGAGTTTCGCTTTCAGGGTCGGGAGTTTCGCTTTCAGGGTGGTTTTCTATTTTGTTACAATTTTTTGTGTCTTAATTTCCAGACGCCAAAGGGCTGACGGCGGTACAGGAGGTGGAGCAGCTCCGGGAAAAAGTGTACGCCTCGCTGGAGGAGTACTGCAAAGGGCACTACGCGGACGAGCCGGGGCGCTTCGCCAAGCTGCTGCTGCGCCTGCCCGCCCTGCGCTCCATCGGCCTCAAGTGCCTGGAGCACCTGTTCTTCTTCAAGCTGATTGGCGACACGCCCATAGACACCTTCCTCATGGAGATGCTGGAGAATCCCTCGCCTCAGTCCGCGTAGAGGGAGTGTGAGGGTGGGGGGGAGAGAGGGAGAGGAGACGGGGGGGGGGGAGGAGAGGTTGACAGACTTGTTGTGTAGGGTGTGTTGGGGAAAACGTAGAAGAATTTGCTAGTTGTGTTTTTGAAAAAATTAGAGAGAGAGAGGAGGAGGATTAGTGTGTTGGAAACAAAGAAACACTGGTCGTGTTTTAAAGAAAGAAGAGAGAGAGAGAGAGGAGGAGGGGGTGAAGAAAGAGGGGATTGAAAGACTTGCGGTTTGTCGTGTTGGAAAACAAAGAAACACTGGTCGTGTTTTAAAGAAAGAAGAGAGAGAGAGGAGAGGGGAAGTTGAAGGAGGGGAAGAAGAGGAGATTGAAAGACTTGCGGTTTGTCGTGTTGGAAAGCAAAGAAACACTGGTCGTGTTTTAAAGAAAGAAGGAGAGAGAGAGGAGGAGGGGGTGAAGAAGAGGGGATTGAAAGACTTGCGGTTTGTCGTGTTGGAAAACAAAGAAACACTGGTCGTGTTTTAAAGAAAGAAGAGAGAGAGAGGAGAGGAGGGGAAGTTGAAGGAGGGGATTGAAAGACTTGCGGTTTGTCGTGTTGGAAAACAAAGAAACACTGGTCGTGTTTTAAAGAAAGAAGAGAGAGAGAGGAGGGGAAGTTGAAGGAGGGGATTGAAAGACTTGCGGTTTGTCGTAGTTGGGCAGAGGAGGAGATGAGATTCAAAGACATGTTGTGATTAAAAACAAGAAAATAAACGCCTGAACTGTTCAGAGAAGGAGAGAGAGAGAAGGGGGGTGGGGGTGGGGGGAGTTAGTTGGATAGAGTAGGATAGCAGATGAAAGACATTTGGTGTGTTGGGAAAACAAGGCCAGTGCCAGTGGTTTTTAAAGAAAGCAAGAGTAGATCAAAAGCACGAATTGTGTGATTAGGGTGTTGGAAATCAAGAAAGAAACAGCCCGTACTGTTTAGAAAAGAAATAAGGAGAGAGAGAGAGAGAGAGGAAGTTGAAAGATTAGATCAGTGAAAGATAGTGTTTAGAGAAAAGTAGAGAGAGGAGGGGAGAAGCTGAAAGGCCTGTAGTTTATTGTGTTGGAAAACAAGCAAAGAAATACTGGTACTGTTTAGAGAAAGTATTTTACGGACTATAAGGCGATACTTTTTTTTCTTAGACTGAGACCCCTGCGCCTTATAACGTGACTGATAATATAGTAAAAAAAAATATAATGGCAAAATCTGAATTTTGTGTAAAATTGGAGGGGTGCGCCTTATAATCAGGTGCGCCTTGTAGTCCGTAAAATACGGTAGGGGAGAGAGAGGGAGAGGAAGTTGGAGAGAGGAACCGAGAAAAGAAGAACTGGTACTGTTTAGAGAAAGTATGAAATAGGAGGAAGACTGCTAAGCAGACCAATGACCAGTGATAGCATTTACTGGTAAATATCAGTAAAATACTGATTGCAAAACCAAAATACTGAAACAAAATTTGACCTATCAGTCCCAGGGACTGATATTTGTTTTGCTAGCACTGATAAATTGTTTAACAAGGGATTTGATATTGTGGTTTTCACTGGTTTTTGTTTCCCTGGGACTGGTTTTGATACCGGTTGTTGGGGGGCATTATCGGTGACGGGACTGGTTTTCAAAATTTCTAGCGCGATCGCTGAATGACCCGTGGTTGATTGTGTTGGGGAAACAACTTTTACAGGAAGAGGAATGCTTTTAGTGTTTAGTCTTTTAGAGAAAGACTCAGAAAGTAGAGGAGCAGGTCGGGATGGGAAGGAAGAGGAAGAGATGATTGAAAGACCTGTTCTTGTATTGCGTTGGGGAGGGAGGGGGGGGGGGGGCGGAGAAAAAGAAAGAAAAATGCCAGTTTTGTGTAGCAAATGGAGAAGGAAACGGTTATCCTCTTTGTGTCAGAGGAGGGAGACTTGTGTGTATCCATTGTGTGTGAGAGAGTGGAGAGAAAAAAATGTTGGCCGAAATGGAAGCATTGGTATTCTTTTTGTGGTGGGGGAGGGGGAGGGATAGGGGGCAGGGTCATCTGTATACTTTTGCATTTAAAAAAACCTGGACGAGGAACACT
Organism: Phymorhynchus buccinoides; assembly: GCA_017654935.2. Classification (NCBI taxonomy): domain Eukaryota; kingdom Metazoa; phylum Mollusca; class Gastropoda; order Neogastropoda; family Raphitomidae; genus Phymorhynchus; species Phymorhynchus buccinoides. Next base: position 8,768,152 of record CM065705.1, on the reverse strand, counting down.
TGTGTTCTTTTGAGTTAGAGAGGAAGGGGAGCGGAAAGGCCTGTGTTCTTTTGCATGGGGGCAACTTTTCCTGGTATACGAGGATTTCCTGTTTTTGAATTTTACCACAAAAGGAATTTCCTGTTTTTTAAATTTGTCCAGCAAGATCTTTGTGTGTCTACTGTATGTTTCAAACACCTTAAAATAACCATTTGTATAAATTGTGGAAAAAGCAAACTAAAATACCTTCAAATATCAAGTTTTTCTTCAGCTGCAGGGGGACATTAGCCCTAGACCCCGGCCTATCAGGGTTTTTCATCTTGTGTAGTTGCACCCCTGCTTTTGTGTTCGAGCGTAAGGTATGAAGACGCCCTCCGCCTAATCTCTTTAGGGCATGCTCATATATACACCAGGCATGAAAGAATTCTGCGTTTCGCGGAAAATCCACGGAAATTTGTCAAAACTTCCGCGGAAGAAGAAAAAATTCCGCGTAAAGGACCGATCTTGCCGTATTCTTATATCTACAAGTCTCTATTTAGCGATTCTCAAACTGGTTAACCGGAAGTCGCTTTAGCTCACTCGCTTCAATTGTGCGAAGGAAGGCGAAATGAGTAGCTCCCGCTCAACAAAAGTAGCGATGTTAGCTGAAGATGTGTGCGGAAGGCTATTTGTGCGGACCAAATTTTCGGACCCCCTCCTCGCTGAACAAAACTTCCGACGTCAGGTGAAAATCCGGGTGGAAGGATTTCTCGGACGAAATTTTTTCCTTTTTTTTGATCTTCATCCACTTTCATGCCTGATACACAGAAGATCCGTGCACAATCAGGGCGGGGGGGGGGGGGGGCTTATAATCAAGTGCGCCTTATAGTTCGAAAAATAAGGTAGTAGCTTTCAGTGTTCAGGACGAGTGGATCTTTTCAGAATGATCTGTTCAGGATGAGTGTTTTTCTGTACTGTTGAGATGGTAATTCCTTTACTGATTGGGACACTTTTGTTTTCATTTTAAGGGTCAGTCTTGGCTGATTATTCTCTTTTTTCTTTTTTTTGTGTGTGTGTGGTTTACTCAGTTACTGAAGAGAAGGGAGGAAGAAGGAAAAAAAGAAACCTAGTTTCACTTTGAATGCATGTGTATTTTCAATTTTGTTTTAAGGTTGACCCTTTTGTCGCCTCTTGGCACCACAATGATTTAACACCCATGTCACTGAAAGGCATCAAATGAGGGTCTGTTATCTAATGACCTTATGTTCTTCATTTTGGGAGGTAAGGATAGACCCTATTTTATGCACGTCACAGAGGAATCCCCGATGTTGCAGACAAAATCTTTTCTCTACCCAGGTAAGTTTAATGGTAAATTTTGGCTGAGGAATGGCTAGTGTTGAAAGGGTTAAGTGCTGAGGTGAAGTTTTTATTTTATTTTATTTGTTTGTTCTCTGTCTCTCTCTCTCTCTCTCTCTCTCTCTCTCTCTGTCTCTCTCTGTTTCTCTCTGTCTCTCTCTCTCTGTCTCTCTCTGTCTCTCTCTCTCTCTCTCTGTCTCTCTCTGTCTCTCTCTCTGTCTCTCTCTCTCTCTCTCTCTCTGTCTCTCTGTCTCTCTCTCTCTCTCTCTCTCTCTCTCTCTCTCTCTCTCTCTCTCTCTCTCTCTCTCGCTATGTCTCTCTCTCTCTCTCTCTCTCTCGCTATGTCTCTGTTTCTCTCTGTCTCTCTCTCTCTCTCTCTCTCTCTCTCTCTCTCTCTCTCTCTCTCTCTCTCTCTCTCTCTCTCTCTCTCTCTCTCTCTCTCTCTCTCTCTCTCTCTCTCTCTCTCTCTCTCTCTCTCCCTCTCTCTCTCTCTCTCTCTCTCTCTCTCTCTCTCTCTCTGTCTCTCTCTCTCTCTCTCTCTGTCTCTCCCTCTCTCTCTCTCTGAATGTTCAGACTCAGTGCAGCATGGTTTAGATAATGTGTTGAATCATTCATTTCCTTGGGAGGACAGTAAGGAAGACAAAAAGGAGGAAGAAAAGTCATCTTCATATCCCGCATATACTTTTTTTTAATTATTTTTGATTAATCTTTTTTCTTTTTTTTAACTTGGCTGTATGCAATGAGAGGGAGTTTGTGGTGGTTTTTGGGGTCTTTTTTCTTTTTAAATGGAATGCACTGTTGGGTAAGGATTTATTGTCTTTTTAAAAAAAAAATTCTCATCAGAGGGATAACAAAAAAATGGCAGAGATTTTTAAACTCTTATTTTTTATTTTTTTAAAATTCTACGTAAAATTGGCATGTTTGGAACGTTCATTGCAGCTAGCTTTCAGTTTTGCTTTTTAGCGTTTTGAGTTGAGAACCGAATCGTGAAATCATCGTCAACAAGAAAGAGCGGATATTTGAAATAAGAATTTAGGGCTGTGCACATTACGCGCGGAAACGCACGCACTTATACCATCCGCATGGATGCTCCTGCTTTCAGGATGTCCTGAAGTTCATGATTTTTTCTATTGCCTGGACGCGGCGTCGCCAGAATTTGAGAAGATGCATTTTGCTGGTTATATAGAGGTCATGAAGCTTAACCAGAAGCGAAAGTGCAACGAGAGCCTGTCGACGACATTGGAAACTGTTGTTTCCCTTCAGTTTCCAGGGGGCATTGCCCCCCAGAACCCCCAGGAGGGGCGCTGTTCCTGTGCTGCTCCTGGACCCCTGCCTTGCAGGATTTTTGAAATTTCCCAGGAGCGCCCATGCATACGCTTATTTCTTACTTTTACTTTTTTGCGGATATGCGTGTCGGGTTTGTTTTCGTTCCGAGTCATTTTCAAAAAGGGGGCTTTCCAAGTGTGTGTTTTAACAGTATGGTAGATTTTATCATGATGACTGCATTGTATTGATTTCTTATGCTTTTTAAAACTTTTAACAAAGCACGAAGTCCTGGTTATAAAGTTGCTTATTATGAAAAAAAAAAATATGTATAACTAGAGAATTTTCGCAGTCGTAACTTTTAGAAATGTAGTTTATGCTTGGTTTCTTGTGTAACTTGAAAGAGTTATTTACAGTAGAGAACTTTAAGTACACAATTTGGTTTGCTAAGAGTAAAAGGGTGAGAAATTTTACTCACTTTTTTTTTTTTTTTTTTTAGTTTGCCATGTGCGGTGTGTTTGAATTTTTTTTTAAAACTTTGAACTTTATATTACTTAGTTTTATTTATAAGACATGTTTTGATGTTTTGATGCTTTGCTCTTTTGTCAGTTGGCCAACTTTGTTAGCTCATTAACCCTTTCACCACCAATGTCGCATTTATGCACCACAATATGTTCACTAAAAGGCATCAAATCAGGGTCTGTTGTCCAAAGACCCTGTTTTCTTCATTTTGGGAAGCATGGACAGGCCTAATGTTATATATATATATGTCACAGAGGAATTCGCAATATTGCAGATATTTTATTTTCTCTACCCAGTTAAGTTTAATGGTATTTTGGGGGCTGAAGAATGGCTGACGGCGAAAGGATTCAAAGCCTTGTGACAAACCAAGAATTCACTTGTCATCACTACTACGGTGTTAACGAGTTTTGATTGTTTGGGGGGTTTTGTGCGTCTTTCTTTTTGAAGTTTTAACTAACATTTTCTTTTAAAAACTAGAACTGTTCTATAACGTCTTCTATCAAGATTGTTTTTAGCCAATTGTTTTGGGATTTTAACACTGGGGTGGTCGTGATTCTGTTCAACTCTTGAGAAATGAGCGAAGACGTGATGGGTGATAATGGTTTGGTGTTTTGCCGTATCTCATTCTCTCTCTCTAGCCCCTCCTCCCTTCCGACTCTGGGGAGTGTTGCCTTTATCTCTCTCTCTGTCTCTCTAAACCCCCACCCCTCTCCCTCCCTTCTGACTCTAACCCACCCCCGTCCTCTCTCCAGTCCCCCACCCCACCCCACCCCACCCCCAGAATGGACAAGGCCCAAGTTTTTAAGTTAGAATTTGTCCTTCTCTTTGCCCCCCCCCCCCCCCCTGTTTCTCTGTGTCTCTCTTTCTCTGTTTGTCTGTGTCTTTCTCTGTCTGTCTGTGTGTGTCTCTCTTTCTCTGTCTGTCTGTCTCTCTCTTTCTCTGTCTGTCTGTGTATCTCTCTTTCGATTCAATGACAGAATTGATTGGGGTTTTTTAATTTTCAATATTGTGATAAAACTTGTCTTTTTTTTCTTGTTCATCTACAGGGAGAGACTTGGCATAAAGCTCTGCGTAGAACGGTAACTACTGTATTTAAGCTTCCGCACAGGAAAGTTTAACTCTTTTTTTTAGCGCTATGGGCGAATATAGCCGCTCAGTGCATCACACTCTACACTCCCACCAAAAGCAGAAGACATTCACTGCCAAGCACCCTGCCATGTGTTGGTCTACTTTTCAGAGCTCATGTCAGTTTGTTGGGGTTTTCTCCCCCGTTAAAGCAACGCGTGCGCACTCGGGGGGAAAAAAATAGTTACTCCTCTCTTGTCGGTTGAGATGCAACGGACAACCATGCACGTAAAGAAAATATACATGACGCCAGAAGAGTTGAAAGACATGCTAAGCAAAGGTTTGCAAAATGCACATGTGCGTAAATATAACAAAGTATGATAAATCAAGGGTTAGACTTAAAAGGTCTAAGGTACTATTGATCATTTCCGTGAAGCGCCCCACCAAAATACTGTCAACCTTCCTTGAGATTATTGTGATTTTTTTTTTCTCCACCGGATAGGACCTTTTGACCTTGGCTCTCAGAATACAGGGTCGAGTTTCTCTAGACGACGGTCGCCGTGCGCATAACTGTTACGCCAAAAGGGGTCTAAGAAACACTTTAGAAAACGTTTGCGGAAGAATATTACAAGCTCTTGTCTGATTGGTATAAAAAAAAGTATTATTTTAACCAAACTTTAATGGACCAATCAACCAGAAGAACCGTATTAACCCCCTACTAGTTCCGGATTGTTCGCCGCTTGCTTTGTTTTTGGCAAGAACAAAACGTCACGCGAACTATTGGCTAACGAAGGGTGTTTCTTAGACCCTTTTTTTGCCGATTTGAGCGAGCGCAACGTAACGTTAGCCCTTGTGAAACGGACCCCAGGTTTTGGGTTTGATTATGTTGTGCGTAAATGACAAGGCATGTACCGTATCACAGTGGAACCTCCCTTATAAGACCTCCCATTATAAGACTCCCTCCCACATAAGACCTACTTCTCTGAGACATGGCCCTTCTTTGTAAGTATTAAAATGACTTCCCTTATAAGAACCCTCCCTTATAAGACCTCATTTTGGATTATTTTTGAGGTCTTATAAGGGAGGTTCCACTGTAAAGCGCACAGCTATTTTGTCATCCAAAATTGTGCTTGTATTTATGCTTGCTGAATGTCAAATGTTTCTGTTGTCTCCTTGAGAGATAATAAAGTGATTTTGATTTTCAACTGAATATTAATCAACGACCACCCCCTCAACTTTTCGCATAGATGTTCACTGAGAAGCAATATTATGCCAGTTTGGGGATAGGGTTAGAATCAGCCTGGGATTATTTTCAGCTAAGGCCGTGTACACACAATAAGCGGATATTCCATGCGGAAACCTGTGCGCAATCCATAAATAAGTGAAACAAAGAAGGGAAAAGATTTGCGCACGTGTCCGAATTCCCCCTATATGCGTACACTTTTATCCTTCTTTCCTCCACTTGTTTAGGGTTTTCCGTACGGAACTTAAGCGTCTAATGTGAACCCGGCCTTAACTCGAAGAAGCGGACCTTCAGATATAGGGTGCAAACCTGTTTACCATTCCGGCTTAGCCGGAATTATTCCGGAAATTTGCTAAAATTCCGGGTAAAATAGTAAATTCCGGGTGAACGCTGAAAATTCCGGGATTTCGAAAAACCGTCTATTATTTGTTTCCGTTCGTAGGAAAAGACGCAAGGGTTGACCGAAACGTGTACCTAACACGCTACGTCATCAGAAAAGGGGTTGTGCTTGACGTCACATGCATTAAATGCTGCATTTTCATTGGTTAAAGGGGTGAAATAATGTTTTTATTTTGGTCGATCTATTTCGGGACTGAGCAAATGGCGGCCAGACTTTTACTGTCGATTCGAAGAGCTTTCCAGGCAGTTTTTTTAATGGTAGAGATTGTAATTAGGGCTTGAAATGAGTCAATTTAGATTATATTATCACTGGAAAATACGATGATGTGAGAATTTTGAAGTTTTCAACGGAAAATGAAGTCAAAATTGATCGCGATGGCGCCGAGTTGCAACTTAATCCGCCGATCCGCGGCCGAGTGATTTTTTCTGTCCGATCGTGGACATTTCCAGGTATTTAGCTTTTTCCAGCTTGTTTTATACTAAAATTGACTAAGAATATTATTAGTGACTGAATTTACTAATAAAACTTTTACTAATAAAAAATGGACTATCTAAAGATAGTCCGTTTTGACTCCAAGCCATCGAATTAGTGACTTAATTTACTAATAAAACTTTTCTGGCAAAATTGAGCCAAGAAATCATCACAATATTGAAAATCGACGCCGATGTTCGCGGAAAGGAGAAGAACCAGAAACCGCTTTATCGCGAGTCGTGTACAGATCATGTGAATTCCGGTTTTTGTTCTCAAATTCCGGGTTTTTTGGTGGCAAATTCCGGGTTTTTCATTATAAGGGTAAACAGGTCTGAGGGTGGTAAAGGGGTGTCTCTCTCTAACGTACATCTTTGCCGAAGACAGCTTTATTGGGGAGAGTACATGTACTTGAAGACGAATATTTATGGACTGTTTTGTTTGGGGGGGGGGGGTGTTTAAAGGTGTTTGTTTTAACCAATGTGTGTGTGATATATGCAGATTATTCTCTCTGAATTTTAACAAGTGATTGTTTGTTTATGGGGAATTTTAGCACACACACACACAAAAGAAAATGTCGTTTGCTTATGGCGAATTTTAACACCAAAAAAACGTTTGCTTGTGACAAATTTTAATTGTTTTTTTTTTTTGGTTTCATGTCTGAATTAGTATCGTTTTCTTTTTCTTTTTTTTTCCTCATAATTGTTTACTGACCCGGTTTTTCATTTTCCACCTTTATTGTACAGCGATGTCTTCATGGTCATGCTAAACTTTCATGCAATGTACTTTACATGTCATTTTTTTTTTTTTTTTTTTTAAATCTATTTAGAGTGTTGTAGAGAATTTACTTCTGAGCAGAAAAGCGAGCAGAAGGGAATTGGTTGGAACTCGTGATTGTAGGGGGTGGGAATGGAGAAAAAAAAACTTGTAAAAAAAGGTTTTTGTTTTTTTGTTTTTATTCATGGGTGCAACTTTTCCGTATACAAGGATTTCTTGTTTTTGAATTTTACCACAAACGGAATTTCCTGGGGGGGGTTTATTTGTCGAACAAGATCTTTATGTGTCTACTGTATTTTTCAAACACATTAACCCTTTTTCACCGCCAATGTCGCATTTTTGCACCACAATGATTTAACATCCATGTCATTGAAGGTCTTGAAATCAGGGTCTGTTATTCAATAATATTGTGTTCCTAAATTTGGGCAGTAAGGATTAACCCTATTCTAAATGTGTCACAGAGAAATCCCACAATATATTGCAGACGAAATCTTTTCTGTAGCCAAGTAAATTTAATGGAAATGTTTGGCTCAAAGATGGCTGGCAATGAAAGGGTTAAAATGAGCATTTGTATGCGTTGTGGAAAAAGCAAACTAAAATACCTTCATTAAAAAATAAAAAAAATTCTTTCAGTTTTTTATATTTTATGTAGTTGCACCCATGTTTATGGCATAATGCATCGGGAGATGACAGAAATGGGCTATCTTGTATTTTAGCGCCCCTCACTCCCCCTCTTTAATTTCTCGGCTCATTCGGCTTTTTCAAGACTTCAGAATTTTCGGAGGAGAGCGGACATTAAGCAGCAGTGTTTTAGCGACTTTTTGAGATAATTCTGTTTTCTCAATAATCTTCGTCGCTGATAATTAATGAGGTTTATACTGAACATTCTCTGCCCGTCTTGTGCACTGAAACGCATGTGCCACATACTATCACCTTAGCCTGTCACAAAGTAGTACTTAGTATTTAGCCACAGAAAATAAATTTTCGGCCCCTGGCTCGTCACCAGGTGGCATAGTCAACTCGTTCGTAAAATGGCCGCCCTTTCATGTTGTCAGGAAGTAGTATAAAGCCCCATTCCATTATAATGATTATTTAACGTTCAGTTGAAAAGACAGAACAGCCATTTCCGGGTTTCCCGTCACGGTCACACGTCTTTGTGTCACTAGAAAACGACTAGAACGGGAAAATCCGATCTTCCTGTTATGTGAAATTTTTACAGTGACTGTTTGAATGTATGGAAATTGACGTTAAGTATCGAGAACGGGAAAATCCAATCTTTAGCGTTCTTTCAATCTCCCCCCTGTTATGTGAAATTTTTACAGGTGCATATTTTTGAATGCATGAAAATTGACGTTAAATATCGAGAACGGGAAAATCCAATCTTCCTTAGCGTTCTTTCATCCCCCTATCATGTTAAATTTTTAGTGAAATGCATGACGTTAAATATCGAGAACGGGAAAATCCAATCTTCCTTAGCGTTCTTTCAACCTCCCCCTATCATGTTAAATTTTTAGTGACTGAATGTATGAAAATTGACGTTAAATATCGAGAATGGGAAAATCCAATCTTCTTTAACGTTCTTTCAATCCCTCCCCGCCCCCTGTTATGTGAAATTTTTACAGGTGCATATTTTTGAATGCATGAAAATTGACGTTAAATATCGAGAACGGGAAAATCCAATCTTCCTTAGTGTTCTTTCAACCTCCCCCTATTATGTTAAATTTTTAGTGACTGAATGTATGAAAATTGACGTTAAATATTGAGAACGGGAAAATCCAATCTTTAACGTTCTTTCAACCCCCCACCCTCCCCCCACCTCCTGTTATGTGAAATTATTACAGGTGCATATTTGTGAATGTATGAAAATTGACGTTAAATATCGAGAACGGGAAAATCCAATCTTCCTTAGCTTCTTTCAACCTCCCCCCTGTTATGTGAAATTTTTACAGGTGCATATTTTTGAATGCATGAAAATTGACGTTAAATATGGAAAACGATAGAGGTTTAAGTGCTCACTCTACAGTAAGAAAGGTGAGACTGAAAAAGCCGGGAAAAAAAGCTGATAAATTAAATTGGGTCGGGGTGGGGTGGGGTGGGTATGTAGTTGATACACACAATTGCCCAGAACATTTTCCATCAAACGTATATTTTTTATCAGCAAACTTTTGCAAAGATTTTTTTAAAAATCTTTTTTAATGTTTCGATTGTGATGCTTTTGTGCAGGCAACGACGTGCGGTTTTGGTGGTTTTGTTTGTTACGTAATACAGCCTTGTGCCATTTTGTCCTGTAGCACCAAGTCTCTTGTATATTGGTGTACAGCACTTCTAGCTGAGAGAGAGACTTTGTTATTTTAAATTTGGGGGAGGGGGGGGGGGGTCAGAAGGTAGCATACATTTGCTATCGACATTTTCTCCGTAAAAGCTGTGAATTGGACATGTTTATTAATTTTTTGCGGGGGGGATTTTTTTTTTCATTTTAAACTAAATCATGAATGATTCTATTCTAATAGCTTATAATTGTCTTGTTCTCAGTTTTTATTCACAGAGCGTTTGAAAAAGACGGAGATGTGATTTATTCGATCAATATAATTTTGAATGTTAATTTGTTCTATTGTTTATCTTTGTCACAATCCCCGCTTTGCAAAACCACTTGTCTTGTCAATGTTGTTATGAAGGACGGGACTGCCTTTCGGTGTATTATTGTAAAGCGATCGTGCCCTGCGTGAAAAGGGACTTAACATGACTTTTTTTCTTTTTCTTTAATCAGCAAGCTAGGAAGTTGCAAGTCATTTTTTTGTTTTGCGTGAGTGTGCGTGCGTGCATTTTGATTTTAAAATGCTATGAAAAGCGTTGGTTCTTTTTGTACTTTTCATTGCTATCAAGTACGTCTTTTTGTACTTTTCATTGCTATCAAGTACGTCCGTACTTGAGCTTCCTTCTTTTTTAATTTTAATGATACTAAAAATGCAAATGAATACAGTGGAACCTCCCCTATAAGACTCCCTCCCAATAAGACCTACTTTTCTGAGACAATGCCCTTTGTAAGTATTAAAATTACCTCCCTTATAAGACCACGTTTTGGATGATTTTTGAAGGTCATAAGGGAGGTTCCCCTGTATTACGCTTATTCTCCTAACGGGACCTTTAACCCCTTCACTGCTACAGGGTGTGTGATGTATGACTTTTGATGTCATAGTCCTGGAATGCTGTTTTTTTTGTGTTTTGTTTAGACAAGTCGGGAGAGATAATGTGACCCAGCACCACGAAAGGGACATTAAGTCCACATCCAACTCGTTCCTCCCAAGGACCATCAGGGAGTGGAACGAACTGCGGCAGGACTTCATCGCAGCCTTCACTGCTGACGTGCGTGGCACGTCAGGACTGCAGGCTGATCAGTAACTCATCAGTAACTCTCCACCCCTCCTCCCTTGCCCATTCCAATCCCTATTTTTTTTTGTTACACCACCACTGCCAACTGAAATTTGAACACCACCGGAACCCCTCTTTTTCAGTCTTTTTTTTCTCAAAAGGAGCCAGAATGGTCAGCTCATTGATCGTAGGCTCTCAAGAGAAGAAGAAATCGCTGGGCTAGTTTCTCACAACAGGCTTGCAAAGTCAAAATCTCATTTTGGGGGTCAATTTTGAGTTATTATGGGTATTTTCTTGTCTCTAACACCTTATATGGATAAAGGACAATCTTTAATATGGTTTCTAAATGGTCTTATAAGGGCTTTAAAACGAGTAGGTCAGTGCATTTTCTTCAGCTTGGCTAGAATTTAGACCTCAAAATATCCGACACTCGCCCTATTAACTTTAAATGCTCATAATTCTGGAACGGAAAGATACAAGAATAGTTTGTATATCATTAGAAAGAGAATTGACTGAAGTTTTCAAATGTATAATTTTCTCAGAATGGTCAGTTTGACACTTAATGTCCCTTTCGTGGTGCTGGGTCACATATAATTTTCTCAGATTAAGTCTTATGTAACAGATCTTATAACAAGAAAATCGATTAATTTCTCAATTATTTTTCTCTGGCAGTTAAGGGGTCAAGTACTTAAGGGGTCAAGTACTTTAACACACCCCCCCCCCCCCCAAAGTTCAATTTCCCTGCAGCCAAATCTATCGCATGACAATTCTACTGCTCTTACTTAGTGAAATAGTTCTAGTGTGTTCCGTCTTCTCCAAGGTGCACACTTCTTCCTATTGGCCACTGCAGAGAACACCTTTTGCAAGAGTGACTGCCCTTGGTGGATGGGGGAAGATGCTCGAGTACTGACCAAACAAGGGAATAACTCTCACCAATAACCCTATTTGAGGCCACTGAATGGCTGCCTTTTGCAAGAGTGAATGCCCTTGGTGGGTGGGGGGAAGATGCTCGAGTACTGAACCAAACAAGGGAATAACTCTCACCAATAACCCTATTTGAGGCCACTTAAATGGCTGCCTTTTGCAAGAGTGAATGCCCTTGGTGAATGGGGGAAGATGCTCGAGTACTGAACAAACAAGGGAATAACTCTCACCAATAACCCTATTTGATGCCACTGCATGGCTGCCTTTTGCAAGAGTGAATGCCCTTGGTGGGTGGGGGAAGATGCTCGAGTACTGAACAAACAAGGGAATAACTCTCGCCAATAACCCTATTTGAGGCCACGAAATGGCTGCCTTTTGCAAGAGTGAATGCCCTTGGTGAATGGGGGAAGATGCTCGAGTACTGAACAAACAAGGGAATAACTCACCAATAACCCTATTTGATGCCACTGCATGGCTGCCTTTTGCAAGAGTGAATGCCCTTGGTGGGTGGGGGAAGATGCTCGAGTACTGACCAAACAAGGGATTAACTCTCGCCAATAACTATTTGAGGCCATTTAATGGCTGCCTTTTGCAGGAGTGACTGCCCTTTTGGATACTGATCAACAAGGGCGTAACTCTCGCCAATAACTATTTGAGGCCATTTAATGGCTGCCTTTTGCACGAGTGACTGCCCTTTTGGATACTGATCAACAAGGGTTTTAACTCTTGCCATCAAGGGTGTTAATAACCCTACTTGCAGTGGCCTATACCACCCACCCTCGCTCCGTCTCTCTCCATCTTTACTTTAACTAGGTATTCTTCGTGATTATTATTATTATCATCATTATTATTCTACATTTTTATCATATAATTAAGTAACCGCTTTCACACTGTGTGGGGAACACAGAAGTGAAGTTGAAAAAAACAAAGGGAGAGCTGCTTTTTTTTTTTAAACTATGATGAAAATGAACCAAGTAATTCCATCTTTCTTTCTTTCTTTTACGCTTAAGTATTGTTGTTCAGTGTCTGTTGCCGTAGTCTGGTATCGGCCGCTGCAACAACCCATGTTTTGCTAGAGTGAATGCCCTTGGTAGATGCTCGAGTACTGACCAAACAAGGGCATAACTCTCGCCAATAACCCTATTTGAGGCCACTAAATGGCTGCCTTTCGCAAAAGTGAATGCCCTTTTCAGTACTGACCAGTACTGATTCACTCTCACTGTCAAGGGCGTTAATAACCCTAGTTGCAGTGGCCAATAGATCAGCAGCTTTTCTTTTTCACCCTAATGTGGTTTAAAAACAGGAATTTTTTTTTAAGGAATATTGTTTCTGTACGCCATTTTGTCTCTCATGGCTTCCTTGAACTTTTCGTCATCTTTTTATCTGTACCATGCTTTTCTGTCACTCTTTTTTTCCTGTCTGTTCGTTCGTTCGTTCGTTCCGTTTTGTGATTGTTTTGAATTTGTGCTTTAAAAAAAAGACTGTTGGGTCGAGTTTTATACAATACATACATTCATGTAAATAAAAGTCGATGTGAAACTTCGGTTTTTTCGTTATCGGCTGCGGAGAGAAAGAGTGTGTTTGCCTGTCTGTCTGCTTGTGCATATGTTGTTGAGTGTTGTACCCTGGCTAAAAGACTCCGGGGATCATCCCAACAGCCGAAGCACTTGAACACTATGGTACAATAATTAATGCACCAGCTAAGGATGAGAGCATTAAGTGTGTGACTGTTTTTGATTACCCCGCCATGTGGGCAGCCACACGCAGACTTCCGGAGGATGTCTGCATATGAGCACTCGCACAAAAATGTATGAAGAGATGTGTATTCACTTGCATTCAATGCAATGGATTGTTAAAAGACCATCCCTTGAATGATAAGCGTTGAGAGAGATCTAGAGTGCATGCGCTTACATTAGGTACTCTGTAAGCAGCTGTGTATACCTTTTTGTTCACTTTCATTCCCACAAATAAAACAAAAATTTCCATTATAGTCCTGTCAACAGCTATGGTCATCTCAGGACTCACCGCGTAAAGTTCGACCACTTATTACAAAAACTCATCGATGTATCAACATACAACCACCTGAAAACAACAAAACATACAGTACAATTCATAACATGACACCTCCATCATTGCACCCTATAGCACATAAGTCCACACAGTGCTGGAAACGTTGAGCCACGCTACTCTATTTATCGGATCCAGGTTATAAAAAAACAGTAAAAAAGGATAACAAACACATCCTAGTAAAATAAAGATATATACTGGTCTCCAAAAGTTAAGGGCCGGCAACAATGAAGAAAATGGCAAAAATTAGGCTACTCAATAACTTTCCTTCCTGTTGCACGTGCCTGAACCAGTTTTGCAGACATTGCTGTACAGCAACAGCGTTTTCAGGTACGCTTAAAATGTGGCAAATTCACGAGAATTTCACGAAAGTTTGGTCTCTTTTTGCTGAAGAATCAGGGCTGATGCAGGTTTCTTGCCTATTGCACGTGCAAGGCATGACTGTAGTGAACACTGCTGAGCAAACGTTGGACACGAATGTGTATTTAAGGGCGGCAACCAGAGCTCTCAATAAGCATGCCTCCAAGACAGAAGAGAGAAGATCGTTCTTCCGGCCCTTAAATTTTGGAGACCAGTATATAAAAATTCATTGCCATATAGGCAAATATGCACTGCAGAATGGACAACAGGTGCCCACTCGTGCGCAAGGTCTCACGTGTGGACGCCAGAGAACAATAATTTTAAAAAACTGGCATGTCATAAATTGTCCGATAGATCAGAGAGAAAAAAGATCATTCAAAAGATAGATTTGTAAGGAAAGATGAAAGAACAGATTGAAGATCCGGGGAGACAGAAATCAGACGGAATGGAAAACTGCAGATGTTGTCGGGAGACTTTATGGGGGGAAAAGAGATAGTAAAAGACATGGTAGGCAGAAAAATAGGAAAGGTAAGAAAAAGGGGGTGGGCACAGCTTGGTCGAGAACACACACGCCACGTGAAGGCTGGCCCACCGGGGGGGGCCAACAAATACACACGGCGCTAACAATAAGAACAAAACTACAAGTTTATTCTGATTAAAATATCATATATTAGCACACACAAAAAGAAAACAGGCAGTGAAAATAAATCAACACCATTATAATTAAAAACCACCATTCATCTTTAAAATCAGAGCTTCGCATTTACAAGGCCATGGGTGCTCCTGGGAAATTTCAAAACTCCTGCACGGCAGGGGTCCAGGGGCCGCCCAGTTAACAACTTGACTTAAACAATCCTAAAAATACAAAGTTCCTGGCAAAGGCATGTAAATATTTATCTGTATTCATTTCTTTTATATTCTACACATGCGAGAAAACGTTCATAAATAGGACATTCGTTGCTTCTCAAATTTTCATAACCGGGCAAAGCCGGCTCCAGGCAATAAAAAAAATCCTGCATTTCAGGACATCCTGAAAACAGGAACATCCATGCAAGGCACAAAAAATGTACGAAAGTAAGTACAGTGGAGCCTCCCTTATAAGACCTCCCATTATCAGACTCCCTCCCACATAAGACCTGCTTCTCTGAGACACTGTCCTTCTTTGTAAGTATTAAAATTACCTCCCTTATAAGACCTCATTTTGGAAGGTCTTATAAGGGAGATTCCACTGTACTGCAATATGCTAAACAATGCATTGAATATGATTTTATAATGTTCAATAAAAATGATTATATATTTCATAGCATGCAATAAACCCTACCCCCCACCCTATAAGACGGAAAAACGCAACAAACCACAACTGTGACAAATCGCGGTGTACTGCATGTGGGGGGTGCTGTGTGTGGGGGGGTAGGGTTAAGTTTAGGGTTAGGGTAAGGGTTAGTATTCCAAAAAGAGAATTAGCTGAAAATGTTCCTAAAATACAGCTTTATGTATGGTAAGAAAGGCAAAAACGGAAAAATACAATTAACCGAGAAATGCAGGGGGGGGGGGGGGGGGGGGGGGGGGGGACACATCTTTACCTTTACCCCTAGTTTTTTTCCCGAAAATCGTCTATCGTGTCTCTAGTTCTGGGAGAACAAATGGCAGAATGTGTCGGCTTCTGTAGGCTGCAACCTGGAAAGAAAACAACAGCACGAATCAAAACCTTTGCAATCAATATTGTTGCTGTTGTTGGCTTACCCTGGCTAAAAGACTCCAGGGATCATCCCAACAGCGGAAGCAGCTTGAACACTGTGTTTAATGTTGTTCGTGCTAACACCTTATCTAACCTTCCTCCTGATTATCTTACTTGTGACATTCTCTTGTGTGGTAGGCAAAATCTTCCATATGAAACCAACATATTAATATTTGAAACTGTACATCTCTTCATTTCTGGTTCGAATCGGTTTTAAACTTATTTCTAAACTGTTTTCAATTATCATGTCAAATCAAACATTCCAATCATTTTTGTGTGAAAGCGCAGGTGCGCCTCTATATTGGTCTAAATGATTGAATAACTTGTTCTAGACATGTAAGCATGGTTGTAAGTACTTTTGTGGGATGTTTAATGAGTGCTATATTGAGTCATCATATTGTTCATTAATTTGTCTCTCAATCCCCCTTTTGTTTTCCTCCTTCCTTTCTTTTTTTGTGATTTTTCCCATAATGTCACTCTTTTATTTCTTTTCTGGTTTTCTATTTTCTTCACTTTGTTTGTTAGTTTGTGAATGTTTCTAAATATTGACAACAATATTTTCTAATTGGTGAGAACACACCTTCCGTCATTTGAATCATATGTAATGTATTGTGTACGGGTTCGTTATAAGCTATATGCTTGTTGTTACCCTGTTACCTCATTATTGTTTATAATTTGAAATTGTCAGCTACGGGTGAGAACATTACGCGTGTGACTGTTTTTGATTGCCCCACCATTGTGGGCAGCCACACTCCGTCTTCGGGGGATTTTTCAGACTGATGATGTTATGCTATGAGCGTGTCATGGCTATAGACAATCCCCGCATAACTGTGCATAGCACAGCAACATTGTGATGTAGCCTTGGTGTTCTAGCCTACGTCAATTGGTCCGACAAAGCCTTAAGCCAAGGCGAAAAATATTAATTAACATTTAGTAGATTAACCCTT
Organism: Phymorhynchus buccinoides; assembly: GCA_017654935.2. Taxonomy (NCBI): domain Eukaryota; kingdom Metazoa; phylum Mollusca; class Gastropoda; order Neogastropoda; family Raphitomidae; genus Phymorhynchus; species Phymorhynchus buccinoides. Next base: position 8,751,695 of record CM065705.1, on the reverse strand, counting down.
TCACCGCCAGCCATATTTCAGCCCAAAATGTCCATTAAAATTTACCTGGGTAGAGAACAAAATCCATCTGCAGTATTGGGGATTCTTCTGTGGCAGATATAAAATGTCTATCCTTACTTCCAGAACTAAGACTTTGGATAATAGACCCCAATTTGATGCCTTTTAATGGCATAGGTGTCAAATCACTGTGGTGCTAAAATGCGACTTTGGCGGTGACAGGGTTAATAGGAAAAGAAAGCGGAGGCCTGAGCCCGACAAATGTTCAGGCGCAGGCACTGATGGCCGTTGTTCTAGTGTACCGACAATTAGTCAGGCGTAGGGCAGAATGAGTTAAAACACCAGCAATAAAAAATAAAAAAAAAAAAAAAAATACCAAAAAAACTGCACCCACCAGTTTAGCTGATCGTAAGCACACTGGGCATGATCATAGATATGGAAGGTGTAGATTTCTCGTGACTTGTCCGACAGGTTCTGTTCGCTTTTGTGAACCACTTCCCCGTGAATGAGCACCAGGGTTCCTGCATCAGAAACGATATCAACAGAGCTCATTCTAGGATTTTGAAAACGTGGGGGCGTTCCCCCCCTAAGAATGAAAAAAGGGGGGGGGGGGGGGGGGAGAGGCGGCTGATTCAATCTTCGCTAGCCATGGCCACTTCTTCAGCCTTGGAACCGGTATTCCCTAGCACTAGTGCCGTTATCTTCGGGCTGCTTCTCTGAGACTGTTGATGCAGTAGCTGTTTCTGCAACATCTTCTGCACACTCGTTTGGCAGAGAGATTTCTTTTTTTTACTTTGCCGCCACAAAAATCAAAGTCGAAGAGCGTTGTTGTCCCCTATTTTTGAAGAAAATTCAACATGGCGAGTAGGACTCTCGCAACTTCTTGTCGGTAAAACTAGATGAACGCGATTGGTTGATTTACATTAACATTGTAAAGAACCAATGAAATGTCGAGAAATCATTCATTCCTGCTCGATGCTTTCGATTTGTGCAGATGGCGGATTTAGCAGACGACGAAGGAATTCCCGCAGCGATCGGTAAAAAGTGCGGGCAGTTCTGCAAATATGCGGGCGTCGGCCCGCACAGATTTTGGGGGGATTGTACCAATCCTGCGCCCTAGAATCAGCTCTACATCAATATCATTATCATTTCTTTTAAAAATCATTATCATTGTTGGCACACAAACCTATTCGCCGCCACAGTCACCGCGAATTAAATGTTTAAAGTTTGGCCAGCCCTGTACATCATGTAAAGGAACACACACACACCCAGTACCGCAGACGCCATCTTTTCTATTTCCATGTACGTTGGACAGAAATTTTTAGCTGTTGTCGTTGTTGTTGGCTTACCCTGGCTAAAAGACTCCAGGGATGGTCCCAACAGCGGAAGCACTTGAACGCTATGCTACAAGTGCATCGGCTATGGATGAGAACAATTACGTGTGTGACCGTTTTTTGATTAAACCGCCACATGGGCAGCCACACTCTGTCTCTCTCACACACACATTCTCTCTCTCTCTCTCTCTCTCTCTCTCTCTCTCTCTCTCTCTCTCTCACATTCTCTCTCTCTCAAAGATTCAAAGATTGTTTAATCCTTTGACCCCTTTTGGGGCATGGAGGACTTGAAGCAAATCAAGCAAATACAAAATTAATGCAACAATTGAAAACGGTTACAAAAGATAACTCTAATGTAATTAACACACCAAAATGTCACACAACTTTACTAAACCTTAAAAATTTTGCTACATTTAATAACACCTTTATTTTGCTACATTTAATAACACCACAGAGCAATCGACGGTAGTTAAAGACGGACTTTACACATGTAAATTTTCTGGAAATAAACTAACATCTGATATTGTATTTGGGACATTTCATTACAAAATGAAACTCGTCACCAAGGTCATTCTGATTGCAGTCTCTACATAATCGTTCTTCATGGGGTATTCCAAGTCTTCTGCCAATTTCTATCATGAGTATATGATTACCACACCGAAACCGTATAAGAGGATATATATAAACATCAGGCAACATTTCAATATATCTTTCACGGCAGAAATTGGTTTTATAATTTCCATAAAATAAACATTTATTACTAGACTCTAAGGCATCATTCCAAGTACGTTTTCACACACACATTCTCTCTCTCTCTCTCTCTCTCTCTCTCTCTCTCTCTCTCTCTCTCACACACATTCTCTCTCTCTCTCTCTCTCTCTCTCTCTCTCTCTCTCTCTCTCTCTCACACATTCTCTCTCTCTCTCTCTCTCTCTCTCTCTCTCTCTCATCAGTTAATCCCTTCGAAATACTCTAAGTATCCTTGTTTGTTCAGATTAGTTTTACTATTAACAACAACTAATGAAAATACTGTTAAGAAACTGTCTTTGTATGTATATAAAGCATTTAAAGTCCGTAAGGATATGATTGCAACTTGACCTAATTTTGTAATAGGATATGTTGTTTGTTATATATGTACCCCCTTCTAAGGGGCTATGGCCTTTAAGAATAAAAAGTCTGCGTCTGCGTCTCTCTCTCTCTCTCACACACACACTCTGTCTCTCTCAAACACATTCTCTCTCTCTCTCTCTCTCTCTCTCTCTCTCTCTCTCTCTCTCTCTCTCTCACACACACACACACACACATTCTCTCTCTCTCTCACACACATTCTCTCTCTCTCTCTCTCTCACATTCTCTCTCTCTCTCTCTCTCACACACACATTCTCTCTCTCTCTCACACACATTCTCTCTCTCTCTCACACACATTCTCTCTCTCTCTCTCTCACACATTCTCTCTCTCTCACACACATTCTCTCTCTCTCTCTCTCTCTCTCTCTCTCTCTCTCTCTCTCTCTCTCTCTCTCTCTCTCTCTCTCTCTCTATGTTTTGCAATGAAAATGATGCTTCCCCCATGTCATGAGAACCCAGTGTTAATAACATTAAAAGTGTCCAGTCTCTCTCTCTCTCTCTCTCTCTCTCTCTCTCTCTCTCTCTCTCTCTCTCTCTCTCTCTCTCTCTCTCTCTCTCTCTCTTTCCCCACCCCCAACCAACCTTTGCTAACAGGCCCAGCTATGAACTGATCCGTGTCATATTGAGGCTCCCCGCCGATGAATTCTGTCTGGTTGCAGCCAGGCTGGGGCTTCGCTCTCCGCACCATCCTCTTCTGTGCGTGCACTCCCTCTGCGCCATGCAACGTATTTCATGCATGAAAAAACGTGACAGTGCATGGGGAAAACAGACATCAGGCAGGAAAACTAGCATCACGTAGAAAATGTTTTTGAAAAAAAATGTGATACAGTACTCCCTCCCATGATCGACCATGTAAAATGCACCAACAAAGTGGTCTTAAAAGGGAGGTGGTCTGAAATGGGAGGTGGGTGAGGAGAGGTCATGACAAACATAAACACATAACACATAAGTTTACACATAAACAACAAACTACCCTGCATATTTTAAAGCAAGATCTTACTGACACAGTAACTGCATTATATTCCAAGTGCATCAATTTTAGAAATACTGTACCAATAAACCAAGGTCTCCTCACATCACAAAACCACTCCCAAACTAGGTCGTTCATGTCCGAGTACGTATGGCGTATTTTCGCTTTGGCCGTACTTGGCTGTATATTCGTTCAGCTGTTTCGCCAGCTTCCCATCGAGCTGTCAGCGATTCTCGCTCGAGAATTATTGTTTGGATTTGGGGTTTTCCAACACCCACGGATTGTGCAATGGATCGGCAGCTTTCCCTTTTGTCACTTCTTTCAATAACTTTGATTCTTTCTTCAAGAGTGGGCCTAAGAATTTTCCTTTTCTTCCCCGACATTGTGATCGTGAGAGAGGAAGCTGTCCGCTACACGCATGCGCATTGAGCTACTTTTCACTAGGGGAGATAACTAACCACGCAGAATGATGGAAACTGCACAACTGTGATCGTTGAGCGAAGGTTCAGCGACAAATCTGACCGGCTTTCTTCATTTTCTGTTGTTTTCCACGATCTTTGTGGGTTCGATTTGTGTGGCATGGTCGTAAAAATCGGAAAGCAAGAGGTCGTTAATCGGGTATTGGAGGTGGTCGCTGATGAGAAGACACTCATATAGTAAAACCGATCGGTCACTGAAAATCAGGTCGGAAAGTGGAGGTGGTCGCTGAATAGAAGGTCGTGTGAGGGAGGGAGTACTGTAGTGAAATGGGGAAAACAGACGTGTAGTGAAATGGGGAAAATGTAAAAAATGTAGTGAAATGGGGAAAACAGACGTCAGGCATGAAAACTAGTTTTGAAAAAATGTGATAGTGAAATGGGGAAAACATCGCGTGGAAAATGTTTTGAAAAAATGTGATAGTGAAATGGGGAAAACAGACGTCAGGCATGAAAACTAGCATCGCGTGGAAAATGCATCAGGCATGAAAACTAGCATCACGCGGAAAATGTTTTGGAAAATTGTGGGGAAAAGAGACATCAGGCAGGAAAACTAGCATCGCGTGGAAATTGCTTTGAAAAAATGTAATAATGCATGGGAAAACAGACCTCAGGCTGAAAAACTAGCATCGCGTGGAAAATGCATCAGGCATGAAAACTAGCATTGCGTGGAAAATGTTTTGAGAAAAAATGTAATAGTCATGGGGAAAACAGACATCAGCAGGGCTCCCAAGGACCCCCATTTGGGGGTCTATGAAGCACTAAAATTCTACAGGACCCTCTAATAGAATGTGCAGGGGGTCCCAGGGATGCACTAGAAAAATTCTTTTCAGCATTCGCTATGCCACTGGGACCCTCTACCCTGCCTCTAGGACCCTCTATACTGTAAGTGAAGGAGTCCCTGGAACCCCTTGTTTTGCGGGACGATTGGGAGCCCTGCATCTGGCAGGAAAACTAGCATCGTGTAGAAAAGTTTTGAAGTCTTTCGTAAAATAGTCCCCCCACCTTCTGGAAGTTTCGTGCTTGTAACTTCCTCTCATCTGCCACTCTCTTTGACTCTGCCTTTTCCCTTTGCTTTCTGTCATCTACTATCTTTCTGACTTATTGGCCCATTCTCCTGCCTTTTTTTAAAAAAATGGGCACCCTCATGGATGAGTTTTTGCAAGAAACACATCGATATCACCAGAAAGACAGCCTTTTCAAGGATTGGAACACTCAATTTACTCTGGTTTCCTATAAATCAAACCGTCAAAACGGTGATTCGTCCTTGGCGGAGTTGCCGGAGAGAGAAGCCATTTTGGACGGGGTGGGTGGAGGACACTCAGAGCGGTTGAAGCTTTTTCTTTTTTGTAGTGCAGTAAAAACAAAATTGGAGCTATTTCCTTTGTTGTGAGCGAAACTCCTTTTGGTAAACTGTAAATAAAAAGGCTTGTATTGTGGAAATTTCGTGATTTGGTCTAAGCGACTCAGGCGGCCATTAGAAAAGAGAAGAATTTGACTTCCAGCACCTGCGCGAAGGAGGAATCGCCGATTTGACGGTTTGATTTCTAGGAAACCAGAGCAAAGTGATTGCTGCGATCTCTGTAAAGGGTGTTTTCCTGGTGATCTCGACGCGTTTCTTGCAAAAACTAATCCGTCAGGGTACCCCTTTCAAAAAAAATCTTCCAAATAACTTTTCTCCTTTGAGCTCCTCCGAAATCGGAATGTCAGCTGTATTATTATTATTATTATTATTATTACTATACCAGTGACCGGCTCTATTTACCCACAACCCCCCCAGTACCTTTGTGCGAGCCGGGGATGAACCAGAGACAACCGTTCTCCAGCGTAGCATCCTCCAGAGCTATCCACAGGCCAAACAGACGATGGGGGGTGGTGTACAGAAACGTCGAGTCCTGGTGAGGCACTACTGCTCCAAAAAGAACAATAAGGCCGGGTTCACATTAGCAGACCTGTTTACCCCTATTTTGCAAAGTTCTAATTTCTGAAACAAAAAAACGCAATATTGAAAGAAAAAAATGTAATCCAACGCGTGACCAATGAACGTCGATATCGTACTGACCCGAGTGTGCAATACTAATGTCCGTCGAGCAGTAGACACAGAACACATGCTCGTCACCTAGTGCTGAACGACGTATTCCTGGAATTTTGAGGTCACTTTCCCGGAATTTCTGTGCCACTTTTGATGTCGTTTCCTTTGATTTTCGACCAGAAGATACAGAAGCTTCGGAATGCACTCGCTTGGACGCCATTTTGAAACAGAAAAGGAAATGGCGCGAAATGACTTTTCACCGCATCGTTTCAAAAGCTTCGCTTACCGACGCAACTGTAGTGGGTTTTTTTATATTTAGGATTATGTTTTCCTGTGGGGGGTTTTCGTAGCCGTAGTTACTGTAATTTCACTTTTCCCCCGTAAAAATTACGGCAAAATCGGGATGGTAAACAGGTCTGCATTAGACGCGTAAGTTCCGTACGGAAAACCTTAAATAAGTGGAAGAAAGAAGGATAAAAGTTTACGCATATAGGGGAAATTCGGACACGTGCGCAAATCTTTTCCCTTCTTTGTTTCACTTATTTATGGATTGCGCACAGGTTTCCGCATGGAATATCCGCTTATGTGAGCACACGGCCTAAATGATACAGTGGAACCTCCCCACTACAGTGGAACCTCTCTTATAAGACCTCCCATTACAAGACTCCCTCCCACACAAGACCTACATCTCTGAGATATATTTCCCTTCTTTGTAAGTGTTAAAGTTAGTTCACTCATAAGACCTCATTTTGGATGCTTTTTGAAGGTCTTATGAGGGAGGTTCCACTGTATGAGGGAGGTTCCACTGTATGACCTGATCATCCAAAACGAGGTCTTATAAGGGAGGGGTCTCTTAGCAGGGAAGTTTGCAGCGTGGTACAGAATATTCAACCAAAGTCTTGAATACAGTTGAAACTGATATTTTTTTAGTGTTGTAAAAAAAAAAAAAAAAGCACTACTATCTTTAAAGTCAATAAGCAAAATATAAAGGAAAACATCGACCAAAACAACTCGTCCCAACATGAGAAACTAAAGTTCTCTTAATTCAAAAGCAAAGCATAATGAATAAGCATGGCTAAATCTCTGACAAGAGTCTTCAGCTTGCAGTAAAAAAAAGAAGACAAAAAAGAAAAGGACTGTGTCTTATGCTTAGCTATTGACATACCGTAATTGACGGACTACAAGCCGCTTCGTAATATAAGCCGCACCACCTACATTTTTGCTTTAATCTGAAAAAAGTAACGCATACGCTGCGTCGAAGCATAAGCCGCGGAAGCATGGCGGTGCACGATGTCCGCTTACTGTTGAGTCTAGAGTTGATCGCGGGGTGTGTTGACTGCCAAAACGAAAGTGTCGGACCGCCAAACAGATCATCATTTTGTGAAAAACATACCGAAATCAAGGTGATTTTTTTTGTCATCAACCGTGAACAAGGCCACAGATCAAAGGTCTGAATCAAGGATGCCACTGAGTTGAGTTTACTTTCACTTTCGGCAACGTTTATGCCACAGCACTGTACTAGCCGCAGGGGGGGGAGGGGGGGGGGGGATTTGCGGCTTATAGTCCGCGAATTACGGTACATGATTGACTGACAAACACAGACAAAAAAAACCCAGACATTACACACATGTGCGTACCTTTTCCTCCAATCCGGGGAGGCTGAAAAAAATGAAGAAATAAATACAAATTATAAAAAAAAAATATGAAAGAGTATATCGGTGTGTGTGTGTGAGCGTGTGTGTGTGTGTGTGTGTGTGTGTGTGTGTGTGTGTGTGTGTGTGTGTGTGTGCGTGTGTGTGTGTGTATGTTCGTGTGGGTGGGTGCGCACTCCCTCTCTTTCTGAGCAGGATGTGCTAAGGGAGACAATCTCATTGATGGGTTTCTTCGTATGAGAGAAGATTTTATTTCTCAATCTGACTGTTTTCGTTTCATACAAATACCTCCGTTGGGGGAAAATCCTATGGAATTAAAACAGGTACAGGAACTTGAAATTTTGTTATTTCAATTCTGAGTCATGAAGCTATCAGCTAACTTTAAAGACCCACCAGGTCACGTGTCAAAATCACGGGTTTCACGTGTTGTCCCTCTTATAGCTGGTAAGAAATCTTGTTTTGACCAGGTTTGACTCCCATACAAATGTCCCCAAATTGAAACGAAACATCATTTTAAAGAGCAGCCTCAATTTGAAGTTGGGGACATTTGTATGTGGGTCACAGTTACCTAGAAAAAAACAAGGGACTTAATCACCAAAGGGCATGAAATTAGGATTTGTTATCCAATGAAGTTATCTTAAATAATTTTTGGAAATAAGGAAAGACCTTATTTGATACATGTGATGTCATAAGGGGGGGGGGGGGGGGGGGGATTGACAGTATTACATACGCAAACTTTTCTGTGCACAGGTAAATTTGACACATTTTTGGCTGAAAAATGGCTGGCGAAAAAAAGGGCTAAAGAGTTTTCTAAATCAGTTAGACTGACCTTGGAGCCATTACTGCTTCCAGAACAAATTTTATAACAGAAAGTTAGCCCCCAAGAGTACCACCATCCATTCTAAACAACAAAATTAAAAATAAAAACCTCACTTTTCAGGCTAAAAGCTAATAAGCCTAAAATGCTATATATCACATTATATGACACAGGGACATTAATTGTCAAACTGACCATTCTGAAAAAATGGTACATTTGAAAACCTCAGACAATTCTCTCTAATGATACAAGAACATTCTTGTATCTTTTTCCGTTCCAGAGTTATGAGCATTTAAAGTTAGTGGGGTGAGCGTTGGCCATTTTGAGAAAACACAGTCTGAAGTCTAGCCTAGCTGAAGAAAATGCATTGGCCTACTCCTTCTAAAACACTTATAAGACCATTTAGAGACCATATTAAAGATTGTCCTTTATAAATATAAAAAATAAGATGTTAGAGAACACGAAAATACCCATAACTCATAATTGTCAAAAAATGATTTTTTTTACTTTGCAAGCCTGTTGTGAGACACTAGCCCAGCGACTTAATGTCCCTTTCGTGGTGCTGGGTCACATATATGATATGATATAAATGTCATCTAAAAGTGAATGCTCTCGCACAAATCACTCGCACATAAGCAATTCGTCTCACCTTAAAGATGTACATACTCTGGCAGACAACCGGGTCCTCCATTCCAAGGCATTTGATGACGTTCTGGTGAGAGAGAAAAAAGCATAATTTTTGGACTATCTTCTTCTTCTTTTCTTCTTCGATCGCTCAGACAGTTTCCTGTCAATTATGAGAGCAGATCCGTTATGCGCCTAACTAAAAAATAGTTAGGCCCAGCAAGTCAGACTTCGGCTGCAGGAAATGTTTTTGAAAGTGTTTCGTGAAAAAGGGCAGAAAGACAGTAGATGACAGCAAGGAAAGAGAAAAGGCAGAGTCGAAGAGAGTGACAGATTAGAGGAAGCTACAAGCACAGAACTTCCAGAAGGTGGGGGAACTATTATACAAAAGACCCCCCCCCCCCTCCCACGGGGGAATGTTTGGACTATAAGGCGATACTTTTCTTCCAGACTGAGACCCCTGCGCCTTAATAATAATGTGACTGATAATATGGTAAGAAATTATAATAACAAAATCTGAATTTTGTGTAAATGTTTGGGGGTGCGCCGTATACAGTAGTAAAAAAACAACAACATGGTAATCATTCAAATCAACATTACGTTCAAAGCTTGGTCTCCAAAAACTTCAAAGAGAAAGAAGCAAACCACGCATAACACAGGCTTCCATTTCCTATAATGGCTGCAGATTTTCATTTTGTTTGTTTATTTGTTAATAAAGGTTGTTTGTTTCAACAATTAACTCAGCAAGGAACTGGAAGCAAATTTTTTTCAGTGGGGGGGGGGGGAGAGAGGGGACATGCACTGAAAACCAAGCAGCCATCCTATTGAGAGAGAGACAGAAAGAGAGAGAGAGAGAGAGAGAGAGAGAGAGAGAGAGAGAGAGAGAGAGAGAGAGAGAGAGAGAGACAGAGAGAGAGAGAGAGAGAGAGAGAGAGAGGCAGAAAGACAGAGACAGAGACAGAGAGTCAGACAGAGAGATATTTAAGAGAGCAAGATTTAGGAGAGAGAGAGAGAGAACACTGAATGGTTTAATGAATAGGCCTTAGGCCCATGTCATGGTGGGCGGTTACAAAAACAGAAAAACAAAATTTCAAAGGCATTGCAATGCATGACAGGGGAGAACACAATAGAACATTTTCAATTTCAATAGGTATTAGGTACTTTATAGTCACCGAGGCGTCTCCGTCAAATTCGGGTTGCTCCCACCTGGAGAGTGTGTCGCAGCCAGAGGCGCACCACCCATTTTTTTGGGGGGACATGCAATTTTTGAGTGACTGATGCGTCAGTCACAGAAACGTCTCTGGAGAGCGCGTCACAGCTAGAGACGCGCCACCCTTTTTTGGGGGGGCATGCAATTTTTATTTGGGAAAGGGGGGGGGGAAGTAACTTTTGACCGAATGACATCTTTTTCGTTGCCACTGGGTTTAACGTGCGCTAAGTGCATGGGCACACGGGACCAATGTTTATCGTCTCATCCGAAAGACTCCACGTTTAGGCCGTAAGGCCTAGTGCAAAGTGAGAGGAAAAATCCCCTGTACACAGGTTCGAACTCGGGTTTACTTGACACGAGGCGAATGCACTACCACTGTGCCACTCATAGGTCAATGTCCTATGACCGGAGCCTCGGGACATCACTACTGTGTGTATGTGGTGTGTGTGTGTCTGTGTGCATGTGCATGTATGCTTGCGCATGTGTGTAAGTGTGTGTGTGTTGTGTGCATACTTGCATCTGGTTGTGTCCGTCTGCCTGTACAATCCATCCACCCATTTCTCAACATCTCTATTTTTCATCTCAACCTTGAACTCTCTCACCTTGGCCTTGCAGCTGAAGGTGACCTTTCTGAAAGCCGGCTGCCTGTACAACCCATCCACCCATTTTTTCAACATATCTATTTTTCATCTCAACCTTGAACTCTCTCACCTTGACCTTGTCACTTGAAGGTGACCTTTCTGAAGGCTGTCTGCCTGTACAATCCATCCACCCATTTCTCAACATATCTAATTTTTTGTATCTCAACCTTGAACTCTCTCACCTTGACCTTGTCACTGAAGGTGACCTAGGTGCTGAGCGATGTTTCTCAAGTGTAAAAGTGCTGCTTCTGCGATCTATTTTTGAGTATGGTCTTGCTGCTCAGGGCAGTTTTTGGCAGCTGTCAGGACTTGTAAGGACCTTGAAGTGAATGTAAGCACTTGTAAGGCCTTACTTGGAGATTTCAATTGGTCCAGACTTACAAGGACTGGTAAGGCCCCTATGAACCCTGTTATAGGAGAATTTTTATATTTGTGTTGGTTTGTGCACATACAATTTTCTCTGCGGCTTATAAACTGGTGCGGCATACATGTGAATAAATACCTAATATTTTGTCAATTCATGGGATGCGGCTTATAATCTACAGGTGCGTCTTATAGTCCAGTTTTTATGGTACCCATTTCTCAACATATCTATTTTTCATCTCAACCTTGACCTTGTAACTGAAGGTGACCTTTCTGAAGGCCGTATGCCTGTACAATCCATCCACCCACTTCTCAAGATACCTATTTTTCATCTCAACCTCAAACTCTCTCACCTTGACCTTGTCACTGAAGGTGACCTTTCTGAAGGCCGTCTGCCTGTACAATCCATCCACCCATTTCTCAACATCTCTATTTTTCATCTCAACCTTGAACTCTCTCACCTTGACCTTGTCACTGAAGGTGACCTTTCTGAAGGTCGGTTGCAGGCAGTGGAGGGCGTGGCCCACCTTGTTCACTGACCTCGCCTTGTCCACCTGCAGCTGACCTGGGGAGTTAATTAGAAAGAGAGTATTCACCCTTTGCTCAATTCCGTTATCTCCTCTCTTGGCCTCACTATTTCATTCTTTGACCTGTCAAGAGTGAGAGAAAAAGAAGAAACAACAAGAGGCAAAGCCTTCAAGGCTCACTCGAACAGGAACATGTGGGACAACAACAAAGATTGAGGAGAGGGGGGGGGGGGGGGGGGTCTAAAGTACAAGACTGACAATAAAATTTTAAAGTACAAATGAAACTATCGTTAATGGATACACCTAAAAAATAAAAATCAAATTTTTAAAGTGCCCGTGCCGAGAATCGGACCCGGAACCATTGGCATGACAGACAGACACTCTACCAATGAGCTACAGTGTATCGAGCTTTCAGTGTTGATGTGTTTCTTAACTCAAGTTGCCTGTTGGTGCGCCTTATAGTCCGTAAAATATGGTGATCAGACATTTGTCCTGACAGGGGAGAACACATGACATTTTCAATTTCAATAGGTCAATGGCCTATGACCGGGGCCTCGGGACATCACTGGTGTTGTAATGCCATGTTCCTAGGGAAAATAATAAAAATAAAAATACCCACCATCCTTATCAATGGCTCCGTCCTCAAAGAAAAATCGTATCTTGTCCCCGCTGGTCATGAAATAGTCATCATTGAACTGAAAATAACCAAAAACATCTCTATGTATATTGCCGTGGGTTTTGTGTTTTTTGTGTTTTTTTGCTGTCCCATCTTCTGGGCCGTACAGTGGCGTTGCTCCCACGCCGCTCATTCCAAGTCCCAGCTTGCAGCCACTCCTCTGCACGTTCAGGTCGCAGAATCCGAGACCAGTAGTCCAAGGGGAGCTAATCTATGTTAGGCCGTCAGGAGGCAACCAACCGAGGAGACACTGCACTGCTGCTGAGTCACTTCGGTGGAGTTCAGTGGAGCCTGTTCAGGGCACCACCTACTAAGCCCCCTACTGACGACACTATTCTCTTAGTCGCGGAGCCAGCGTGAGTGAGGTCCTCCTCCAAGGGCGCCACCACGACCGTCCACCGACAGCTCCCCAGAACACACTGATCCCCATGACTTTGACCCGAACGCACCAAAGGCATAGACTGGATTGGAAACCGAAACTGAGGTCACCATGAGAGCAGGGCTTGCAAAGCCACAGAATTTGAGACATTTTTCTTTTTAATGATTGATGGAAATGAGGCAGATGACTATGATAATGATGATGATGCTATGGAGTTCCGCATCGGTCTGAGACTGCATGACAGGGCTGTATTCTACGCTTCCTTTCATACTGTATGCATATTGTTAAGTCATACAAATCAAACGTGCACGAGAAAAACTAATGTAAGCCATAGTGCATACCGTATTTTACGTACTCTAACTCTAACACCCCCCAAATTTTATGCAAAATTCAGATTTTATTATTACACATTCTTTTTCTTTTTTTTCTCCATCATATTATAAGGCGCATCCTCCGAAGTCGGAGAGTGGCTGCCCATGTGGAGAGGTAATCAAAAACGGTCACACACGTAATGTTCTCATCCCTAGCTGGTGCATTTGTACCAGTGTTCAAGTGCTTCAGCTGTTGGGATGATCCCTGGAGTCTTTAAGCCAGGGTACGACAACAACAACATAAGGCGCATGGGTCTCAGTCTTGGAAAAAAAGCATCACCTTATTGGCCACTGCAACTAGGGTTGTTAACGCCCTTGACGGCAAGTTAAACCCTTGTTGGTAAGTATCCAAAAGGGCATTCACTCTCGCAAGAGGCAGCCATTAAGTGGCCTCAAATAGGGTTATTGGCAAGAGTTATTCCCTTGTTTGGTCAGTACTCAAGCATCTTCCCCCACCCACCAAGGGCATTCACTCTTGCAAAAGGTGTTCTTTGCAGTGGCCGATAGAACTTTACAGTCTGCCGTCAGGAAGCTGAGGAGGATCATGGGCGACGCCTGCGTAAAACCCAGAAACCTGGTTCTCAGTCCTAAACACGCTGTGGTGTTCCTTGGGATCCAGCCTCTCGATGATGTCGCCCATCGCAGATCGCAGACTGTCCACTTCCTCCCCCGTCAGAAAATTCTCCACGATGGCATAGCCATCCTTGTCCATCTGGAAATGAAAACTAAAACTGAAACACTAAAGACACACTGACCCACCACGATTATGTCCCTTGTTTTTTTCTGGATAGCTGTGACCCACATATACAAATGCCCCCTGTCGCAGTCAAAAAAGTCGCTCGTTCAAATAAATCGCCCGCTACTATGAGAGTGTGTATTTGCGACAACCACAAATTTCACTCTTTCTTTACTTGAACCATTTACCTAACCCTAACCCTATCCCTAACCCTAGAAAAAAGTGAAATTTGTGGTTCATGCTCAATGTCGCAAAATGTCGCAAATACACTCTCATAGTAGCCGGGCGATTTATTTGAACGAGCGACTTTTTTTACTGCGACACCCCCGACTTTAAATTATTATTATTATTATTATTAGAACATTTAGCACGCCTAATCAATTTAATGCCCTAGGCGTTTACAATATAAAAATATAATATACACATATAACACCACATATTTAACATATAGCATAAAGAATTGGAAATAAAAATTACACAAACATCCAAAGACGGTCAGACTAACAGACACAGAATTACACACATACATGCGCGCGTGAGCACGCGCACACTCACGTACATACACACGCGGACACACACTCACACAGATAATCATATGCGCTCACCAAGTGCAGACGTTCACTCTCAGACATGCACACACCAAGTTATGAAGGAAGGAAATTGAGCCTGCTCTTTGAAATGATGTTTCGTTTTCAATTTAGGGGCATTTGTATGGAAGTCAAACCTGGTCAAAACAAGATTTCTTACAGCTATAAAAGGAAAAACACGTGAAACACGTGATTTTGACACGTTATCTGGTGGGTCTTTAAGATGGAAAAAAATTAACCCCTTGACTGCCATATAACGTTTCACATATAATGTACTTGATGACATCACTGATGATGTGTCATCAGATCAGATGAAGGGGAATAACTGGTATGCTTATTTATGCTTTATAAAATATAACACAGTCTTCTTCTTCTTTCTTTGAACCACCATCATTCAAGAAGTCAAGAAGGTTAATATCGGATCCCCAGACCATTTCGCCAGATTGACTCTATCAGTTCCCTTTTTTTTTTCGTTTCGTGATTTTCAAAACGATTTTTTTTCTCTGGCAGTCAAGGGGTCAAGATGGGAATATAGACCTGAGGGAACATTGAACTTTGAAGACACAATGACGGAACACAAGTTGGACAGGCAT
>CM065705.1:8711582-8729082 GCA_017654935.2 Phymorhynchus buccinoides | reverse complement strand
GTGTGTGTGTGTGTGTGTGTGAGCATGCATGTGTGCATACATGTGTGCTTGTGTGTGTTTTGGTTTTGTGGGTTGTGTGTGCACGCATGTGTGTGTGTCTATGTTTGTGTGCGTGTGTGTGTGTGTGTCTGCGTGCGTACGTTTTTGTGTGAGGGTGTTTGTGTATGTGTATGTGTGTTGGTGTATGTGGTCAGTCCATGCGGCTCGGTTGCTGTGGCTTACCGAATGGGGTATGAACGATTTGGCGTCGATAAATATGTGTGTTTATGTGTGTGTGTGTGTGTGTGTGTGTGTGTGTGTGTGTGTGTGTGTGTGTGTGTGTGCGCGTGCGTGCGCGTGTGCGTGCGTGCGCGTGTGTGTGTGCGTGCGCGTGTGTGTGCGCGTGTGTGTGTGTGTGTGTGTGTGTGTGTGTGTGTGTGTGTGTTAGTTAGAGAGAGAGAGAGTTGCTTTGTATATGCGCTGTTGCTGGTTAATGCTGTTTTTGTTGTCTGTTGATGAATCATTGATTGTAAAGCGCTTTGGGCTCATCTGAGGTAAAGCGCTATATAAATGTACAATTATTATTATTATTATTATTATTATTATTATTATTATTATAATAAAGGGCAAAAAAAACCAAAACAAATACAACATACATGATGATGAAAATGATGTTTTACGTCCTCTCGGTCATAGACACATATGGGACATTTGTAAATACAAAGATGTTGGGAACAATACTGGCTGCAATGCCCGGAGGCAGTGCAACACCAGTAAAGTCCCGAGGTTTTTTTACAATATAGATAGGTGTAGCGGTAACCATGCCTCGCTTAAACCTGATTGGATCAATGTAAAAGCCAATACAAATACAACCACCAAAAAGATAAAGGTAAATACAGACAACAAGAGGAGTGTTTCATGACGTTACGATTAAACTTGTCACTAAGATAATATGATGATGATGTGTGGTGTGGTATGGTATGTATGGTATGTGGTGTGGTATGGTATGGTATGGTATGGTATGGTTTGGTATGGTATGGTATGGTATGGTATGGTAATGGTATGGTATGGTATGGTATATGGTATATGGTTTGATGTGGTATGGTATGGTATGGTATGGTATGGTATGGTATGGTTTAATATGGTATGGTATGGTATAGTATGGTATGGTATGGTATGGTATGGTATGGTATGGTATGGTATGGTATGGTATGGTATGGTATGGTATGGTATGGTATGGTATGGTATGGTATGATATAGTATGGTACAGTATGGTACGGTACGGTATGGTATGCTATAGTATGGTATGGTATGATACGGTACGGTATGGTATGGTATGGGCATAATTGTGTGCAAACATGTTTTCTGGGCACTAAGAATTGCTCACAGGGGTGTTTTGACGTGTTTAGAGGCAATTCCAGGTGTTTCGGTCATGTGTCGGTCAGTGCAGTTTGATCTGCTCAAGGGCTCCACAGTGTCACAGTGCATTTCTAGTTTTTCTTTTTGAAGCAGCTAATTTATTATCATTATTATTTGTTTTTGTTGTATAAAGTGTCCTTTCTGAAAGTCGTTCAATTGAGTTGCTATCGTTTCCTTGCCAATATTAGCATCTGTTGTGTTGTTGTTGGCTTACCCTGGCTAAAAGACCCCAGGGATCATCCCAACAGCGCGGAAGCACTTGAACGCTATGGTACAAATGCATCAGCTATGGATGAACACCGTCTTCGGAGGAACATCTGTTGTAAGTTACTGAATTCAGATTCCTTAGTGACAAACAATCGGATAACGACAATATAGTAGAAAAAAAACCCCTACTAGGCCTACAATCGTCGTCTCTTTCGCTAGCCTCGCTGCCGCTCTCCACTGACAAAATGAAATAATGCTTAACGCCCTCTTTAGCCTTTCGGCCATGTGGGGCAGGCCACTGACAAATTTAGAAACAGTTCCTTTTATACTAGCCCTTTTTCTTGCATAATGTATGCATGAGCTCGCGCCAAACAGCTAGAACGTTCCCGACGAAGCACGCGGCAGCGGTAGCTTACTAGTTACTACGCCCCGCCCTCTCTCTATTACTAGGCCTATTCATTTGGAGTATCCGTTAAACACCGTTAGATCTTGTAAACATGTATTTAAAGTGCGTACAATTACTTCTGTATAAAGAAGTTGGTCACCCGTTGAGGCCTGGTTACTGCTACCACTTATCTGTATTGTTATTGAGAGGAGAGAGGCACTACATACGTTTCAGATTATTTTGACAGCCGTGAAAATGTCATTCTAACAGACGTGATAGCTTGGACATGATAACGTCACTGACGTGGAACCGGATATGCCACCAAAGATCAAAGGATTCTGAGAGCCGTTCATACGACAGTCGTGACGCATTCGGACAGACAAACGCAGCTCTTTGAGCGATGTCATAAACCATTACACCCCCCACCACCCCAATTCTACACATCAGCTTCAAGTAATCTACCAGCATACACATTTTGAAGCGATTCTGTGCACCAGTTTACGAGATATTGCGGACAGGCTCGTGTTTTTGTGTGTGTGTGTGTGTGTGTGTGTGTGTGTGTGTGTGTGTGTGTGTGAGTAAAACCCAAACTTCATCAATTTAGTCAGTTAGCCTCTCAAAGACACACGTACACCAGCTTTCGATAACTATACGCCGTAATACATGACACCAGCATGGCACATTTTGTAGCGATGTGGGGATACCGGGGGGTCTTTTGTATAAATAGTTCCCCCACCCTCTGGAAGTTCTATGCTTGTAACTTCCTCTAGTCTGTCACTCTCTTTGACTCTGCCTTTCCCTTTGTTTGCTGTCATCTACTAGGGGAAGACGGGGTAAAAAGCGCATGGGCGGGTAAGAAGCCCACCCCAATTATCTCATGAAATAAAGAATATTTGAGTCAAATTTGCCCATGAGACGAATGCTAGACATTAACGCTCGTCTCATGGGCAAAATGAGACTGAAATTTGCTTCATTTCATGAGATAATTGGGGTGGGCTTCTTACCCGCCCATGCGCTTTTCACCCCGTCTTCCCCTATATTTCTGCCTTTCCGGTTCATTCTCCTGCCTTTTTTCACGAAACTCTTTCAAAAACATTTCCTCCTCCAGCCGAAGTCGGACTTGCTGGGCCGAACTGTTTCTTACGGTTAGGCGCGTAACGGCAGCATGACGCATCTGCGCTCATAATTGACAGCGGGAAACTGTCTGAGCGATCGAAGAAGAAAAAGGTTGCAAGATACAGCCTGAAAGAAAAAACACACCAAAAAAAGGAGAGAGAAAAACCACACACAAAAACATGGAAAATAAATTGACATGAAGAGCTACGACACTCCCCCACTGTGCAGAGAGGCGGTGGGCTAACGATGACTATACACAGATGTAATCTCATGTTATTATCAAGCAGTGGACGCTACGACTCTACGATAGGACTTTACTGATGGACAGAGGGCTCAGGCGGATTCAGGGGTGGGGTTTACAGGGGTTCCAGACCCCCCTGCCCCCCCCCCCTCCCATCAAACAAGAGAGAGAGAGAGAGAGAGAGAGAGAGAGAGAGAGAGAGAGAGAGAGAGAGAGAGAGAGAGAGAGAGAGAGAGAGAGAGAACGAACGAATTTTTATTTATAGAGGGTAATAGAATAATCAATAACATGCTTTTTACACCCAGCCCTCTGGAAAAAATACATATGTAAGAGGGTGGAGCTAAAGGTTTTTGTTAATTGTGCACTTGTGGTGTCTGGCCACCTGTTGCTTGACTGTTTCAGTAGGGGTTTTGAAAGTTTAAAATAAATAGTTAAATACATAAATAAATTAAAATAAAATTATTAAAGTTATGTAGTAATAGGAGTTAGGCTTATAAATTATAACTTGGACTAAATAGTAATAAGTAATATTAATTAGTAGAAAAGCAATTTTAGTTTTTTGAAGGCCATCACATGACCTTCACAGCCAATCAGATTATGTATTTACAAAACAAGTTCACTCACCTTTTCAAGTTTGAGGATCTTTGAGAGGAGATCAGTTATTGACTCTGACCCAGCAGCTGAGCTTGAGATGTGCCAGCTCCAAAGGAACCTATGCCCTGCGTGCTTGTCCTTGCGTGAATAAAATTTCTACTTTTGAGACCGGTGTCGAACCTGATTTTGGGGTGGATGTTCCCTGTTCCCTGTCCCCTTAAAGATCCACTACACCCTCCATTACCCTACCTCACCCTCTACTATCCCCTCACCCCGTTACATGTGGCGTCGCCGACACCCTTGACACCATCACTTCAGGACAGCACGTGAGGGCTGCAGCCGGACAAGAAAGAAAATGCAAGACATGGAGACTGAAGAAAGAATGGGAGTGAAATGGATGACTCCACCAAAACTCCCGAAATTTACTGGCGAATTGCAAGATGGACCAGTAGAAGATTTCATCGACGAAGCCAGGAGAGTCTTAACTGCCTACAGACTGCCTGGTGGAGTGGCAGTTGAGTACATTCTCCGCCATCTGGAGGGGCTGGCGAGAAGGGAGATTCTCTCACTACCTACGACTGATAGGTTGGCTCCTGAGCAGGTGCTAATGGCTCTCCAGCAGGCTTTTGGGGACACACGGGCCGTCATGACCCTCTTGTCGGCATTTCACAGTTGGCAACAGCGAGGGGGAGAACGTCTTCTAGAGTATGTGCACTCTATCCAGGATCTGGCCACACGCATAAACAGTAAGCAGCCGAACACTATCACACATAATGTGCTGAGAGATCGATTTGTGGAAGGACTCAGTTGTGCTGCTTTGAAGCGAGAGCTGCGCAAGATGATTCGTGCCGACGACAAAGTGATGCTAGCAACCTTACGTGCAGAGGCAACAGAGTGGTTACGTCATGAAAACCCTGATGAGGTTGTTGTGCAGAAGCAGGAGCCCACAGACAGTAAAATAGCACAGCTGACCGAACAGATTGGCATTCTTACAACAAATTTGCAGGCCATGCAGGAGACCGTGAAGACACTGACTGACCAAGCAAACAAGCCTGATGCAATGCCACGCTCAAGCAGGAAGTGCTTCAGATGTCAGCAACCGGGACATTTCGCACGAGACTGTCCCAAAGGAAAACCATCAGAGCTACAGGGAAACGGGCAGCCCCGGCAGTGAACAGCCGAGCTGTAGGGGCAACCGGCAGGGCTGAGGATAGGATGTTCAGAGGAAAGTGTCCAGAGACTGAAATGGTGATAGAGGGCAAGACCGTGAGGGCAGTGATTGACACTGGTAGCGAAATAACAACGGTCACCGAGTCATGGTTTAGAAGGCACTTACAGTTACCACTTCGACAGATGAGTTGGCTTTCCGTCAAGGCAGCCAACGGCTTAGAGATTCCATATGTGGGACTGCTGGATGGGACTGTGACTGCCTTTGGTC
Source organism: Phymorhynchus buccinoides (assembly GCA_017654935.2). Classification (NCBI taxonomy): domain Eukaryota; kingdom Metazoa; phylum Mollusca; class Gastropoda; order Neogastropoda; family Raphitomidae; genus Phymorhynchus; species Phymorhynchus buccinoides. Next base: position 8,723,703 of record CM065705.1, on the reverse strand, counting down.
AAGACTGTAGGGCTACTATTCTGGTAGTCCAAGATCCACCAGGTTCAGGGACACGGAGAGAACAAGCTCCGGTACTTATGGGAATGAACATTTTGCAACAAGTCTTGCCAGCTATCAACAATGACTCCAGCCTAGGAAACGCCCTTCATGTGATGGTGAGACAAATACGGCAGAAGCAACGGACAATTGCTGGCATTGGTCGTGTGGCAGAGCGTACCTACATCCCTCCTTGGTCAATGGTGACTGTTAGGATTACAGGTGCTGGAAAAGAAACCGTCGTGGCTGAACCCTGTCACCATCAGTTGCCAGCAGGAATGGTTCTTGTCCCCACACTGGTTGGCGGGGCACACTCATCTTATGTGCGAATGGCCAATCTTTCTGGGGAAAGCGTAGTGTTGACTGGAAAAACTCCAGTGGCTACACTACATGCAGTAGATGCTACAGAAGGTGAAAAGGGACATGTGGAGTTGGAGCTGTCAACGGATGAAGTTATGGTTCGACGCCAATCTGCAATGGAGTCGGAACCGCCAGACTTTGCAAATTTAGAAGAGAGACTCCAGTCAATGCCAGGCAGAGATGAAGAAAAGCAAAGACTGTTAGAAGTGCTGAAGCGCTATCCGAACATTCTTCCATCTAATGACATTGACGTTGGGTTCACCGACCTTCACCCCCATCGGGTTCCTACAAGCGATGAAGTCCCCGTAGCTCAACCTTATCGGTCCATTCCACCAGGTGAACTCCAAAAGGTGCGTGATCATATCCAAGAACTTTTGGACAAGGGTATTGTCGTTCATAGCTATAGTCCATACGCAGCACCTGTGGTAGTTGTAAGGAAGAAAGATGGAAGCATCAGACTGTGCGTTGACTATAGAAAATTGAATGCTAAGACAGTCAAGGACGCTTTCCCTCTGCCCAGGATTCAAGAAAGCTTTGATGCTTTGTCGGGTGCAAAGTATTTCACCACGTTGGACTTGGCGAGTGGCTTTCACCAAATAGCAATGGACCCAGAGGATCAGCATAAAACTGCATTTGTCACTCCTTTCGGGCATTATGAGTTCACCCGAATGCCATTTGGACTTACAGGTGCCCCAGCCACCTTTCAAAGACTGATGAATGGGGTGATGTCTGATTTCCTGTTCCACTTCTTGCTTATCTACCTTGATGACCTCCTGATTTACTCCAAGACATTTGAGGACCATCTCCTCCATCTGGATCGAGTGCTGGCGAAACTGAGTCGAGTTGGATTGAAGCTCAATCTGGACAAATGCCAGTTGTTGAGGGAGTCTGTGGATTATCTGGGACACACGATTTCTTCTGAGGGAGTGAGTTGTCAGACCGAGAAAACCAAGGTGGTCAAGGATTGGCCAGTGCCCAAGACTACCAAAGAGCTGCGTTCCTTCCTCGGGTTTGCAGGGTACTATCGCCGTTTTGTGGAAGGATACGCCAAGATTGCTGGCCCTTTACACAGCTTAGCAAACAAACAACAGAGCAAAAGAAAGCCCCTGTCACTGGCAAGAGACTGGACGGGAGAACATCAGGCCTCTTTTGATAGGCTGAAGGATGCTCTCACTAGCAGCAAGGTTCTGGCTTTTGCAGATTTCACACGGCCATTCATACTTGAAACTGATGCCAGTTTTGAAGGACTTGGAGCAATCCTCAGTCAAGAACAACCAGATGGAACAATCAGAGTGATTGCGTATGCCAGTCGGCGACTTCGGCCTACAGAAAGAAATGAAGCTAACTACAGTAGTTTCAAATTAGAAATGCTTGCTCTGAAGTGGGCTGTCACTGAACGCTTCCGCAGTTATCTCCTTGGCTCCCACTTCGAGGCGTTGACGGATAACAACCCGGTAGCTCACTTCAAGACATCAAAGTTAGGAGCAATGGAACAGAGATGGGCTGCTCAGCTTGCTGCTTTTGACTTCACTGTAAAGTACAAACCTGGAAGGTTAAATCGTGCTGACGCCTTGTCAAGAATGCCGATGGATTCTGAAGAATGCCTTCCACAGACGACAATTTCCTTACACCCAAGTTTGTCAGAACAACAGGAAGTTCGGTGTCAGCACCAGACTGGAGATCAGAATCCCAATACTGCCTTGTCAGGCTCTGGCATCCCCATTCTCAACCCTTTGTCCCTTTGTGATCTGGCCGATCTCCAACGTCAAGATGTGGTCATTGGGAAGGTGTTGACAGAATGGCCAAACAAACCAAAATCGTCTGGAAATAAACAGGTGGCCACACTCAACAAGCAGCACGGCAGACTGGCCTTAGAAGAGGGGGTGCTGTATCGTAGGGTGATCGACCCAGCCCTTGGACAAGTCCAACAGCTGGTTCTACCTTCCACGCTGTGCCCAGATGTACTGAGAGAGCTGCATGACAAAATGGGTCACCAAGGTGCCGACCGAACCCTAAAGCTTTTGCGCGAACGCGTGTATTGGCCAGGAATGACCGCTGACACGGAAGACTACATCAAGAAATGTGAGCGCTGCACTTTAAACAGGCGACCAATGTCATCTGCTCCAATGGGACACTTGATGGCAACAAGACCATTAGAAGTCCTCGCCATTGATTTCTCAAAATTGGAGATGGCAACAGACGGAAGAGAGAATGTGTTGGTTATGACTGACGTGTTCACAAAATTCACTGTCGCCGTTCCTACCAGAAACCAGGAAGCAAATACTGTGGTCCAAGTGTTGGTGAAAGAGTGGTTCAATCGCTATGGTGTGCCAGAAAGATTGCATAGCGATCAAGGTCGAGACTTCGAGTCAGCATTGGTAAAAGAACTGTGCTCTCTTTATGGTATCCACAAATCCAGGACAACCCCTTATCACCCCCAAGGAAATGGACAATGTGAACGGTTCAATCGGACCCTCCATGACCTGTTGCGGACTTTGGAGACAGAGAAGAAGAGCCGTTGGCCCCAACATCTTCTTGAAGTTGTTCAAGCTTACAATGTAACGCCTCATTCAACAACAGGGTTTTCGCCTTACTACTTGCTCTTTGGAAGGGAACCAAGACTTCCTGTGGACGCGCTTCTCGGTCGTCCGACTCATGCTGCTTCAGGTATGGTTGACTGGGTACGTCATCACAGAGAGCGCCTGAGGGAGGCGCATGCTCGCGCTGCAGCCCGTATGACAGCTGAAGCTACTCGTCGTGCGAGTCGGGCACCTGTCCGTGGAGACTGCAATCTGACGGTTGGAGACCTGGTGTACGTGCGGCACAGGAAGCCAGGACGCAACAAAATTCAAGATAGGTGGAAGCCAGAACTGTATGTGGTGACAGGCAGGCCCTTCTCTCACCCCTCACCTGTCTACACCATCAGACCTCATGATGGTGGGACTGAAGTGACGCGAAACAGAGCAGACTTACAACCAGTGGAGACTGCCAGGGGCATCTTCACACCAGAATCGGAGCAACCACTCGAGCAGTCATCGGCAGAGAGTGACAGCGACGCAGATGAGGAAGTTATAGTCGTGGCAACTCCGGAGAGAAGGACTCGGAATCGTCCTGTGCCACGACCACGTCCCCATCCAGTGTGTCAACCCAACCATCCCCCAGTATCACCACAAAGCAACCCTGTCCCACCCCCTGATGTTCCCGAGAGTCATCAACCATCGGAGTCAGTTTCCCAGGCTCCATGTCCGGTTCCTGCCCCGAGGCGATCGTTACGCTCTACGGCTGGAAGGCATGGGAATCCCCACCACCAGCCACGCAGTGCAGAATTATAGTCTTGCATAGCTAGGACTGAGGAGAGCTGAATCTACCTTACGGTTTTAAACAGTCTATATTGACTATAAATGACCGACTATAAATGACCTTGTGGTAGAATTACGATGAATTTTTATTAAAAATGGCAGTTTTAAGAGATATTGAGAGACTTAATACATTGGACAAAGTCTTAGAGATGATGGACCGGTAACAATGAGGGAAGCTATTGTTCTTAAGGAGACCATTTTCATTTTAACTTAGAGAGATTGTGTTGAAATTGGGCCTTTGTGACTACAGAGACTGTTATTTGTACAAAAGTCGTGGGAGTGAAAAGACTTTTGAGTGTAGTTTTATCATTTATAAAAGCAAAACTTCATAGAAACCTTCTGACTAATCTAACATATTTAACGTGCTTTACGCCCAAGTTAATCAAACAAATAGGACATTGTTCAGTCATTCGGGAATGTATGTGAGAGGGTGGAGTTAAGTTGCCTAACAATGAGGACATTGTTCAGTCATCCAGGGATGTGTGTAAGAGGGTGGAGCTAAAGGTTTTTGTTAATTGTGCACTTGTGGTGTCTGGCCACCTGTTGCTTGACTGTTTCAGTAGGGGTTTTGAAAGTTTAAAATAAATAGTTAAATACATAAATAAATTAAAATAAAATTATTAAAGTTATGTAGTAATAGGAGTTAGGCTTATAAATTATAACTTGGACTAAATAGTAATAAGTAATATTAATTAGTAGAAAAGCAATTTTAGTTTTTGAAGGCCATCACATGACCTTCACAGCCAATCAGGTTATGTATTTACAAAACAAGTTCACTCACTTTTTCAAGTTGAGGATCTTTGAGAGGAGATCAGTCATTGACTCTGACCCAGCAGCTGAGCTTGAGGTGTGCCAGCTCCAAAGGAACCTATGCCCTGCGTGCTGTCCTTGCGTGAATAAAATTTCTATTTTTGAGACCGGTGTCGAACCTGATTTTGGGGTGGATGTTCCCTGTTCCCTGCCCCTTAAAGATCCACTACACCCTCCATTACCCTACCTCACCCTCTACTATCCCCTCACCCCGTTACACATATATAAAAAGTAAAAATGAAAAAGAAAACTAGCACATACGAAGCAATATAAAGCATGCAAAATACAACCATATAGTTTATAGTAACACAACAATAACAAAATGCGGCATGCAAAAATTAAGAAGTACTAGTAAGCACACACACACGGGAAAATAAAACCCAATCCTACTTTACATACTCATCTTTAACATGCACAAATTGAGAAGTGCATAAACACATGACTAAATCAATCCTAATCTTACTTTACATACTCATCTTTATAATGAACTCACACGGGAAAATAAAACCCAATCCTACTTTACATACTCATCTTTAACATGCACAAATTGAGAAGTGCATAAACACATGACAAAATCAATCCTAATCTTATTTTACATACTCATCTTTATAATGAACTTACTAGTTTCAAAGGAAACATATGCACGTCATAAAGTCAAACCTAGTTCTACTTTACCTACTCATTTTAACGAGAGAGAGAGAGAGAGAGAGAGAGAGAGAGAGAGAGAGAGAGAGAGAGAGAGAGAGAGAGAGAGAGAGAGAGAGAGAGAGAGAGAGAGAGAGAGAGAGAGAGAGAGAGGGAGAGTGTTCATGCGCTGATATCTTTAATTAGTTTTCACACACCTCATATCAGTATTTCCATGCCATAGTTTTAGAACATTATTCTCACAAAATAGAGCTTCATTGCACCTTTTACAATCAATCAGCTTAGTCCCCACCCCGGCTCACCCACCCCTACTCCCGAACCGAGCCGTTGGAACCCCCCTCCGTGACTAATTGATCCGCCCTAGTGATGGGATAGTCATTCAGTCACTGATAATGAGAATGATAGTCTTTTCACACCTAGGTTTATTATTTAAACAAACTGTGATAACAAACTGTGGGAGGTCTCTATGATACGATAACGAATGGTAATATTACTCTATATTAGACTGTCGACGTTACTATGGATTTGTTAAAATTATAAAATACACTGAATACATGTAGGCCTACCTTGAATTGATTGTAAGTCCATTTATTTTAATTATCCAGTCCAAACTGAGTTTGAGTTTGAGTATGAGTTGATATCTCTCTCTCTCTCTCTCTCTCTCTCTCTCTCTCTCTCTCTCTCTCTCTCTCCTCTCTCTCCTCTCTCTCTCTCTCTCTCTCTCTCTCTCTCTCTCTCTCTCTCTCTCTCTCTCTCTCTCTCTCTCTCTCTCTCTCTCTCTCTCTCTCTCTCTCTCTCTCTCTCTCTCTCTCTCTCTCTCTCTCTCGGGCGCCGTGTGCGTGCGTGTGGAGGTTGTGTGTGTTAGTTAGTCACTGTGTGTGTGTGTCACTGTGTGTGTGTTTGTGTGTGTGACTGTGTGTGTGTGTGTGTGTGTGTGTGTGTGTGTGTGTGTGTGTGTGTGTGTGTGTGAGTGAGAGAGAGAGAGAGAGAGAGAGAGAGAGAGAGAGAGAGAGAGAGAGAGAGAGAGAGAGAGGAGAGAGAGAGAGAGAGAGAGAGAGAGAGAGAGAGAGAGAGACTGTTTTTACAGTTTTAGTAACCCTAAACTACTGACCTGCTCACATGCATGTGTGTGTGTATGCACATGTATATTGATAGTTTGTGTGTGTATGGGCGTGTGCATGTGTCTGTCACGGTGTCAGTGTAAGTGACTGCGCGTGCATGTGCCGGTGTCACTGTTGTGTGTGTGTGTGTGTGTGTGTGTGTGTGTGTGTGTGTGTGTGTGTGTGTGTATGTGCGCGCGTGCGCATGTGTGTGTTTGCACAGTGTATGTCAGTGTGTATGTCCCAGGTGCATGGCGTGTTCATATTCATGTGTGTCCCTGCGCGCACGAGCACGTATGTGTGTCAAGTGCTCATGTACACTGATACAGAGCATTTTCATACATACAAATTATTGTGTATAGTGTATTATAGTGTATTTACACTCTCTCACGCGCGCGCAAATGTGTTTAAATTTTAGAGTGCGTATGAATTTTAAGAGTGTGTGTGTGTGTGTGTGTGTGTGTGTGTGTGTGTGTGTGTGTGTGTGTGTGTGTGTGTGTGAGAGAGAGAGAGAGAGAGAGAGAGAGAGAGAGAGAGAGAGAGAGAGAGAGAGAGAGAGAGAGAGAGAGAGAGAGAGAGAGAGAGAGAGAGAGAGAGAGAGAGAGAGAGTTATCTCCCTCATTCTGCGAACTCGAAAAAGGGGGGAAGCTCGTGACGTCACAGGAAAGGCGAACCTCTCTCTACTGTGTGTGTAGTGTGATGTGTGTGTGTGTGCGTGTGTCACACACTGTGAGAAGTTGTTCTAGCCTACCTACCGGCTGTTTGGAGTGTGGGGGCTCCAGCAGAAAATTCAGTCTAGCTCCCGTTCCAGAGCGAGTAGGCGAGTTCTGTTTTCACTCAAAGCTGCATGGAGAAACGCACCAGACTCCTAGCTAACCAAGCGCGTCGGATGTTTCTGTGGGAAATCACCATTTTGACCACACCCACCATCATCCCGAGGCATAATCAGGTTTGAGATATCACGATGGTCGACTTCTTTTTTCTTTTTCTTTCTTTTTTTTTCCTCACACGGGGCCTGTTTTGGATAGTGTTCCACTTTTACATGAAAGCTTGATCCTTGAACCATTCTACTTAGGAGTTATGTGGCGAAGAATAAGATGTGCAGTGTTCAAAGTCAAAATCAAATGTCTTTGAGATTTGTGGGCGCTTAGTTCGCCTGTTGAGTGATTGTGATGCCCATTTGCCATCAATCGATGGTGCTGTCGAAAGTCGCTTTCGAAATTTGTTCAAAGTTTTACGAAAGTTTGTGTCAGAGTCAGAAGTTTGTTTGCTTAGGAACTGTCGTATTTTTTTTATCAGTTTACACAAGTTAATGAGTGTCCTTTTGTGGTTCTTGTTTGTAATGATCTTTAAAAAAAAACCACCCATGATATCCGGATATTGACTGGTTCTAAAATGTCGTCTGCTCTTTTGCTGCCTAGATCTAGTCCTTGCTAGTAAGTTACTACGAAATAAGGTCATAAAGCTAGGTCAGTGAAAAAAGAGTGATGAGGATGAAAGGTGTCCAACAGGCGTGTTGAAGAGGTGTGGCGCGAACATGCCTGGATTCCTCGGGCCTGATTTGCATCATCTACATCGTGTGGTGTAGTAGGCCTACTGTGTAGTGGACATGATTTGAATACATGAAATGGGATCAACTCGACTGGTGGGTCACTGGTTAGTGGTAGTCCTAGTTCTGGGCTCACAAACTTGGCTTTAAAAAATGTAGGAATTCCCATTAAAGTTGTGGATTAGTTCAGACAATTCCCATTAAATCAGATCAGTTCAGATAATAGGGATGAGATGATATAGCCGTTAGCCTTTTAAAGTCGCATCAAGGTAAAGATGTGCCACCCCCCCTGCATTTCTCGGTTAATTGTATTTTTTCGTTTTTGCCTTTCTTACCATACATAAAGCTGTATTTTAGGAACATTTTTAGCTAATAACCTTTTTGGAATACTAACCCTAGCCCTAACCCTAGCCCTAAACCTACCCCCCACTGCAGTACACTGCAGTACACTGCAGTATACCGCGATTTGTCACAGTTGTGGTTAGTTGCGTTTTTCCGTCTTATAGGGTGGGGGGTAGGGCTAGGGTTAGGGTTAGGGATAGGGTTAGTATTCCAAAAAGGTTATTAGCTAAAAATGTTCCTAAAATACAGCTTTATGTATGGTAAGAAAGGCAAAAACGGAAAAATACAATTAACCGAGAAATGTAGGGGGGGTGGCACATCTTGACCTTTACCCCATAATTTTTTTCATAAAATGTATTTTACTTCGTTGACAAGGTTGTCGATTGCTCAGTTTTTTGTTGATGAATTAATCATATATATGTGAATATATTAGTTTATTGTAATCATTCTAATTGTCTAGGCCTAGCAGATTTTTGAAATAGTTAGTACTTGGTGAGCACTCTTTTAAAGTTAGTCGGTATCTTATTCCATAAAGGTGCAATTCTGTTACGAAATGAACATTTTCTTGTATTAGTATTTATAGCAATGTTAAATAAATATTTTGTCGATACTATTTCTTGTTTTGTTATTAAAGTTGTAGAATAGTTCAGACAATTCCCATTAAAGTTAGTAGAATAGTTCAGACAATTCCCATTAAGGTTGTAGAATAGTTAAGACAATTCATTAAATTTGTAGGTTAGTTCAGACAATTCCCATTAAAGTTAGTAGAATAGTTCAGACAATTCCCATTAAAGTTGTAGAATAGTTCATTCAATTCCCATTAACGTTAGTAGAATAGTTCATTCAATTCCCATTAAAGTTGTAGAATAGTTCATTCAATTCCCATTAAAGTTGTAGAATAGTTAAGACAATTCCCATTAAAGTTGTAGAATAGTTCAGACAATTCCCATTAAAGTTGTAGAATAGTTCAGACAATTCCCATTAAAGTTGTAGAATAGTTCAGACAATTCCCATTGGAAAATACTAGTTTTCAATTTGGTTCATGCAGGCAGCAGGAATCACCCAGTTTTTATCGATTTTTTTCACTGCTTTGGATTGTTTTTTACATGCGTAGAGCGCGTGGGTCAGACTTCTTTTTCACTTTATCTTGGCTTAAACTGCTTCCTTCTCAGGAAGGAAATCCTTTTTTTGAAAAATTGGTACAGACAAATCCGTTTTTTTGACAAATTTCAACAACAAAAATATAATAAAAACAGGAAAAAACGACTTTGCTGTAAGCGAAAACTGGATTGCCGCATAGAAACCGGTTTTGGTTTTGCTTTAACGGAAACGGTAGTGCTTGCTGGTATGGTCCTGCCAAGTGTAATCCCCATAGCTAGCATGTTTTCCTGTTGACCAAGAGTTTGAAGAGGTGAAACGCCACCCCTGACACCCCAATGAGACCCCGCCGGGGCCTAGGCAGCCCCTGGACCCTTGCCCCATTTCCTTTTTTCGAAAATCGTCAGGTTTAACCCTTGCTTTATAGAGACAGCCAACTTCATCCTGATCAAACTTCTGCTGCATTGCATTTGTTTTTTGATTCCTTATCTGATGACGAATGTTGAGCTAAGTAGACTTAGTTTCAAGTTTGATTGTGTCTTTTTTCTTTTTGATTGTTTGAACATTTTTTTAAACTCTTTGCATGACATGACATCATACTTATTTTGTAAATCATATAATTTGTTTGGTTTCTGATTTTTGCCAGGGGGGAAAGAAAGGCTGACCGACCGACGCCTGCAGTTTTGACTCCTCCACCAGCTCCATGTGAGTAAGTTTAGTTAAGTACCATGACCCCCTCCCGACTGCAGTGTCTACGGGGGGAATCGGAATACTGCAGAGAGAGAAGACACTACCGCTGCCTTGGATGAAGAGGACTCCCCTTCATTTTCATCATCTTGGTCGTTTCCGCATCAGATTTCTACATCTTCGCCACCATGCCGGCGCGACCTTGACATGGGAGGAGCGGGGTGATCGCCGCTGCGGGTGCGCGCCGAGGTCAAGGTCAGGGTTAAAGGTCGGCAAGGGGGGTCACTTTGATGCCGCCGTTCAGCTTCAGCTGCCGTCATGAGTTCACCTGACGCGCCCTGTCGCCTTTCTCTACTCCTACTCCACCTCCGCTCTCATCGCAGTTCTGCTTTAATATCGTCATTGGCGCCTCAGAGCTCTTCTCATCCGGACTATGGTGCCCACGTTTCTTCCCCCCGCACATTTCCCGTCTCTCTCCTCCTCCTCCTCTCTGCTGAAGACTCAGAAGCGACGACGGCGATTGCTCCATCTGCGTTTGCGGCGCCGACCCCCTCTCTCGCCTTGACAACAGCGGCAGCGGCTGTGGCAGCGATTCAGCCGTTTCCTGAAACGCTGCTGCGGACTTATGATGTACGTGGACGCCTCAGCAGGGACGTCGTTTTGCCAAGCGCTTTCTTCTGTGACACAATCATCATCCTCCCCCAAATCTGTGACACGATCCGTATCCTCTCCCAAAACTGTGACGCGATCCTCCCCCAAATCTGTGACAAAATCCTCCCTTCAAGCTGTGACACGATCCTCCCCAAAATCTGTGACAAAATCCTCCCCTCAAGCTGTGACACGATCCTCCCCAAAATCTGTGACAAAATCCTCCCCTCAAACTGTGACGCAATCCTCCCCCAAATCTGTGACAAAATCCTCCCCTCCGCCAGTGCTTCGCCAAAGATCCTATCTTCTTCTTGCTCGTCCAACCTCTGTGAGGTTCCAGCTTCATTTCCTGTTTGTTGCGTTGCTGCTTAGTGCCTTGATGTCCCAGCCGGTTATGTCATCGTCATCGTCTTGGTCGCTGTACCCGTTTGGTCAAGTCGCCGGGGATAGTCATACGGCCAAAAAGGACGACGGAGGTTCCGGACAGATTGTGCTGAGTCGGAATTTTACTTACTACGGAACCAAGTACTCCCAGCTATTTGTGAGTATTTGATTGTTTGTGTGTGTTTAGAGTTACATCTGTATTGTTAAAAATTTGGGACTTTCTTGATGTTGCACTGCCTCCGGGCATTGCCTCCAGGATCGTTCCCACCATCTTTATATGGATCCACTAATGTCCCATATGTGTCTGTTCCAGACTGGAGGATGTTAAGCAGAATTTCATTGTGTGTATGCTATAATCATAAATAATGTGTGGTACTTGTGAACATTAGTTTTGTTTGGAAAGTGTGTTGTGTGCTTACAGTTGGGTCTCTCTCCTGAAAACTGGTCCAATATGTGACATAGAAGCCAAAAAATAAAATTGGGCAAATTGAACAGAAAATGCATGCATAGAGTAGCTTTATGAATCAACTTTCTTATGAAATGAAAACAAAATCAGTCAAGGCTATCGTTGCTGGGTTTTATTACTTTATATATATGCGTCCAGAGCTGGTAGCGCTGACAACACGGTGTCCTTCATTACATAATTTCATCAACTTAAATAAACTTTATGATGCATTTATCTCTTTAGAATAACAGACTGTCTTGAAATAAAGAGTTATGAATGATTTCATTAAAAACTTTTTTTTTTTAAAGTTTAATATTGGTGTTGGTTTATACCGTCTTTGGATCTTACCATAATTGATTTTTTATTTTTTGTTATATAATGTCGTGCCACTCAAAATGCCATTTATTTTATTTCAAATGTGTTAGAATAGTTTCATTATTATCTCTGATATTCCATTAATTTGACAATTAAAAAATAAGTGTTAAATTTTAACAAATAAATTTCTGGGTAGCGCTGACAACAGGACACCATCTGGTAGCGCTGACAACATGGTGTCCTCCATTATATAATTTTACCCACTTAAATAGACTTTATGGTGCATTTATCACTTTAACATGGCAGACTTTCTTGAAATAAAGACTTACAAATGGTTTCATTT
>CM065705.1:8689082-8706582 GCA_017654935.2 Phymorhynchus buccinoides | reverse complement strand
CAGTTTCCACTTCCAGGTTGTTAAGTTAAATAGGTTTCCTTAGAAATTTAGTGCAAGACAGTGGTGACAATGAGAGAGAGAGAGAGAGAGGAGAGAGAGAGAGGAGAGAGAGAGAGAGAGAGAGGGAGAAGAAGAGAGAGAGAGAGAGAGGAGCAGAGAGAGAGAGAGAGAGAGAGACGGAGAGAGAGAGAGAGAGAGAGAGAGAGAGAGATTCATAAAATCAGGCAAAGGACAACAATACAATGTGATGAATTTTATTTAGCCAGGGGAGTGGAGTAAGTATGCAATGACCCTTTTTAGTCACTTAATTCTTGGTGGGGGGGTGGGGGGGGGATAGGGGGGGGGGGATATGGATGGGATATGAGAGAGAGAGAGAGAGAGAGAGAGAGAGAGAGAGATTGTGAACTTACAAATTTGTGCATCATGTACATACATTTTGTAGTTTATAAAGGGTAACATTGGCATTTTAAAGTAAAAGAAATATTTATTGAAGATAGTTTTCAACTTTTTAGAGAGAGAGAGAGAGAGAGAGTGAGAACGAACGAACAAAATCATTTTAATGAGTAGGCCTTTCTATGCATGTCATAAAAGAACAGGGGGGAAGGAGACCGGGGAAAAGACGGAGAGAGAGAGAGAGAGAGAGAGAGAGAGAGAGAGAGAGAGATTGAGAGACTGAGAGAGAGATACGAGAGTAGGAGAGAGAGAGAGAGAGAAACAAAAACTGAACACCACCTAGGAATGAATGAACATATTTCTGCAGTTTATGAAGACAATGTACATATATATACAATTGGCATTTTTTAAAGTAAGGAAAAGAAAGTGTTTTTTTCTTGCTGGTTTTAATCTGACAGACAGACCGACAAACTATCACACTGATCAATAGAGGGACAGACTGACAGACAGACCAACAAACAGACAGACAAGACCTGTCACTTGAGATGGGCAATAAGTCTCCCAGCTATAGATGCCCTTGAGGGAAAAGAGGGGGAGGAGTACAGAGAGAGAGGGAGGGTGGGGGGTGGAGAGAGAGGGATAGGATGGAGTATATTTAGAGCCACACCCTGAGATAACAAATCACTTTGGGAGAGAGAGAGAGAGAGAGAACACTACACGTACAACAGAATAGAAAACACACATGTGGTCTTCTAACCTAACCGCCTTCTTACTATCTTATTCGCCAAAGTTTACTTTCTTCTGCATGTTGTTTTTCTTCATTGTCATTTTCAACTTTTTAGAGAGAGAGAGAGAGAGAGAGAGAGAGAGAGAGAGAGAGAGAGAGATAGAGACAAACCATTCATAAAAGTTCACAATCTCTCTCTCTCTCTCTGAGTAGATATCTCGTCTAATCTCTCTCTCATCTCTCTCGTCTATCGTTCGAGAGTCTCTCTCTCTCTCTCTCTTCTCTCTCTCTCTCTCTCTCTCTTTCTCTCTCTCTCTCTCTCTCTCTCGTCTCTCTCATACCACCCCTCCCCCCCCCCCCCAAGATGTCCGAAGATTCTTTCTTCTTTCTTTCTGTCATGTTTAGTTTTTATTCTCTTTGTTGCAGGATTCCGTTTTTTAAATGTGATGTGTTTGTCATTGTATTAATTTGCCTGTGTGCTCTTTGTCCTTTTTTTCGATAACTCTTCTTTTCTTGTTGTTCCTCTTCTTCTTCTTTCTCTAGTATGCTTTAGGTCTTCTTCTTCAAAATGTTAAATGTTAACAGATATATCTCTTGTCGTGTGTGTGTGTTGGGGGGGGGGGGGGGGCTGGCCCTTAAAGTGAGCTGACATGAGCACAGACTTTGTTTTCTAAATTCTAAAAGAGAGAGAGAGAGAGAGAGACGAGAGAGAGAGAGAGACTCGATGAGAGAGAGAGACCAGAGAGAGCCCTAGAGACAAGAGAGATGGAGAGAGAGAGAGAGAGAGTTGAATGAGCACCAGACTTTGGAGAGAGGAATCTAGAGAGAGAGAGAGGGAGGGAGGGAAGAGGAGGAGATAGAGAGAGAGTGAGAGAGAGAGTGTGGGAGACCAGAGAGAGAGAGAATGAGATGAGAGAGCTCAGAGAGTAGAGAGAGACTGACATGAGCACTAGACTTGGTTTTCTAAAGAGACAGAGAGAGAGAGAGAGAGAGCAGAGAGATGAAGACCCATGAGATATTAGAGAGAGGACAGATGAAGCGAGGGAGCAGAGTGACTGACGGAGAGAACGCAGATTCCTAAATTATAAACGAGAGAGAGAAGAGATAGAGAGAGAGATCAGAGAAGAGAGAGGGAGAGAAAAGGGGGAAGACAGAGAGAGATGAGAGAGGAGCGGAGTGAGAAGGAGAGAGAGAGAGAGAGAGAGAGTTGACATGAGCACAGACTTTGTTTTCTAAATTCTAAAGACGCAGTAGAGCGAGAGGAGGGACCAAGAGGAGTGAGAGCGAGGCAGAGAGAGAACGAGAGAGAGGAAGAGAGACACGGAGAGAAAAAGAGGAGAGAAGAGAGCCGAGACTTTGGAGAGAGAGAACACGTAGAGAGAAGTTGACATGAGCACAGACTTTGTTTTCTAAATTCATTAAAAGACAGAGAGAGAGAGGGAGGGAAAGGAGAGAGACCTAGAGCAGAGAGATAGAGAGAGAGAAGACCGAGAGGAGAGAGAATGAGAGAGAGACATGAGAGAGGAGAGAGTGAGAGAGAGAGAGACGTGACATAGAGACAGGACTTTGAGAACTAAAGAGAGAGACACAGAGAGAAGAGAACGACGAGACCAGAGAGCAGAGAGATAGAGTCCGAGATCAGAAGAGTAGAGAGAGTAGAGAGAGAGTTGACAGATGAGCACAGACTTTGTTTTCTAAATTCTAAAGAGAGAGAGAGAGAGAGAGGGAGAAGAGAGACAGAGAGAGAGAGAGAGAGAGAGAGAGAGAGAGAGAGTTGACATGAGCACAGACTTTGTTGTCCTAAATTCTAAAGAGAGAGAGAGAGAGGAGAGAGGAGAGAAGAGAGAGAGAGAGAGAGAGAGAGAGAGAGGAGAGTGGAGGAGAGAGAGAGAGAGAGACGATGAGAGAGTGGAGAGAGTGACATGAGGCACAGACTTTGTTTCCTAAAATTCTAAGGAGAGGACAAAGAGGAGGGGAGGGAGGGAGGCGAGTGAGAAGAGTAGAGAGAGAGAGAGAGGAGTAATGAATACGAATATGAATAAGAATGTCTTTATTGAGGGTAAATGTAAAACAGAAAAGCTGGGTATCTTTTTTATGTACTCCATTTTGCCCTCCAACAAAAATAAACAACAATTA
Source organism: Phymorhynchus buccinoides (assembly GCA_017654935.2). Lineage (NCBI taxonomy): Eukaryota > Metazoa > Mollusca > Gastropoda > Neogastropoda > Raphitomidae > Phymorhynchus > Phymorhynchus buccinoides. Next base: position 8,703,326 of record CM065705.1, on the reverse strand, counting down.
ATGAAGAAAACGATGAACAGATAAAAACTGGCAACAATTCAAAGAATTAAAGACCCCCCCCCCCCCCCGACCCCTCCCAACCCTCCCAGTCAACCCCCCCCCCCCCCCCACATGTGCTCATAATCATATGCACATGTTGTTACTTCACTGTCTTCGCGACACATTACACCCAGCGCAAATGTGCATTTTATGCATACATATATCGTATATACAGGTGTAGAGTGGCACAGAGGTAACACGTTCGCCTTAAGCACAGTAAACCCGAGTTCGAGCCTAGGCAGGGCTCCCAATCATCCCGCAAAAAAGGGGTCCCAGGGACTCCTTTACTTACAGTATAGAGGGTCCTAGAGGTGGGATAGAGGGTCCCAGTGGCATTGCGAATGTTAAAAAGAATTTTTCTAGTGCATCCCTGGGACCCCCCTGCACATTCTTTTAGAGGGTCCTTGAGAATTTTAGTGTTTCATAGATCCCCAAATGGGGGTCCCTGGGAGCCCTGCTAGATACAGGGGATTTTTCGTCTCACTCTACACTAGGCTTTATATGGTCTTTCTTCTTTTTCTTCTTTGATCGCTCAGACAGTTTTCCTGTCAATGAGGCTTTTATACTGCTCCTTGCCGACACGAAAGGGCGATAATTTTAGGCCCAAACTGCCGACGCCCCCTGGTGACGAGTCAGGAGCAGATAATTTTCTGTGGCTGTATACCGCTAGTTCCTGACAGGCAAGGGCGATAATCTTAAGTAGGGGGCGTTCGCATCTCAGGTCAAGAGACAGGGGCAGATCATTTTCAGTATAAAGCCTCATTAATACCCGCTACAGGCAGATGCGTCAAAGCTGCCGTTTATGTCGCCTAACTAAGAAATAGGTTAGGCACAGCAAGGTCCGACTTCCGTGCTGGTTATATGGTCTGTATGAACGTGGAGTCTTTCGGATGAGAGACGATAAGTGTGCCAAGGTATACACTTATTACACATTAAACCCAGTGGCAACGAAAAAAAAATTATGGCATTTGGTCCAAATTTAACAACACTGAAGGTCACCCTTTCCTTCCTTATCAGTCACACAAAATTAAAATCGCATGCCCCCCCTAAAAAAAAGGAGGGTTGCCTGCGCGCCTCTAGCTGCGACGCGCTCTCACATGAGACGTTTCTGTGACTATTAAAGTACCAAATACCAAAAAACTACGGGTATATCTAATGTGAGTAAACTTCTATCTGGTGGCTCATGAATTTCTGTCAGTCTGTTATTGTGTTTTTTTCAGTCTCTGTCTGTCTGTTTCTGAATCTGTCTCAGCTGTCTGTTTTTTGTCTGTCTTCTGTTTCAGTCTGTCTTTCTGTCGGTCTCTTTGCCTACAGGTCTTCAGTATTCTACACTGTGATAGTCTGTCTGTCTCTCTAACTCTCCCCCCTCCTCTCTCCTTTCTTCTTAGTTTTGAATGTTCTGTTTTTTCCTCTCTCTCTCTTCTACGCTATAATCTCTCGAATATTCTACTCCTCATTCCTTCTCTGAATCCTCTCTCTCTACCAATAGCTCTACTCTGGTCTGTCCTCTCTCTCCTCTTCTCTCCAGCTCTCATTCTCGAATCTCTCCAGCTCTCTACTCTCTCTCTCTTCAGTCTCTCTCTCCTCTCTCTACTCTCTCTCTCTCTTCTCTTTTTTGGTCTCTCTCTCCTTACTCTCTCTCATCTTTACACTTACTCTCTCTCTCGAGTTCTCTCTGTCTCTCTCTCTCTCCGCACTCTCTCTATCTTTGGACTCTCCTCTCTATCTCTCTCTCTCTCCCTCTTTCTCACTATCTACCTCTTGACAAGTCCTTGCTCCTCTCTCGCTCTCGTCGCTCTCCTGTCTCTCTTCTCTCTCTCTCTCTCCCTCTCCCTCTCTGTCTGTTACTGTCTCTGTCTCTCTTTCCCCTCTCTGTCTTCTTTCTCTCTTCCCATCTATCCTCTCTCTCTGATCACCCTCGTCTTCAGTCTCTCTCTCTCGTCCAACGGGCGGCTCTCTCTCTCTCCTCTCTCGATTGTTGTCTCTCTCCTCTCTCTCTCTCTCTCTCCCCCATGATCTCTCTCTCTCTCGATCTCCCCTCTCTCTCTCTCCCCACTTCTCTCTCTCTCTCTCTCCTCCTCCCCCCCCCCTCTCCTCTCTCTCTCTTCTCTATCTCTCTCTCTCTATATCTCCTCTTCTCTCTACTCTCTCGTGGCTCTCTCTCTCTCTCTGAATCCTAGTCTATCATGTCTGCACCATCCTTCCTATCCATCTTCTCTCCAGCTGTTAGTCCATCGTCTCTGTGACACAACACATTACATCGATTGTGCATGTTGTACATTTTGTGGACATGTACGCATACATTGTACGCCTGTATATCATCCCTCCCCCCCCATCCCCGTGGGGATACCGGGTGGTTCTTTTGTACCCAAAATAGTTCCCCCACCTTCTCGGAAGTTATGTCGTTGTAGCTTCCTCTAATCTGTCACTATCTCTCTGACTCTGTCCTTTTCCCTTTGCTTAAACTGTCCTCTACTATCTTTCTGCCTAAAACCGGTCCATCCGTTCTCCTGCCTTTTTTCCACGAAACTCTCTTTCAAAAACATTCCCTCCAGCCGAAGTCGGACTTGCTGGGCGATAACTATTTCTTAGTTTTAAGCACTCATAACGGCAAAATAACGCAGTCTGACGCAATCTGCGTCGTCATTATTGACAGGAAACTGTCTGAGCGATCGAAGGAAGAAGAAGAAGAAATCATCTGTACACACCTCCTAATTTTTGTTAGATGTTCCCACCGTTGCTCTTTTTTCCTTAAGGTAGCTCATCCTATGCTCCCTCTATTGCTCCTCCTGTCTGTCTGTATCACCTTCTCGAAATCCACTCTCATGTTCCTCCGCAGATCTGTCTCTTCTCCTGTCTGTCTCTCTCTCCTCTCTCTCTCCTCACTCTCGTCGCATCATGTCTCTCTCCTTCTCATTCACCGTTCTGTCTCCAGTCTCTCTCCTCTCCGTCTCTTTCCCTCTTCCTCACTCCTCCTTATGGATCTATCTCACACTTATCCGTTCTCTCATCCACTCCCATCCGATTGTCCCTCCTCGTCATCCCTCTACTTCTCCTCTCTCACTCTCTCCTTCTCCTTCTCTCTCGTCTCGTTCTCTCCTTCCTCTCTCTTCTTTTCTCTCTCGTCTTCCTTCTCCTCTCTCTCTCTCTCTATTTGACTCTCTCTCTCTCTCTCTACGTCTTCTCCTCAGTATCTCTCCGCACTCTTCACCTCAGGCGAGACTCTCCTGCTTCTCTCCTCTTCTATCTCTCTCTCCTTTCTCTCTCTCTCTCCCTCTCTCCCTCTCTCCCCCCTCTCTCTGTGTCTATCTATGTCTGTCTCTCTCTCTCCTCTCTCTCAATCATCTCACCTCTCTCTCTCTCGGACGTCTCTCTCTCTCTCTCTATCTATCTATCTATCTGTCTCACACTCTCCCCCCCCTCTCTCTCTCTCCTCGTTCTCTCTCTCTCATCTGCCCTCATCGTAAGCATCTCCTCTCTCTCTCCTCTCCATCCCCTCTCACTTCCCTCTCCTCTCCCCCTCTCTCCTCTCGTCTCCTCTATCGTATTCCATCAAATCCAGTCGTAAGGTTGTCTCGCCCGTCTAGTCCCCCTCTCCAATCTCTCCCTCCGGCATTCATCCTCTCTCTCTCTCTCTCTCTCAATCTGTCATAGTTAGTCTTTCCTCATCTTGTGTGTGTGTGTGTGTGTTGCATTATATACATGTGTGTTCGCACACATACGCATAATATAATTATCATACCCTATACTTGTGTGACACTGCAGTACTTACAGAATAATACAGTGGAACCTCCCTTACAAGACTCCCTCCCACATGAGACCTACTTCTCTGAGACATTGGCCATTGCCCTTGTTTGTAAGTATTAAAATTACCTCCACTTATAAGACCCCTCAATCCCTTATAAGACCTCATTTTGGATGGGTTTTTTTAAGGTCTTATGAAGGAGGTTCCAATGTGTAATGTTTGCATGTGATCGTTCATCAAGAGAGCAAGGGAAGGAAATCATATGACCAGCGGTGTCAGGTTTGAATGCAAGATAGTAATATACTTTCTGTAAGCTAGGTTGGTCACTGACTTTATCAAACAATAGTAATAGCAGTACACTATCTTATCTAGCTATTTTTTGCCCACAACCACAACAGGAATCAATGATGCTGTAGCTCGCATACATTTATAACCTATACAAGTGGAACCTTCCTTATAAGGCCCTTCAAAAAATATTTCCAAAATGAGATCTTTATAAGGAAGGGGTCTTATTTGGGAGGTAATTTTAATACTTGCAAAGAAGGACAATGTCTCAGAGAAAGTAGGTCTTATGTGGGAGGGAGTCTTCAGGGCTTCCCAATCGTCCCGCAAAACAAGGGGTCCCCAAGGGACTCCTTCACTTACAGTACAGAGGGCCCTAGAGGCGGGGTAGAGGGTTCCCAGTGGCATTGCGAATGCTAAAAATAATTTTTTCTAGTGCATCCCTGGGACATTCTTTTAGAGGGTCCTTGAGAATTTTAGTTAGGCTTCATAGACCCCCAACTGGGGGTCCCTGGGAGCCCTGAGTACTTATCTGGGAGCTCGTAATTGGGAGGTTCCACGGTAATAATGCTTTCTGTACAGCGAGGTTTGTCACTGACTTAACAAACATTGTCAGAGTTACAGTGGAACCTCCCTTTTAAAGGGGGGGGGGGGGGGGGACTCCCTCCCGTGATAAGGACTCCCTCCCACATAAGAACCTACTTCTCTGAGACATTGCCCATCTTTGTAAGTATTAAAATTACCTCCCTTAAAGACCGACTTTCCTTAAAAGACCTTACTTCTCGGGGAGTAAGGTTGGGGATTGTGGGGTTTTGGTGGGGGGTTTTTTCTTTTTTTGGGGGGGGGGGGGGGTTTGATTGGGGGGGAGGACATTGCCCTTCTTTGTGTAAGCATTAAAAATTACCTAATCCCTTATAGACCCATAGACCCGGATCCCCTCCTTTATGTGTGTGTGTGTGTGCTCGTGCCGGTACGTATAAGAGAGAGAGAGAGTGATTAGAAAGAATAGAGAGGAGAGAGAGAGATAGAGAGAGAGAGAGAGTTTGAGAGATAGAGAGAGAGATAGAGAGGAGAGAGAGAGAGAGAGAGAGAGAGGAAAAGAGAGAAAGAGAGGAGAGAAAGAGAGAGAGAGGATGAGAGAGAGAGAGAGAGTGAGAGAGCCTAGAGAGAGAGAAGAGAGAAGAGAGAAGAGAGAGAGAGAGAAGAGAGAGAAGAGAGAGAGAGAGAGAGAGATGAGAGAGAGGACGAGGAGCGAGAGAGAGAGAGAGAAGAGAGAGAGAGAGTAGGAGACCGAGAGGCAGAGAGAGAGAGAGCGGAGCGAGCGAGCAGAGGATATCTAAGATCTGTCAGTTTGTCTTGTCTGTAAAGTCCCAAAGACAAACTGAAAAGAATTCCATTAAGGACCTTTTGGAAAAGCATAATGTCGTTTAATTTTTTTTTTTTTTTTTTTTAATTTCAGTAGACAATTAAAACCCCACAAATTGATTGAATCTTATAGATAGCACAAGCCATAATCTTTATAGTCTTTTTCATCTGAACGTCATCGCAGAGGCGAACAAGATTAAACAAGGGCATCGGCCGGGCCGGCAGCAAACAGCTATTGTGACAATGTCAAACCGGCCAGAGTTACATGGTTTCCTGATGTCCCCACCCACACCACAATCCCGCCAAAGAAACATACACACATCCACTTTTTTTTCCCCCCGTTCTCACGCCTATTTTCTCCCCTTCACACCCTTACAGAACGCATAAAAAAAAAAAAAAAGAATACATCGCCCAAAATTTGAAGGCGATTATGGTTGGGCGACTCTGTTTCAAGTCGAACCTATATTACAGCTTGAAACCGTTTTGATACAAACTTCCATTGGCAAACCGACGTTATGGGGTGTCCCGTCCTCTCCCCCCCCCCCCCCCCACACCCGCCTCCCCCCCGCCCCCCCGCCCAAAAACGCACCAATAAACACATTTTCTTTCCCATCCAATGCCTTACAGAACGCATAAAATACATAGCCCAAAATTTGAAGCGATTCTGTTCAGCAGGGTCATTCACCAGAGATACAGCTGACGGTTTTTTTTTTTTACTTTTTTTATACAAAACAGACGATCCTTGCAGCACATGGTAGCATTAAGCCCAGCCCCAAACACAAAAATTTGACAGCGAAATTCTCTGTCTGTTCAAGTAGTTTCACGAAAATAAGCTAAAAAAAAAAAATATAGAGAGTCAGCTCTTCGCCTGTGATGAGCAGGGGAAACTTCGTTCACTGAGGGGGAGAGAGTACCGGATTGGGGGGGGGGATGGGTAAGGTTGCCGGGGGGGGGGGGGGGGGGGGTGGGGGGGGGGGGGGGGGGGGGGGCGGGGGGGGGGGGGGGGGGGGGTTGGGTGGGGGGGGGTGGGGTGGGGGGGGGGGGGGAATTTCATAGCCCAAGGAGGAACGTTTCGGTTTTGCAAGGCAGTCACAACCGTCTCTGGTCAAAGTCAGCTACGGTGTTGATCTAACCGAAAGGAATACTTCCTTTTCCCCCAAGCCATCCTCAACACCAAAGCGTCTGTCTGTATGTCTTTCCTAACCACCTCTGCCAATTTGTAATCAAATCCAAAACAGTAGTTTTGTATTTAAGATAATTCGATACCACTAAGACCACACATATCACGACCTACGAGGACACACAGACACACAAACCAATTGCAATACCTCGGCCTCTGGCCGGGTACAAAAAACCCGAAGGAAAATTGTGTATTCATGAATACGACAAAGAGGAATCCGATTCCTGTTCTGATTCCAAATTTTATCCCAGGCTGTGCACTACGAACCCCAACTGGCTATACGATTCGATTCACTGCGATCGCGAAATTTGAACAACAATTTGTGAGGCATGATTGGACGTGAAGAAATTCTACTGTTCTTGAATGAATCTGATGAAATCCTACCCAAGGTTATGTTCACTATATTATTTGACTAATTGTACTTAATTCTCACTGTACACGACTCTGATAAAAATATCTTATTTTTGTATCAGACGTTTTTTTATTAATTCGTGCGTTGCGGTTTACATGACGTATGGTGAACGGAAATACATTGTTTTTAATTTAGACGGAAGTATTTCACGTGGATCATGACTCAGACATCGTCACGATCGCATCGTATTGGGATTAAATCGTATGCAGTATGGCTAGGAATGTTATGTGCATCCCTGGGACCCCCTGCTCATTTCTTTTAGAGCGTCCTTGAGAATTTTAGTGCTTCCTAGGACCCCCAAATGGGGGTCCCTGGGAGCCCTGGTAATTGGGATCAAATGCGTACGCAGTGTGGCTGGGCCTTTAGTCTACAACGTTGCACAGGCATCGTCACAATCGCATCGTATTGCAGGGCTCCCAATCGTCCCTGCAAAACAAGGGGTTCCCAGGGACTCCTTCACTTACAGTCTAGAGGGTCCTACTCCTGGAGGCGGGATAGAGGGTTCCAGTAGGCATTGTGAATGCTAAAAAGAATTTTTTCCAGTGCATCCCCGGTGCCCCCTTGCACATTCTTTTAGAGGGTCTTTGAGACATTTTAGTGCTTCATATACCCCCAAATGGGGGTCCCTGGGAAGCCCTGGTATTGGGATCACATCGTACGCAGTCTGTGGCTAGGCCTTAAGTCTACATAGTTGAGTTGAATCTCTGTCCTCAACCCTGTAGACCTTTGTTAAAATTCCTTTTCGACTATCCTGTACCTAAGTCACGCCTCCTCAAATTTTCGCATCGAAACATTTCATAGAGAAGCAGCCGTCTGCCATTTGGTTTTGGGGGTGGGGGGGGGGGTGAGGGATAGGTTTGTGATCAGCACTTAACCCCACCCGTGGAGGATACGGGGCCACCGTGGGGGGGCCGAACTATTTCTTAGTTAGGCGCATGACGGCAGCACGGCGGCATCTGCGGTCATAGTTGACAGGAAAAACTGTCTGAAGCGATCGAAGAAGAAAAAGCAAGATGATTCAGTTTAGGATTATTGTCATTAAAAAAAAACCCCCCCCCCGAAAGGAGCAAAGGAGCAACTTTGAGATTGAGGTTCCGTAAACTTTCTTTTGGGGGGGGGGGGTGATCAAAAGTACAAGTTTTCATCCTTTTGTTTGTAATAGCGCGGTTCCAGAAATAACCGAGTGCTTTGCTCCCTGTGGGTTGGCACACTGACGGGCGAAACGTGGAATTCAGACAAGATGTTTTTAATTTACTTTTCGCTAACTTTAGTTACTTCTGCTCCTATACAACCGGAGGGGGGGGGGAGGGGCTAATTATGTTTTGCTCCAACTGTACTAACTCGGAGGGCCCACCTTGGCGTGAGGCTGTGTCAGACCAGTTGACATAAACTAGAACAGGTCCCGGTTCATTTTATCTTTATGCTAAAAAGTATTTTTAACAAACAAACAAAAATGGGTATCTCAAATACAATTTGAGTAGGTAACCTTCAATTAAACGATTTTCACTGTGCATGTTTTGTGGGGTTTTTTCCTTTGTTCCTGCAGCCCTTCTCCTAAATTGGCTCTCCTAACTTCCTGTTCGCCTGTGAGAGATGTGATATATTACCCTGGACAAGAAGACAAGGCATTATCACTGTACACTAACAAATTCCAGCCCAACCTTCCAGGATAGCAGCCGCCTCCTCTGCTATCACAGGAAGTCTAAGGCTTTGTGCACATTACACGCGGAAACCAGAACAGAAATTAATTTTACGTCCTCCGACCTGATTTGAGGCACGTATGGGGGTTTTGGGGGACATTTGTCAATGTGAGTGATGGGGGAGAACACGAAACGGGGAAGGGGCTATGAATGAATGAATGAAAAATGGTGCTTTGCGTCCTCTCGGGGGTCTGGACCAGACACATATGGGACAATTTGTAAATAACAAAGATGGTGTGGGAACGATCCTGGCGGAAATGAATGCCCGAAGGCAGTGCGACACCAGTAAAGTCCCGATTTTTTAACAATGCCAAGATAGGTGTAGCAGTAGCCACGACCTCGGTTTAAACCTCATCGGCTATGGCACGCCAAAACTATTTTAGTAATTAACGGGGAAGGGAGGCAGTAATAAGGAAAGGCAGTTTATATCGATGTGTTAAACTAATGTATCCCGATATTTTGGATATTGATTAGCAACAATGAATTTGAAAGTAGCACTGCTGCAGTTGAAAGTGGTTAAGACGAGTAACAAGCATGCATGTAATTAGTAATGGTAATTAGTAAAAGTTTTTGTTCAAATTGTTATCCATCGCTTGTCATAGAATTGTCGCCTTTTGTCACCATGTATACCAAGGACACTGCGGTTCAAATTCCAGTCTTTGGATAGAGTCGCCAATGTTAATGGGATCACGAACGACAACCCTCTCAGATTGCGTCATGTACACATATTTTTTACTGACCTAAGACCGAAGTGGGAATTTGGTTCAAAATGTTTTCATTCTCTGGTATACTTTGTAAAAAAACAAAACCGTTTTCATTGTGTCGCTAGTGTCCTTTGGCCACACATTTTCATGAGTTATTATTTCATCTCTTTACAGCCTCAAAGTGTTTATTATTTCTAAACTTGGTTATGTAGAAACACAATAAAACCAAAATAATCAGGATTTTTCATTTCAAACTTGGTTTTTAACCCTTTCACCGCCAATGTCGCATTTTTGCACCACAATTGCTTTTAATACCCATGTCAATAAAAAGGCATCAAAATCAGGACCTGTAATCCAAAGACCCTATTTGATAAATTTTGGGAGGTGAGGATAGGCATAATGTTATGCTTGTCATAGAAGAATTAGTAATATTGCAAACACTTTTTTTTTCTGTACATAGTTAGTTTTAATGGTATTTTTTTGTCTGAAAAATGGCTGGCGTTGAAAAGGTTAAAGGTCATTCCTTAGTTCTATTTGGTTTCCTGTTAGGCGATTAATGTTCGCCCAACTAACTATATTTGGCTCCCTATATTTCATGCATATTACATCAAACTATCTCTTTTGTTGTTGTACATAACTGTTTCATTTACACACCAAGCTATGGCGCGCCGAAAGACCAAAACTCTATCTAGCAGTTCGACAGGGTTTTAAAACCCTATCGAACTGTTAGATTTTTTAAAAAAAAACAGTTTCTCTTTTCTAAACTATAGCTAGCAGTTAGATAGAGTTTCAAAACTCTCTTGATCAGCTAGATAGAGTTTCTCGTCGTAAAAACTCTATCGAACCGTCCGCCATTTTGATACTTTTTTGAGTTAAAACGAAGCATTTCATTGGTAGATAGGACTAGTATCTTTGACTGTGTAGGGCCTAGGCCTATTGTCTTATTCAAATTCACGGGTCACTGCCCTGCCAAGGCCACAAAACTTGTCGCTGAAGCCATGTACCAATCAGAAATCGCGATAGAAAAAACTATATCTCGATAGGGTTTATTTTGTGAAAACCCTATCTAGCTGTTCGACAGAGTTTTAAAACTCTATCGAACAGCTAGATAGGGTTTTCAAACTCTATCGAACTGATAGATACAGTTTCGAAACTCTATCGAACAGCTAGATAGAGTTTTGTATCTTTAGCGCGCCATAACATGAGTCTGCTTGCCCTTCAGTACATGTTCTGACAACTTGATAGGTGAACGATTTTTGTGGAAACGTCCATTGCTAATTTATGAATTTCCCTTGTTAAAATAACACAAAAATTAACGGACTCTTGTAAGTGCTGTGAAGGGAGACTGGTGGATTGCTCATTCCCGTAATCCATTAAAATCCCTGGAAAGTGGTTCGTTTCGTGGCTCGTGGGTACCAACGTGCGCCTGTAAATTCCTGTTGAGATAGGAGTGAGACTTAGCATGAGAGAGAGATTAGAGAGTTCTTCCAATGTCCTGTAGAGAGAGAGAGAGAGTTTTAGAGAGACGTCCTTTGTATGTTAGTTATCATGCTACTTTTCATGCTTTGTCTTGGTTGAGAAAGACCCGCTTTTATTGGACTGTGCAACTACAAGTCATTCATGGGTCAATACCCATGGTGATTGAGCCTTTCATTTCGTAGATTATTTCGACCTACCATAAATACAAATCAGAGTTGTTTTTGTTGCTCACTCGTGTTACGAAGTTAGCACGTTTCCTCTAACTACCAAAAACAAAAAAACACCCCCGAAATCTTTAACCACGAAGTGAGAACTATCTTGCGAAACATGTTGTTTGCCTTCAGATTTTCGTAGCATTGTACTGTGTGTGTGAAGTTTGGTGTATAGTAATTTGTATGTGTGGGTGCCCTGTGAGTACTGGTGTTGTGTGTGTGTTTTGCAATCACTGCCTACAAATCAACACTAACACATCCCACCTTGGCACCCTTTTTTCACCTTCCGGTAGGACGTGGAAAGGTTTGGCTCATTCTTTGCACACATATAGATTAGATGTCTATGCAAGCTTTCGAACATTCATCACTTTGATTTGTAAATATTTTAAAACAACACTGTAAGCAGATACCAAACAGAAACCATCATATAGATTTAGTGGGTTATATAGTATTCATACAAACTTTACGTTTTAAGAAAGCCATCAACACAGAGATCCCCGTTAACATATACTGGTTTGTTTTTAATGTTCGTTTCAAAGTACATAGGAACATGGTTCCGCTTTAAACTTTCGGTAAAGGTCAAGATTTTCCACCACCCCTGCATTTCTCGGTTCCATTAACGATTAGTCCCGTTTTGTCCTTTCTTACCAAACATGGGCCAATCTTGTCTTGATATTTATACAACCCCCTTAAATCTTTGTTTGTTTAATCCCACCTGTTTTTGGAATCGGTGACCCTTGCAACCTTTTGCCTCTTGTGTTATTTCTAACCCTATTGCTCGGTCCCTATATTGGTTTCATTATCTTTTTTTGCATTTCTAGGAACCAGCCCCCCCCCCCCCCCAACTACAAGTCATTGCCTTCTCCGGCGCCATTTGTCCCATGCCTTTCGATTTCGTACGTCTTTTTTTTTTTACCTACGTCGTCCCTTTTTCTTAAACCTCAACAAGGGGGGGGGTGGGGCTACTTTGGATGGTGGGAGAAACTTTGGACTCAACACAAGCAGATCTTATTGTCGGGGGATCAAGGCATTAGTCCCATAGTGTTAGTATGTCCCCCCCGTTCTTAGCTAAAAATGTGTCAGAAAATACAGTTTTATGTTTGGTAGACAACAGGCAAATAACGAGTGGTGCCTGCCAGAACGGTCTAACTCAAAGGGAACTGCAGGGGTGGGATAGACAGTTCTGGCACAGCTTTACCTTTACTCTAATATCCCCGTCAGCAGTAGATACTGTCCCCGCACTGCCAGGACTTGTCTCCCCATCATAATATATCCCCGTATGGGACCCCGTAGAACTATTTCTCCCACCAAGATGCATTTTCGCTTCACATTAACTTTCTTCAATATCACTATAACCGTTCTCAATCAAAGACCCGTTCTCTATGGGACAAAGTACCCCTGCATCTCAGGTGCTGTGCCCGTATGTGTCTAGGTGTCCAAAGACAAAATATGTCCCCGTATGCATGCATGATGCATGACTTGTATTTCTTTCACCCTTGTCCTGGTCTTGCCAAACTCTTCCGCCTCTGCTTTAACTTGCCGTGGCGTTAGGAAAGTTTTAAAGCCAGGGGTGGGGGGGGTCTCTAATTGCCAACAAACTACAGAGGGGTGTCCACATCGCACAGCCAATGTCTGGATTGATCCCCGTCATTACACTTCTTTGATCGGTTAGGTTCACGTCCGTGATAAGGTTTGTTACACGTCTTGATAGGTCCCCGTATAAATGTCTTGTGTCCCCATCATTTAGTTTACACGTCTGTGTCCCCGTTTCTATATTCACGACTGTGAATAGGTTAGGTTCCCCATCATCTGGATAGGTTAGGTGTCACCAAGGGCTCCCAATCGTCCTGGTTAACACGCTGTGAATAGGTTAGGTCCTTTCCTTCTGTGATAGAATAGGGGGTCCTAGACTGCAGATAGGTTAGGGTACAACGTCTGTGATAGCAAATTATGCTACAAAGACGTTTTCTAGTGCAGTCCCTTGGTTTACACGTGCCCGTGCTGATAGGTTTTTAGAGGTTCCACGTCTGTGTTAGTGCTTATTAGACCACCAAATGTGATAGGTCCCTGTTAGCACTGTGTCCCGTGCTAGGTTATTTACACGTCTGTGTGACTTTGTGTAGGGATTGCATTGTCTGTGTAGGTTTATGTCCGCCATTCTCTGATAATTTTAGTTTCACGTCTTTAATAAAGGCCAAACGACTTTATTAATTGTTATTTCTAACCATATCCAAAGTCAACAATAACAATCTAGGCATTGAAAGAAAACATGATGTAATTGAAAGGAGACAACAAAACACATAAAATACCTACCCATGTTTTGGGGTGGATCACCCAGTCATGGAAAGGGGAGGGGGTAGTATCCACAATAGTTCCAAGTCGGTCAGTTGGAGTGTGGGGTGAGGGTAGGGGGTGGGGGGGTTTGCCCCCCCCCCCCCAGAAGCGAGATACTTTGAATGTCAAATATGCCATCACGGCTTCTCATGTGAGAATAAGCTAAAAGCTATTGTTTGAAAAATGGAGGCTTTGAAATCCCCCCCATCCCCCCTTTTTTCCTTTTTCCTCCCTCCACTCCTCCCCCCTTCTTCCTTTCACCCTTTATTCTTTCATTTTTTTCTTTCTTCTCCCTTCACCTCCATCCCACCCTTCCCCACTTCCCTCTTTCTCTTTCCCTTTTTTTCCCTCACCCCCTTCCCCCTCCTTTTCCCCCTCCTTCTCTCCCCCTCTTTCTTCTTTTCTTCTCATCTTCTCCCCCCCCCACTTCCACCTTTTCTTCCTTTCTCTCTCTTCTTTTATCTCCCTCTCCTCTTACTTTCCCCCCCTCCCTTTTCTTCCCTCCTCCCCCCCCCCCCCTCTCCCTCCCTTCCCCTCCCCCCCTCGCCTTCTTCCCTTCCCCCTTACCCCACCCCCCATTCTTCCCCATTCCCCACCTATCTTCCTTCCTTTTTCTCTTCTCTCCTTCCTCTTCCCTCTCCCCATCTTCCATTCTCTTCATTCTTTCTCTCCTCCTCTTCCCCTTCCACCCTCTTCTCTTCCTCTTTTCCTTCTCTTATTTCCTTCCCACCCCCTTCCCTCCCTCTTCCCTCTCTCTCTCCCTCTTCCCTTCTCCCCCCCCTTCTCTCCCTT
>CM065705.1:8670966-8688582 GCA_017654935.2 Phymorhynchus buccinoides | reverse complement strand
GGAATCATATATTTGTTTTTCTTACCCAGTTAAGTTTTAATAGTATTTTACGTATGGTGCTGAAAAATGCTGCAGCGAACCAAAGTGGGTAAAATAGTTCATCACGAATCAAAGATCAATGAAGACTTTACTAGTTTAAGCGTAATATAATATATCTTAATTTTAAACTTTATTAATTTATATTCGTCCATTCCAGTTTCCACTTCCAGGTTGTTAAGTTAAATAGGTTTCCTTAGAAATTTAGTGCAAGACAGTTGTGACAATGAGAGAGAGAGCAGAGATTAGATAGAGGAGAGGATAGAGAGAGAGAGAGAGATAAGAGAGAGAGAGAGAGAGAGAGAGTTTTATAGAGAGAGAGAGAGAGAGAGATGAGAGAGAGAGAGAGAGAGATGAGAAAGATTCAGTAAAATCAGTGCAAGGACACACAATACAATGTGATGATTTTAGTTTGCCAGGGGAGTGGAGTAAGTATGCTAATGACGCCTTTTTAGTCCACTAATTCTTGGAGGGGGGGGGGGATATTGGAGAGAGATAGAGAGAGATAGAGAGAGAGAGATGAGAATTGTGAAACTTACAATTTGTGCATCATGTACATACATTTTGTAGTTTATAAAGGGTAACATTGGCATTTTAAAGTAAAAGAAATATTTATTGAAGATAGTTTTCAACTTTTTAGAGAGAGAGAGAGAGAGAGTGAGACGAACGAACAAATAATTTTAATGAGTAGGCCTTTCTGCCCATGTCATAAAAAGGAACAGGGGGGAAGAATACTGGGAAAGAGAGAGAGAGAGGGGGGGTATGAGTAGAGTAGAGAGAGAGAGAGAGAGAGAGAGAGAGAGAGAGGAGAGAAACAAAGACGGCACAACCATCTAGGAATGTTAATGAACATATTTCTGCAAGTTGTATGAAGACGTAGATGTACATATATATACAATTGGCATTTTTTAAAGTAAGGAAAAGAAAGTGTTTTTTTCTTGCTGGTTTTAATCTGACAGACAGACCGACAAACTATCACACTGATCAATAGAGGGACAGACTGACAGACAGACCGACAAACAGACAGACAAGACCTGTCACTTGAGATGGGCATAAGTCTCCCAGCTATAGATCCCCTTGAGGGAAAAGAGGGGGAGGAGTACAGAGAGAGAGGGGGGGTGTTGTGTGAGGGATCAGGATGGAGGATATTTAGAGCCACACCCTGAGATAACAAATCACTTTGGGAGATGAGTGAGAGCGAGAGAACACTTAACAACACATGAAAACTACACATCAGAAAAGCAACATGCAAGTGTGATCTTCTAACCTAACCGCCTTCTTACTATCTTATCCGCCAAAGTTTCTTTCTTCTGCATGTTTGGTTTGCTTCATTCATTTTCAACTTTTTAGGGAGAGAGAGAGAGAGAGTAGAGAGAGAGAGAGAGAGAGTAGTAGAGAGAGAGAGAGATAGAGAGGAGAGAGTAGAGAGAAGAGAGAGAGAGAGAGGAGAGAGAGAGAGAGAGAGAGAGATATAGAGAGAGAGAGAGAGAGAAGAGAGAGAGAGAGAGATTAGAGAGAGAGAGAGAGAGAGAGAGAGAGAGTAGAGTGAGAGAGAGAGAGAGTGAGAGAGAGGAGAGAGAGAGAGTAGAGAGAGAGGAGAGAGTAGAGAGAGAGAGAGAGAGAGAAAAAAAAAAAAAGAGAGTAGAGAGAGAGAAGATGAGAGAAAGAGACAGAGAGAGAGAGAAGGAGAGAGAGAGAAGAGAGAGAGAGAAGAGAGAGAAAGAGAGAGAGAGAGAGAAGAGATGAGTAGAGATGGAAAAAACTCATTACACAAAAGTTCATCATCTCTCTCTCTCTCTCTCTCTCTCCTCTCTATCTCGGTCTCTCGATCCTTTCTCTCTCTCTCTCATCATCATCTTCGTCCTCATTAGCCTGTTCCCACCCCCCCCCTCCCCCCCCTCATTGTCTTGCACCCTTCCCCCCCCCCGAAGATTTTCCGAAGATTCTCTTCTTACTTTCTGTTTCTGAGTCATAGTTTGTTTTTTATTTTTGTAATTCTCGTATGTCTCTTTGTTGGCAATGGTAATTCCGTTTTTTTAAATAAATGTGATGTTTTTTTTTGTCCAATTCGTAAAATAATTGCCGTGTGCTCTTTGTCCGTTTCGGTAATCTTCTTTTTTCTTGTTGTTCCCCTCCTCTTTTTTTTTCTTGTTTCCTTCTTAGTTGCTTTAATAAGGTCTTGCTTTCTCTTTCTTCTTTCAAAAATGTTCCACAAATTGTTAAAACGTCCTTCTAGTCTCTTGTGTGTTGTTTGTGTGTAGTGGGGCTGGGGGGGGCGGGGTGGGGGGGGGGGGGGGGGTGGGGGGGGGTAGGCGGGGGGGGGGGTGGTGGAGGGTGGGGGGTTTGGGGGGGGGGGTTGGTGGGGGGGGGGTTGGGGGGGTGGGGGGGGTGGGGGGGGGGGGTGGGGGTGGGGGGGGGGGTGGGGGGGGGGGGGGGGGGGGGGGGTGGGTGGGGGGTGGGTGGGGGGGGGAGATGGGGGGGGGGGGGGGGGGGGGGAGGGTGGGGGGGGAGGGGGGGGGGTTGGAGGGAGGGAGGGAGGGAGGGAAAGCTTGGCGGCCCTTTATAGTGAGTTGACATGAGCAGGGACTTTGTTTTCTAGATTCTAAAGAGAGAGGAAGAGAGAATAAGAGAGGGAGAGAGAGATGAGGAGAATCGAGATCGACTATGAGCACAGACTTTGTTACCTTTATTCCTAAGGAGAAAAATTAAGAAGAAAGGGAGGGAGGGAGGGAGGGAGGGAGGGAGGGAGGGAGGGAGGGATGTAGGTGAGGGGAGGGTGGAGGGAGGGAGAGAGAGAGAGAGAGAAGAGAGAGAGAGAGACAGAGAGTATGCACTACGATACGAATACGATAGAATAAGAAATGTCTTTTTGAGGGTGAAAAGGTAAACTAGAAAGCTGGGGGGGTTATCTTTTTTAATGTAAAGACTCCCATTGCCCTCAAGCAAATAAACAAAACAATTAATGAAGAAAATGATTAACAGAAAAAAAAAACGTGGCATAAACATGCAATAAGACAATAAAAAAAGAAAACGTTGTGCCCGCCCGCCCCCCCCGGCCAACCCTCCCAGTCTCAGAACAGCCCCCCTCCCCCCCCCCCCCCTAATGCAATGCTCAGAATCATATTATGCACATGTTGTTACTTCACTGTGTGCGCGACACCATTACACCGCAGCGCAAATGTGCATTTTATAGGCCATACATATATCAGTATATACAAGGTGTAGAGTGGGCACAGAGGTTAACACGTTTCGCCTTAAGCACAGTAAACCCGAGTTCGAGCCTAGGCAGGACTCCCAATCATCCCGCAAAACAAAAAGGAGTCCCCCAGGGACTCATTAACTTACAGTATAGAGGGTCCCAGAGGTGGGATAGAGGGTCCCCAGTGGTATTGCGAAATGCTAAAAAGAATTTTTTTCTAGTGCATCCCCACTGGGACCCCCTGCACATTCTTTTACAGGGGCCTTGAGAATTTTAGTGTTTCATAAAGAATATCCCTCCCCAATTGGGGTGCCCTGGGAGCCCTGCTAGATACAGGGGATTTTTCGTCTCACTCTACACTAGGCTTTATATGGTCTTAGTTTTTTCTTTTTCTTTCTCTTTGATCGCTCAGACAGTTTCCTGTCCAATGAGGCTTTTATACTGCCTCCTTTGCGGCGGACACGAAACGGGGCGATAAGTTTTTAGGCCCAAACTGCCGACACCCTCCCCCTGGTGTCCCGAGTCAGGAGGAATAATTTTCTGTGGCTGTATACCGATAGTTCCTGGGACAGGATTCAGAAGGCGATAATATTAAAGTGTAGGGGAGGGGGTCATCTCAGGTCAAGATACAGGGCAATATAATTTTTCAGCATCACGCCTCATTATGAGCGCAGATGCGTCAATAATTCTGATCGCCTCTCGGCTTTTGGGCTGTGACGGTGATTCAGGAACATAATTTTTTTGTTTATACCGTGGTTGGTTTGTTCAGCCCGTGGTACATGGCGAAAGCCGATACACGACGTTAAACTGAACTTCCATCCAGATGCGTCAAGCTGCCGTTATGCGCATAACTAAGAAAAAGTTAGGCCCAGCAAGTCCGACTTCGGCGCTGGTTTGGTATAATTACGGTCTGAACGTGGAGTCTTTTCGGATTGAGACGATAAGTGTGTGCCAAGGTATGTACTTATTACACATTAAACCCAGTGGCAACAAGAAATTAGTCATTTGGTCCAAATTTACACACTGTCCCCTTTTCTTCCTCATCAGTCACACAAAATAAAATCGCATGCCCCCCCCAAAAAAGGGTTGCGTGCCTCTAGCTGTGACGCGCTCTCCAGAGACGTTTCTGTGACTATAAAGTACCAAATACCAAAATAATATGGGTATATCTTAGTTATGTGAGTCACTTCTCTCTGGGTGGCTCATGAATTTCTGTCTGTCTGTCAGTCTGTTATTGTGTTTGTTCGTCTCTGTCTGCCTGTCTCTGTCTCTGCCTGTCTGTCTCTGTCTCTGTCTCTGCCTGTTTTTTGTCTGTCTGTCTGTCTGGTCGTCTCTCTCTTTGCCTACAGGTCTCAGTGTCTGTCTGTCTGTGGATCTCTGTCTGTCTCTCTACCTCTCCCCCTTCCTACCTCTCTCTCGCTCTCCTCTCTCTCCATCTCTCTCCTCTTCTCGTCTTGTCTCTCTTCTCTCTCTCTCTCGTCTCTCTCAGTCTCTCTCTCCGTGTCTCTCTCTATCTCTCTCTCTACTCTCTTCTCTCTCGTCTCTCTCTCTCTCCTCTCTCTCTCTCTCTCTCTTTCTCTCTCTCTCTCTCTCTCCTCTCTCTCTCTCTCACTCTCTCTTTCTCTTCTTCTCTCTCTCTCTCTCTCTCTCTCTCTCTCTCTCTCTCTCTCTTCTCTCTCTCCGTCTCTCCTCTCTCTCTCTCTCTCTCTCGTCTCTCTCTCTATCGCTCTCTCTCTCTCTCTCCTCGTCTCTCGATCTCTCTCTCTTTCTCTCTCTCGCCTCTCTCCATCACTCTCTCTCTCTCTCTCATTCTCTCTCTCTCCTCTCTCTCTCTCTCTCTCTCTCTCTCTCTCTCTCTCTCCTCTCTGTCTCATCTCTCTCCTCTGTCTCTCTTCCTCTCATCTCTCTCTCTCCTCTCTATAAAGATCTCTCCCTCTCTCTCTCTCTCTCTCTCTCTCTCCTCTCTCTCTCTCTCTCTCTCTCTCTCTCTCTCTCTCTCCCCTCTCTCTCATCTCTCTCTCTCTCTCTCTCCCATCTCTCTTCTTCTCCCCTCTCTCTCTCTCTCTCTCCATCTCTCATTCTCCTCTCTCTCTCAAGGTAGGCTCTCTCTCTCTCTCCTCTCTCTCTCTCTCTCTCTCTCTCTTCTCTCTCTCTCTCTCTCTCTCTCTCTCTCTCTCTCTCCTCCTCTCTCTCATGGATCTCTCTCTCCTCTCTCTCTCTCTCTCTCTCTCAGGAATCCTAGTCTATCATGTCTGCACCATCCTTCCTATCCATCTTCTCTCCAGCTGTTAGTCCATCGTCTCTGTGACACAACACATTACATCGATTGTGCATGTTGTACATTTTGTGGACATGTACGCATACATTGTACGCCTGTATATCATCTCCCCCCCCCATGGGGATACCGTGGGGGGGGGGGGGGTCTTTTGTAAAAATAGTTCCCCCACCTTCTGGAAGTTCTGTGCTTGTAGCTTCCTCTAATCTGTCACTCTCTTTGACTGTGTAGCTTCCTCTAATCTGTCACTCTCTTTGACTCTGCCTTTTCCCTTTGCTTACTGTCGTCTACTATCTTTCTGCCTTACCGGTCCAGTTCTCCTACCTTTTTTCACGAAACTCTTTCAAAAAGATTTCCCCCAGCCGAAGTCGGACTTGCTGGGCCTATCTATTTCTTAGTTAGGCGCATAACGACAGCATGACGCATCTGCACTCATTATTGACAGGAAACTGAGCGATCGAAGAAGAAGAAGAAGATATCATCTGTACACACCTTTAATTTTTCTATGTTCCCACCGTTGCTCTTTTCCTTAAGTAGCTCATTTCTGTGTTGGTATCTGTCTGTCTGTCTGTCTGTTTTTCTTTCTCAGGTTTTCTTATGTTGCTGTTAAGAGCTGTCTCTTTCCCTGTCTGTCTGTATCTCTCTCTCTCTCTCTCTCTCTCTCTCTCTCTCTCTCTCTCTCTCTCTCTCTCTCTCTCTATCTCTCTTTCTCTCTCTCTCTCTCTCTCTCTCTCTCTCTCTCTCTCTTTCTTTGTCTCTCTCTCTCTCTCTCTCTCTCTCTCTCTCTCTCTCTCTCTTTCTCTCTCTCTCTCCCTCTCTCCCTCTCTCCCCCTCTCTCTGTGTCTATCTATGTCTCTCTCTCTCTCTCTCCCTCTCTCTTTCTCTCTCTCTCTCTCTCTCTCTCTCTCTCTCTCTCTCTCTCTATCATGTCTCTCTCTCTCTCTCTCTCTCTCTCTCTCTCTCTCAACCTCCCTCCCTCTCTCTCTCTCTCTCTCTCTCTCTCTCTCTCTCTCTCTCTCTCTCTCTCTCTCTCTCTCTCTCTCTCTCTCTCTCTCTCTCTCATCTGTCATAGTCTTTCTCTCTTTGTGTGTGTGTGTGTGTGTGCATTATATACATGTGTGTTCGCACACATACGCATAATATAATGATCATACCCTATACTTGTGTGACACTGCAGTACTTACAGAATAATACAGTGGAACCTCCCTTACATGATTCCCTCCCACATAAGACCTACTTCTCTGAGACATTGGCCATTGCAATTCTTTGTAAGTATTAAAATTACCTCCCTTTTAAGACCCCTCGATTATAAGACCTCATTTTGGATGTTTTTTTTAAAGATCTTATAAAGGAGGTTCCAATGTGTAATGTTTGCATGTATGTGATCATTCATCAAGAGAGCAGGGAGGAATCATATGACCAGCGGTGTCAGGTTTGATCAAGATAGTAATATACTTTCTGTAAGCTAGGTTGGTCACTGACTTATCAAACAATAGTAATAGCAGTACACTATAGATCTAGCTATTTTTGCCCACACAACAACAGGAACCAGTGATCTGTAGCTCGCATACATTATACCCAGTACAGTGGAACCTCCCTTATAAGACCTTCAAAAATATTCCAAAATGAGGTCTTTATAAGGAAGGGGTCTTATAAGGGAGGTACTTTTAATACTTGCAAAGAAGGACAATGTCTCAGAGAAGTAGGTCTTTAATATGTGGGAGGGAGTCTCAGGGCTTCCCAATCGTCCCGCAAAACAAGGGGTCCCAGGGACTCCTTCATGTACAGCATAGAGGGTCCTAGAGGCGGGGTAGAGGGTCCCAGTGGCATTGCGAATGCTAAAAAGAATTTTTCTAGAGCATCCCTGGGACATTCTTTTAGAGGGTCCTTGAGAATTTTAGTGCTTCATAGACCCCCAAATGGGGGTCCCTGGGAGCCCTGAGTCTTATAATGGGAGGTCTTATAAGGGAGGTTCCACTGTAATATATGCTTTCTGTAAGCTAGGTTGGTCACTGACTTAACAAACAATAGTAAGAGTACAGTGGACCCTCCCTTATAAGACCTCCCATTATAAGACTCCCTCCCACATAAGACCTACTTCTCTGAGATATTGCCCTTCTTTGTAAGTATAGTGGAACCTCCCTTATAAGACCCCTCCCATTATAAGACTCCCTCCCGTATAAGACCTACTTCTCTGAGACATTGCCCTTCTTTGTAAGTATTAAAATTACCTCCCTTGTAAGACCCCTCCCTTATGTGTGTGTGTGTGTGTGCGTACGTGCGTGCGTGCGTAAGAGAGTATAGAGAGAGAGAGAAAGAGACACAGTCAAACAGCAGAGATATCTAGTCTGTCAGTTTGTCTGTAAGTCAACACTTCCATAACCTTTTGAAAGATATGTCGTTTAATTTTTTTTTTATTTCAGTAGAGTTAAACCACAGTTGATAATCTATAGATACACAAGCTATATCTTTTCTAACCTCAGCAGCACAAGGTTAAACAAGGGCATCGCCGGGCGGCAGCAACGCATTGTGACAATGCAAACCCGGCCAGAGTTATGCCCTGCCCCCCCCCCCCCCCCCACCACCCAATAAACACACCACTTTCCACCCTTACAGAACGCATAAAATACATAGCCCAAAATTTGAAGCGATTCTGTTCAGTAGTTCACGAGATACAGCTGAACTTTTATACAAACTTCCTTGCACCGAGTGATGTCCTCTCCCCCCCCCCCCCCCCCCCCCCCCCAATAAACACACCACTTTCCACCCTTACAGAACGCATAAAATACATAGCCCAAAATTTGAAGCGATTCTGTTCAGTAGTTCACGAGATACAGCTGAACTTTTATACAGACTTCCTTGCACCATGGTACACCACCACCCAAAATTTGAAGCGATTCTGTTCACTAGTTCACGAAATAAAGCTGGGGGGGAATTACATAGCCCAAAGAAGGAAATTTCGGTCAAGGTCAGCACGGTGTTGATTAACGAAAGGAAGCTTCCTTTTCAAGCTGTCTACCCCTCTGCCAATTTTAATCAAAATCCAAACAGTAGTTTTTAAGATAATCGATACACAGACATACACACAGACACACACACAAACCAATCGCAATACCTCGGCCTCTGGCCGGGTAAAAAACCCGAAGGAAAATTGTGTATTCATGAATACGACAAAGAGGAATCCGATTCTGTTCTGATTCCAAATTGATCCCTGGCTGTGCACTACACTGCATACGATTCGATTCACTGCGATCCGAATTTGACACAATTTGTGAGGCATGATTGACGTGAAGAAATTCTACTGTCTAAATAAATCTGATGAAATCCTACCAGTTATGTTCACTATATTATTTGACTAATTGTACTTAGTCTCCTGTACACGAATCTGATCAAATATCTTATTTTTGTATCAGACATTTTATTTAATTCGTGCGTTGCGGTCTACATGACGTATAGTGAACGGAAATACATTGTTTTTAATTTAGACGGAAGTATTTCACGTGAATCATGGCTCACAGACATCGTCACGATCGCATCGTATCGGGATCAAATCGTGCGCAGTATGGCTAGAGGCCTTTAGTCTACAAAGTTGCACAGACATCGTCACAATCGCATCGTGTTGGATCAAATCGTACGCAATGTGGCTAGGCCTTTAGTCTCCAAAGTTGCACAGACATCGTCACAATCGCATCGTATCGGGATCAAATCGTACGCAATGTGGCTAGAGGCCTTTAGTCTCCAAAGTTGCACAGACATCGTCACAATCGCATCGTATCGGGATCAAATCGTACGCAATGTGGCTAGAGGCCTTTAGTCTCCAAAGTTGCACAGACATCGTCACAATCGCATCGTATCGGGATCAAATCGTACGCAATGTGGCTAGAGGCCTTTAGTCTCCAAAGTTGCACAGACATCGTCACAATCGCATCGTATCGGGATCAAATCGTACGCAATGTGGCTAGAGGCCTTTAGTCTCCAAAGTTGCACAGACATCGTCACAATCGCATCGTATTGGGGTCAAATCGTACGCAATGTGGCTAGAGGCCTTTAGTCTCCAAAGTTGCACAGACATCGTCACAATCGCATCGTATCGGGATCAAATCGTACGCAATGTGGCTAGAGGCCTTTAGTCTCCAAAGTTGCACAGACATCGTCACAATCGCATCCGGGATCAAATCGTACGCAATGTGGCTAGAGGCCTTTAGTCTCCAAAGTTGCACTGCCATCGTCACAATCGCATCGTATCGGGATCAAATCGTACGCAATGTGGCTAGAGGCCTTTAGTCTCCAAAGTTGCACTGACATCGTCACAATCGCATCGTATCGGGATCAAATCGTACGCAGTATGGCTAGAGGCCTTTAGTCTACAAAGTTGCACAGACATCGTCACAATCGCATCGTATCGGGATCAAATCGTACGCAGTGCCTTTACTCTACATAGTTGAGTTGAACCTCTATCCTCAACCCTGTAGACCTTTGTTAAAATTCCTTTTCGACTATCCTGTACCTAAGTCACGCCTCCTCAAATTTTCGCATCGAAACATTTCATAGAGAAGCAGCCGTCTGCCATTTGGTTTTTTTGGGGAAAGGTAGGGTTATGATCAGCTTAGCCCCCCGTGGGGATACCGGGGGGGTCTTTTGTATAAATAGTTCCCCCACCTTCTGGAAGTTCTGTGCTTGTAACTTCCTCTAATCTGTCACTCTCTTTGACTCTGCCTTTTTTCCCTTTGCTTACTGTCATCTACTATCTTTCTGCCTTACCAGGCCCATTCTCCTGCCCTTTTTTCACGGAACGCTTTGAAAAAGGGAAGTCGGACTTGCTGGGCCGAACTATTTCTTAGTTAGGCGCATAACGGCAGCATGACGCATCTGCGCTCATAATTGACAGGAGACTGTCTGAGCGATCGAAGAAGAAGAAGAAGAAGATGATCAGCTTAGGATTATTTTCATAAAACCGAAAGAAGCAGACTTTGAGATTGAGGGTCGTAAACTTTGGGGGGGGGGGGGGGGGGGGGGGGGATCAAAGTACAAGTTTTCATCCTTTTGTTGTATGAGCGCGGTTCCAGAAATAACCGAGTGCTTGCTCCCTGTGGTTGGCACACTGACTGTCACCGTGGAATTCAGACAAGATGTTTTTAATTAACTTCGCTAACTTTAGTTACTTCTGCTAGCCTACACCGCGCTAATTATGTTTTGCTCCAACTGTACTAACTCGGAGGGCCCACCTTGGCGTGAGGCTGTGTCAGACCAGTTGACATAAACTAGAACAGGTCCCGGTTCATTTTATCTTTATGCTAAAAAGTATTTTTAACAAACAAACAAAAATGGGTATCTCAAATACAATTTGAGTAGGTAACCTTCAATTAAACGATTTTCACTGTGCATGTTTTGTGGGTTTTTTTCCTTTGTTCCTGCAGCCCTTCTCCTAAATTCCTTTCGCCTGTGAGAGTGTGGATATACCCTGGACAAGGCATTATCACTGTACACTAACAAATTCCAGCCCAACCTTCCAGGATAGCAGCCGCCTCCTCTGCTATCACAGGAAGTCTAAGGCTTTGTGCACATTACACGCGGAAACCAGAACAGAAATTAATTTTACGTCCTCCGACCTGATTTGAGGCACGTATGGGAGTTTTGGGGGACATTTGTCAATGTGAGTGATGGGGGAGAACAAGAAACGGGGAAGGGGTATGAATGAATGAATGAAAAATGGTGCTTTGCGTCCTCTCGGTCTGGAACAGACACATATGGGACATTTGTAAATACAAAGATGGTGGGAACGATCCTGGAGGAAATGCCCGAAGGCAGTGCAACACCAGTAAAGTCCCGAATTTTTAACAATGCAGATAGGTGTAGCAGTAACCACGCCTCGGTTAAACCTCATCGGCTATGGTACCGCCACAAGTATTTAAATTAACGGGGAAGGGGCAGTAAGAATGAAGGCAGTTAATATCGATGTGTTAACTAATGTATCCCGATATTTTGGATATTGATTAGCAACAATGAATTTGAAAGTAGCACTGCTGCAGTTGAAAGTGGTTAAGACGAGTAACAAGCATGCATGTAATTAGTAATGGTAATTAGTAAAAGTTTTTGTTCAAATTGTTATCCATCGCTTGTCATAGAATTGTCGCCTTTTGTCACCATGTATACCAAGGACACTGCGGTTCAAATTCCAGTCTTTGGATAGAGTCGCCAATGTTAATGGGATCACGAACGATAACCCTCTCAGATTGCGTCATGTACACATATTTTTTACTGACCTAAGACCGAAGTGGGAATTTGGTTGAAAATGTTTTCATTCTCTGGTATGCTTTGTAAAAAAACAAAACCGTTTTCATTGTGTCGCTAGTGTCCTTTGGCCACACATTTTCATGAGTTATTATTTCATCTCTTTGCAGCCTCAAAGTGTTTATTATTTCTAAGCTTGGTTATGTAGAAACACAATAAAACCAAAATAATCAGGATTTTTCATTTCAAACTTGGTTTTTAACCCTTTCACCGCCAATGTCGCATTTTAGCACCACAATGCCACTAAAAGGCATCAAATCAGGACCTGTTATCCAAAGACCTTATTTTATTCATTTTGGGAGGTAATGACAGGCCTAATGTTAAGCATGTCACAGAGGAATTCGTAATGTTGCAGATATTTCTTTTCTCTACCCAGTTAAGTTTAATGGCATTTTTTGTCTGAAAAATGTCTGGCGGCGAAAGGGTTAAGGTCATTCCTTAGTTCTATTTGGTTTCCTGTTGGGCGATTAATGTTCGCCCAACTAACTATATTTGGCCCCCTATATTTCATGCATATTACATCAAACTATCTCTTTTGTTGTTGTACATAACTGTTTCATTTACACACCAAGCTATGGCGCGCCGAAAGACCAAAACTCTATCTAGCAGTTCGACAGAGTTTAAAAACCCTATCGAACTGTTAGATACAGTTTCTAAACTATAGCTAGCAGTTTCTCGTCGTAAAACTCTATCGAACGCGCCATTTTGATACTTTTTTTAAACGAAGCATTTCATTGGTAGATAGGACTAGTATCTTTGACTGTGTAGGGCCTAGGCCTATTGTCTTATTCAAATTCACGGGTCACTGCCCTGCCAAGGCCACAAACTTGTCGCTGAAGCCATGTACCAATCAGAAATCGCGATAGAAAAACTATATCTCGATAGGGTTATTTTGTGGAAACCCTATCTAGCTGTTCGACAGAGTTTTAAAACTCTATCGAACAGCTAGATAGGGTTTTCAAACTCTATCGAACTGATAGATACAGTTTCGAAACTCTATCGAACAGCTAGATAGAGTTTTGTATCTTTGGCGCGCCATACCAAGCTACCATAAACCATTTCACATTTTAAGTATTTTTATTTGTGTCCACCAAATGTCCCATTTCTGGTATCCCACTTTAGAGAACAACCCACATTGCTAAGTGTTCGTTCTATCCGTGAATTCTCGTTTATTGTGTGTGCTCTCAAGGTATTCTGGACCATTGTTAGTTCTGAGCTATTGCTCTGCTATATATTGGTTCGTTTCTTTCATTTCTACCAACCAGGGCCTGTATTCACGTTGAGATAGCATGATACTTAGCATGATGCTAACTTAGAAGCTCTTCCAATGTCCTATAGGATTTAATAGGACTTTTGGAAGAGCTTCTAAGTTAGCATGATGCTAGTCTCATGCTATCTCAACGTGAATACAGGCCCTGCTCGAGTACTGTACAACTACAAGTCATTCATTCATCCATACCCATGGTACTGTGCCTTTCATTTCGTACGTTATTTTTACCTACTTCATCCTTTTTGGCTCACTCGTGTTAACGAAGTTAACACGTTTCTTTAACACGAAGTGAGACTATAGTATGATAGTTGTATGTGTGTGTGTGTGTGTTGTTGTTGTGTGTCTGTGTGTGTGTGTGTGTGTGTGTGTGTGTGTGTGTGTGTGTGTGTGTGTGTGTGTGTGTGTGTGTGTGTGTGTTGCGTCCGTGGTCTAATCTCCAAACTTTAACGTTGCCATTTTCTCAGGAAATAGAAGGCATACATTGTTCAAACTTTGCACACACATAGATGTTTATGCAAGCTTTCAAACAATAATGATTTTAATAATTGAATATTTAAAACAACACTGTAAGCAGATAACAAACAGATAACATTTTAGATTAGTGGGTTAGAGAGTATTCAACAGGCAACATGAGTCAAGAAACTCATCAATACTGAAAGCCTCGATAGCTCAATTGATGTTGGTAGAGTGTCTGTCTGTCATGCCAATGGTTTCTGGTTCGTTTCTCGGCACGGGCACTTTTTGAAAATAATTTTTTAGTTGTATCCATTAACGATAGTTTCATTTGTACTTTAAAACGTATGGGCAATCTTGTACTTTAGACACCCCCTTCAATCTTTGTTTGTTGTTGTCCCACATGTGCCTGTTCGAGTGAGCCTTGAAGGTTTTGCCTCTTGTTATTTCTGAGCTATTGCTCTGCTATATATTGGTTCGTTTTTTTCATTTCTACCAACCAGCTCGAGTACTGTACAACTACAAGTCATTCATTCATCCATACCCATGGTACTGTGCCTTTCGTTTCGTACGTTCTTTTTACCTACTTCGTCCCTTTTCACTCAACCAAGGACCCTATCTATAACTTTGCCTTAGAGAAACTTTGACTCAACACAAGCAGATATTATTGTAGAGGGGATCAATGCAATGTGTCCCAATCTCTATATGTCCCCGTCTGCATGACTTGTGTCCCCATCATTGTGTCCCCGTATGTCGAGGGGTGCCTGCCAGAACGGTCTATCTCAAAAGGAATAAAGAGCACAGATGGGCAGTTCTGGCAGTCACCCCTCGAGTGTCCCCGTCTCTAGTATTTATGTCCCCGTCTGCATGACTTGTGTCCCCATCATTTTGTCCCCGTATGTGTCCCCGTCTCTATATGTCCCCATCTGTATGATTTGTGTCCCCATCATTTTGTCCCCGTATGTGTCCCCGTCTCTATATGTCCCCGTCTCTATGACTTGTGTCCCCATCATTTTGTCCCCGTATGTGTCCCCGTCTCTATATGTCCCCGTATGCATGACTTGTGTCCCCATCATTTTGTCCCCGTCTCTATATGTCCCCGTCTGCATGACTTGTGTCCCCATCATTTTGTCCCCGTATGTGTCCCCGTCTCTATATGTCCCCGTATGCATGACTTGTGTCCCCATCATTTTGTCCCCGTCTCTATATGTCCCCGTCTCTATATGTCCCCGTCTGTATGACTTGTGTCCCCATCATTTTGTCCCCGTCTCTATATGTCCCCGTCTGCATGACTTGTGTCCCCATCATTTTGTCCCCGTATGTGTCCCCGTCTCTATATGTCCCCATCTGTATGACTTGTGTCCCCATCATTTTGTTCCCATATGTGTCCCCAGGGCTCCCAATCGTCCTGCAAAACAAGGGGTCCCAGGGACTCCTTCACTTACAGTATAGAGGATCCTAGAGGCGGGATAGAGTGTCCCAGTGGCATTGCGAATGCTAAAAGGAATGTTTCTAGTGCATCCTTGGGACCCCCTGCTCATTCTTTTAGAGAGTCCTCGAGAATTTTAGCGCTTCATAGACCCCCAAATGGGGGTCCCTGGGAGCCCTGTGTCCCCGTCTATATATGTCCCCGTCTGTATGACTTGTGTCCCCATCATTGTGTCCCCGTATGTGTCCCCGTCTCTAGTATTTTATGTCCCCATCATTTTGTCCCCGTATATGTCCCCGTCTGTATGATTTGTGTCCCCATCATTTTGTCCCCGTATGTGTCCCCGTCTCTGTATGTCCCCGTCTGCATGACTTGTGTCCCCATCATTTTGTCCCCGTATGTGTCCCCGTCTCTAGTGTATGTCCCCGTCTGTATGATTTGTGTCCCCATCATTTTGTCCCCGTATGTGTCCCCGTCTCTGTATGTCCCCGTCTGCATGACTTGTGTCCCCATCATTTTGTCCCCGTATGTGTCCCCGTCTCTGTATGTCCCCGTCTGCATGACTTGTGTCCCCATCATTTTGTCCCCGTATGTGTCCCCGTCTCTGTATGTCCCCATCTGTATGACTTGTGTCCCCATCATTTTGTCCCCGTATGTGTCCCCGTCTCTGTATGTCCCCGTCTCTATATCAGTATTATGTCCCCGTTTCTGTGTGTCCCCCGTCTTTATGTGTCCCCGAGGATTTAGGCTAAAGGGTTAAGGTTGGTGTTTGCGTTATGGAAAGGGCTTCTTCGCCTGGGCTTAAAGCTATGTCAGACCAATTGACATAGGCTAGAACACCAAGGCTTCATCAAAATGGTATTATACTCTGCATACTTGTGCGTGGATTGTCTGTAGCTCCTAGCATGACGTCATCAGTCTCCAACCCCCCCCCCCCCCCCCCAAACCCCCGAAGATGGAGTGTGGCTGCCCAAGTGGAGGGGTAATCAAAAACGGTCGCACATGCAATGTTCTCATCCCTAACTGATGCGTAAGCGTAATTTGTATTCGAGTGCTTCGCCTGTTGGGATGATCCCTGCAGTCTTTTAGCCAGGGTATGTCAACAACAACAACATGGATAGGGTTAGGGTTAATGATTAACAGAGACGAATAGATATAATTATAAGTCGGGGGACTTCTTCTTCTTCTGCGTTGCCAGGCCATCAGGCCACAATGTATGTGTCCATTTTCCAGTTTTCACTGGTCTCCTCGCTGCATTCAGCCGACACATTCCGATTTCGGAAGAGCTCAAAGGAGAAAACTATATATGGAGGATTTTTTGGGGGGGAAAAAGGCAGGAGAATGGGCCCCAAAAGTCAGAAAGATAGTAGATGACACAAAGCAAAGCAAGGAAAAAAGGAGTCAAAGAGAGAGAGAGAGAGAGAGAGAGATTAGAGGAAGTTACAAGCACATAACTTCCAGAAGGTGGTGGAACTATTTGTATTTAAGACCCCCCCCCAGTATCCCCATGGGGGGAGTCGGGGGACATATGCAGGCGGGGAGGGGGGGGGGCATATAGAGACGGGGACACAATAGAGACGGGGACACACAGAGACGGGATCGGAAACTCACAGAGATGGGAGCACAATGCTATGTAACCGTTGCGAAGCGGCATTGGGGAGAAAGCGAAAGGGTGGGTGGGTGAAATTTATGCGGTGGAAATAGTAAGCCCTGTGTTGATAACGCTTGTTGTTGGTTGACCCGCAAGGTGTCGCTGCTCTGCCTTCCTTCATCGTGGGAGACTTCGCTTGTCAATCTAATAAAACACAAAACAAGATGGCCAAGCCATATGAATGTTCCCCCTGTTCAGACGTTTTTTCTGCCCTCCCTGTTCTTTTTTTTTTTTTTTTTTAGTGAGTTTCGTATATATAGTTCCCCCACCTTCTGGAAGTTCTGTGCTTGTACCTTCCTCGAATCTGTCACTCTCTTTGACTCTGCCTTTTTTCCTTTGTATCAAACTTTGCCAATGATTGGCCTTTAAAAATGTTTTTTGATTAGTCAGCTATCACTCTCATTTTGCTGACTGCGCCCCCAAGATCGTTAATGGCTGCAAAAAAAATATAAAAAAATTCATATTTTAATGTAAAAACATTTTTTAAAAAACACCAAGTAAATAGATAAATAAATCAAAATAAATCAATGTAAGGAGAGTAAAGTGAGAGGTTGGAAAAAAAAATAAAAAATTATGGTTCATGGGGAAAACCCCCAAAACCTCTTTGGCTCCAGTTTACATACACACATACAGACAGACAGAGAAACGCACAGCCCTCGTTCCCATCTTAATGTTCTCCCGTTCTCACAGAACTGAGACTACAAAAAAGGGGGCGTGCTATGTGAGAATGATGGTTCGTCCCATATATGTGCTGTTTTGCAGCCGAGTGGACGTAAAACCTAACTATCATTCATGAGAATGTGATCGTCCAAAGCCGACAAACTGTTGTTTTGCTTTGCGAAAAAGGTAAAGGTAAAGATGTGCCACCCCCCATGCATTTCTCGGTTAATTGTATTTTTCCGTTTTTGCCTTTCTTACCATACATAAAGCTGTATTTTAGGAACATTTTTAGCTAATTACCTTTTTGGAATACTAACCCTAACCCTAACCCTACCCCTAAACCTAACCCTAC
>CM065705.1:8663466-8665966 GCA_017654935.2 Phymorhynchus buccinoides | reverse complement strand
TGGCGGTCAAATGCGCGTCCTAAGCTGCTCATTGCTAAATCTCATGTCTCAAAACATTTTTTTTAATAAAATCGTGACACCACCACTCTCAATCTTTATTCATCAAATCAAAGTCAGACCTGGTCCATATTTTACTGGCAATTTCGCACTTGAACCCCCCCCCCCCCCCCCTTCCCCGACACACACCTGTCATGTTTACGACCCTCAATCTGAAAGTCTCCATTTTTCAAGTTTACATGACAATGAGGCTGATCCTAACCCTATATCCCTTTCTCGTGTGTTGCTTCTCCTTGAATGTTCTCAATGCCAAAATTTGAAGGGGGTGTGGGTGTGTGGAGGGGGAGGGGTTTTGGGGGGAGGGTAGTCTTAAAGTACAATATAGCCCATTATTTTATACCATAGTATACGCGCATAAATTTATTTCGTTTTGCTTTCAAGTCTGACCCAAATTCTTGTAGTTCTATCCTTAAACATTCATACAGTTTTACTCTCTCTCTCTCTCTCTCTCTCTCTCTCTCTCTCTCTCTCTCTCTCTCTCTCTCTCTCTCTCTCTCTCTCTCTCTCTCTCTCTCTCTCTCTCTCTCCACTCACTCACTCACTCACTCTCACTCACTCACTCACTCACTCACTCACTCACTCGCGCGCGCGCGCGCGCCCGTACGCACGCACGCAACACGCACACACGCATACACGCACGCACACACACACGCACGCACACATATACACACACACACACGCACACACGCGCACGCACGCACGCACAGAGGGAGGGAGGGAGGGAGGGAGGGAGGGAGGGAGGGAGGGAGGGAGGAGGGAGGGAGGGAGAGAGGAGAGAGAGAGAGAGGAGAGAGAGAGAGAGAGAGAGAGAGAGAGAGAGAGAGAGAGATGTTTGGCGGGGCTGAAATTACTTATCCTAGAATGTTCAGTAACCGCCCACTGTAAATATAGTAGTTCACTCCCTCTCCCCCCTCTCCCCACCACCTCTCATATGCCTCTCGTCTATGTCTCTGTGCCCTTGTCTGTCTGTCTGTCTGTCTGTCTTGGGGCAGTGGGTGGATGCCTCGTGCCTATATACGGGGAGCTGGACGCCCCCCGTCCCCTCCACGAGTCTCTCCCTGTGGGGATACCGGTCTGTGTGTGTGTGTGTGGGGTGGGTGGGTGGGTGGGTGGGTGTCTTTTGTAAAAAATAGTTCCCCCACGTTCTGGAAGTTCTGTATTCGTAACTTCCTCTAATCTGCCACTGTCTTTGACTCTGCCTTTTCCCTTTGCTTTCTATCGTCTACTGTCTTTCTGACTTATTGGTCCATTATCCTGCCTTAAAATAAAATCTTCCAAATATTTTTGTATCCTTTGATCTCCTTCGAAATCGGAACGTGTCGGCTGTACGCAGCGGGGAGACCAGTGAAAACTGAAAGCCGGACACATGCGTAACTTACCCATTATGGCCATATGGCCTGGGAACGCAGAAGAAGAAGAAGTCTGTCTGTCTCTTTTTCTGTGCCAGTCTCCCGCTCCGCACGGCACCCCTGTCTCTAGCTATCTGTCTCCGTTTCTCTGTCTGTGTTTCTGTCTGTCTTCTTCCTCTCTCTCTATCTCCCGCTATCTGTTTCTCTGTTTTTGTGTGTGTGTCTGTTTCTCCTTCCCCTGTATCTTTTGCTGTCTCTGTTTCCCTGTCTCTGTCTCTCTCTCTCTCTTTCAGTCTCTGTCTCTGTATGTCTGTTTCTCCCTCTGTCGCTGTCTGTGTCTGTCTGTCTCTCTGTCTCTGTCTCTCTGTCTGTCTGTCTCTATTTCTTGCTGTTTGTCCCTCTGTCTGTCTGTCTCTCTCTCTCTCTCTCTCTCTCTCTCTCTCTCTCTCTCTCTCTCTTTCTCTCTCTCTCTCTCTCTTTCAGGGCTGGGTGGAAAAAACTGTCATTGCTTATCTCATGTTCCCTGGTTAAATAAAATGTCGTTTTTGTTTTCGTTTTCTCTCTCCCTCTCTCTTCCTATTTGTCTCTCTCTATGTCTCTCTGTCTGTCTCTGTGACGAGGGAATGGGTTAAAAGGCTAAGTCTCTAGGGAAGACTTTTAGTATGTTTTTGCCTTTGTCTTTAGCCCACTTCTCTAGAGTATGGGAGATGAGCAACTTTCCCGGCCCCTTTTCATCTAATAAATTTATATTTGTGCCCGGATTCTGGCTCGTATGATTGAATGAAATACAAGTGGTAGTTTGCTCTAAATGGCAGACAGAGAGAAGTAGGGTTTTACATGAAATTACAAGACTTCCACTCTCATCAGTCTGACCAAAGGGTTCAGAATTATTTGACACTTGTATTTTATTTACTCACAAAATCTGCATAAGATTATGCAGCAATAAGAATAAAGCAGCTCAATGGCGCCAAAACAAAATATGAATGAAAAACAATGAAATCCGAAAGGATTTACAAGACTTTTGTCTTTCTAGAGCCGCAAGCCGGAAGGGTCGCTAATAGTATCCTGTGTCTTGGGTTCCAGTTATTGTTTTT
>CM065705.1:8638466-8643466 GCA_017654935.2 Phymorhynchus buccinoides | reverse complement strand
GGGGGAAGGAGAGAGAGAGAGAGAGAGAGAGAGAGAGAGAGAGAGAGAGAGAGAGAGAGAGAGGGGCAGAGTTTGCACATAGTGAGATTGAGAGATAAAGATTAGTGACTCACTCTCTCTCTCTCTCTCTCTCTCTCTCTCTCTCTCTCTCTCTCTCTCTCTCTCTATCTCCCTCCCTTGTAAAGCACCAAAGCCTGTTAATAGTATAAACCATTGTGACTGTCTCTCAGTCTCAGTCTCACTCTCTCTCTCTCTCTCTCTCTCTCTCTCTCTCTCTCTCTCTCTCTCTCTCTCTCTCTCTCTCTCTCTCTCTCTCTCTCTCTCTGGTCTCTCTCTGTCTCTCTCTCTCTCTCTTGTGTCTCTCTCTCTCTCTCTCTCTCTCTCTCTCTCTCTCTCTCTCTCTCTCTCCTCTCTCTCTCTCTCTCTCTCTCTCTCTCTCTCTCTCTCTCTCTCTCTCTCTCCCTCTCCCTCCCTGCCTCCCTCCCTCCCTCCCCTGCCCCCCTCTCTCTGTCTGTATGCATAGTTCATCAGCCACACAGTGTACTGCGGCAGGTGACAGCTACCACACAGTTCCACAGCCCCACCCCACACCACCCCCTCCACTTTCCCCTTCCACCCTATCTTTTTGTCTCATTCTTTACCTTTGTATTGTGCACCTCTCTTCCTGGTTCTGTGGGGTCTTAGCTTAGCCCCCCCCCCCCCCCCCCTGTCTTTTTTCCCACCCCCACCCCTGTTTATTATCTATTTATGCCACAGAACAAAAGGCAAAATGTTCCCCCCACCATGAAAAACAATTTTTCTGAATGAACACATATTTATGATAGCTCGGGATCATCAAAAATCCCCCATAATGGTCTATCAGTATCAGCATTCTATTGTTGCAAATGTTTTGAAAATACCTTGGGGTTTATAACACGAGAACTCATTTTCAATGAATGGATCCCACCTATGACTTGAAGCCTCTTTGGGTGAATATAATATAATGAGATGGGTGGTATTCACTCCTTGCCAAGGAGGGAGAATCCCTAGGGTTTTATAGACTGCATAGCGATGAACTCTTGTTTCTATGTGTACCCGTCTCTATGTGTACACCGTCTCTATGTGTCCCTGTCTCTGTGTGTCACCGTCTCTGTGTGTCACCGTCTCTGTGTGTCCCCGTCTCTGTGTGTCCCTGTCTCAGTGTGTCACCAACTTAGTCTGTCTCTGTCTCTATGTGTTTTCATCTCTATGTGTCCCTGTCTCTGTGTGTCCCTGTCTATGTGTCCCTGTCTCTGTGTGTCCCTGTCTCTGTGTGTCCCCGTCTCTGTGTGTCCCTGTCTCTGTGTGTCACCAACTTAGTCTGTCTCTGTCTCTATGTGTTCTCATCTCTATGTGTCCCTGTCTCTGTGTGTCCCTGTCTCTGTGTGTCCCTGTCTGTGTGTCCCTGTCTCTGTGTCCCTCTCTCTATGTGTCCCTGTCTCTGTGTGTCACCAACTTAGTCTGTCTCTGTCTCTATGTGTTCTCATCTCTATGTGTCCCCGTCTCTGTGTGTCCCTGTCTCTGTGTGTCCCTGTCTCTGTGTGTCCCTGTCTCTATGTGTCCCCGTCTGTGTGTCCCTGTCTATGTGTCCCTGTCTCTATGTGTCCCTGTCTCTGTGTGTCACCAACTTAGTCTGTCTCTGTCTCTATGTGTTCTCCCTGTCTCTATGTGTCCCCGTCTCTGTGTGTCCCTGTCTCTGTGTGTCCCTGTCTCTATGTGTCCCCGTCTGTGTGTCCCTGTCTATGTGTCCCTGTCTCTATGTGTCCCTGTCTCTGTGTGTCACCAACTTAGTCTGTCTCTGTCTCTATGTGTTCTCATCTCTATGTGTTCTCATCTCTATGTGTCCCTGTCTCTGTGTGTCCCTCTCTATGTGTCCCTGTCTCTGTGTGTTCTCATCTCTATGTGTCCCTGTCTCTGTGTGTCCCTGTCTCTATGTGTCCCTGTCTCTATGTGTCCCTGTCTCTGTGTGTTCTCATCTCTAAGTGTCCCCAACTTTGTCTATGATTGTGTCCCCGTCTCTATGTGTCACCAACTTTGTCTGTCACCATCTCTATGTGTCACTAACGTTGTCACTATGTGTCCCCGTCTCTATGTCACTTGTAAGTGTCACCAACTTTGTCTCTCTATGTCCCCCTGTCAGTGTGTGACCCCGTCTGTATGTGTCTCCAACTTTGTCCCTATGTGACCCTGTATATTATGTGTCATAGAGGTAGGGGCACAATGAGGGTGACACACAGTTACAGGGACACAATGAGGGTGACACATAGAGATGGGGACACAATGAGGGTGACACACAGTTACAGGGACACAATGAGGGTGACACATAGAGATGGGGACACAATGAGGGTGACACACAGTTACAGGGACACAATGACGGTGACATTCAGAGATGGGGGCACAATGAGGGTGACACATAGAGATGGGGACACAATGAGGGTGACATTCAGAGACGGGGACACAATGAGGGTGATACATAGAGATGGGGACACAATGAGGGTGACACACAGTTACAGGGACACAATGAGGGTGACACATAGAGATGGGGACACAATGACGGTGACACATAGAGATGGGGACACAATGACGGTGACATTCAGAGATGGGGGCACAATGAGGGTGACACATAGAGACGGGGACACAATGAGGGTGACACATAGAGACGGGGACACAATGAGGGTGACACATAGAGATGGGGACACAATGAGGTGACACATAGAGACGGGGACACAATGAGGGTGACACATAGAGATGGGGACACAATGAGGGTGACACATAGAGATGGGGACACAATGAGGGTCACACATAGAGACAGGGACACAATGAGGGTGACACATAGAGATGGGGACACAATGAGGGTGACACATAGAGACAGGGACACAACGAGGGTGACACATAGAGATGGGGACACAATGAGGGTGACACATAGAGATGGGGACACAATGAGGGTGACACATAGAGACGGGGACACAATGAGGGTGACACATAGAGACAGGGACACAATGAGGGTGACACATAGAGACGGGGGACACAATGAGGGTGACACATAGAGATGGGGACACAATGAGGGTGACACATAGAGATGGGGACACAATGAGGGTGACACATAGAGATGGGGACACAATGAGGGTGACACATAGAGATGGGGACACAATGAGGGTGACACATAGAGATGGGGACACAATGAGGGTGACACATAGAGACAGGGACACAATGAGGGTGACACATAGAGATGGGGACACAATAAGGGTGACACACAGATACAGGGACACAATGAGGGTGACACATAGAGATGGGGACACAATGAGGGTGACACATAGAGATGGGGACACAATGAGGGTGACACATAGAGATGGGGACACAATGAGGGTGACACATAGAGATGGGGACACAATGAGGGTGACACATAGAGATGGGGACACAATGAGGGTGACACATAGATATGGGGACACAATGAGGGTGACACACAGATACAGGGACACAATGAGGGTGACACATAGAGATGGGGACACAATGAGGGTGACACACAGAGACAGGGACACAATGAGGGTGACACATAGAGACGGGGACACAATGAGAGTGACACACAGATACAGGGACACAATGAGGGTGACACATAGAGACGGGGACACAATGAGGGTGACACATAGAGATGGGGACACAATGAGGGTGACACACAGATACAGGGACACAATGAGGGTGACACATAGAGATGGGGACACAATAAGGGTGACACACAGATACAGGGACACAATGAGGGTGACACATAGAGATGGGGACACAATGAGGGTGACACATAGAGACGGGGACACAATGAGAGTGACACATAGAGATGGGGACACAATAAGGGTGACACACAGATACAGGGACACAATGAGGGTGACACATAGAGATGGGGACACAATGAGGGTGACACATAGAGATGGGGACACAATAAGGGTGACACACAGATACAGGGACACAATGAGGGTGACACATAGAGACGGGGACACAATGAGAGTGACACACAGAGACAGGGACACAATGAGGGTGACACATAGAGATGGGGACACAATGAGGGTGACACATAGAGATGGGGACACAATGAGGGTGACACACAGATACAGGGACACAATGAGGGTGACACATAGAGATGGGGACACAATAAGGGTGACACACAGATACAGGGACACAATGAGGGTGACACATAGAGATGGGGACACAATGAGGGTGACACATAGAGACGGGGACACAATGAGAGTGACACACAGAGACAGGGACACAATGAGGGTGACACATAGAGATGGGGACACAATGAGGGTGACACATAGAGATGGGGACACAATGAGGGTGACACATAGAGACAGGGACACAATGAGGGTGACACATAGAGACGGGGACACAATGAGGGTGACACATAGAGACTGGGACACAATGAGGGTGACACACAGATACAGGGACACAATGAGGGTGACACATAGAGATGGGGACACAATGAGGGTGACACATAGAGACGGGGACACAATGAGGGTGACACACAGATACAGGGACACAATGAGGGTGACACACAGATACAGGGACACAATGAGGGTGGCACACAGAGATGGGGGCACACAGAGGGTGACATATAGAGACAGGGACACATAGAGATGGAGACATATAAACACAGGGACATATTATAGAGACAGGGACACAATGAGGGTGACACATAGAGATGGGGACATAATGAGGGGGACACATAGAGATGGGGACACAATGAGGGTGACACATAGAGACAGGGACACATAGAGACAGGGACATAATGAGGGTGACACATAGAAACAGAGACACATAGAGACAGGGACGCAATGAGGGTGACACATAGACTATAGAGACAGGGACACATAGAGATGGAGACATAGGGACATATTAAAGAGACATGGGAACAATGAGGGTGACAAATAGAGATGGGTGCACAATGAGGGTGAGACGTAGAGATGGGGGCACAATGAGGGTGACCCACAGAG
>CM065705.1:8575966-8633466 GCA_017654935.2 Phymorhynchus buccinoides | reverse complement strand
GGGTTCGTACGTACACATACATGCAGAGATTCCGTGCGGAAACCCGTGCGCAATCCGTAAATAAGTAAAGGAAAGAAGGGGACAAGATTTGCGCACGTGTCCGAATTTCCCCGTATCTGTACATTTTCACCCTTCTTTCTTTCACTTATTTACGGATTGCGCATGGGATTTCCGCATGAACTGTGTACGAGGCCTAATGGTACAAGTGCATCAGCTACGGAATGAGAACATTTACATTTAATGACCCTGCCCACGTGGGCAGCCACACTCCGTCTTCGGGGAAATAACCTATTTGTTGTTGTTGTTGTTGTCATATACCCTGGCTAAAAGACTCCAGGGATCATCCCAACAGCTGAAGCACTTGAACACTATGGTACAAATGCATCAGCTAAGGGTGGGAACGTTACGTGCGTGGCTGTTTTTGATCACCCCCGCCACGTGGGCAGCCACACTCCGTCTTCGGGGGATTTTAGACCGATGATGTTATGCTGGGAGCTTGTCATGGCTTAAGACAATCCCCGCACAACCATTCAGAGCATAGCAACATTTTGATGTAGCCTTGGCGTTCTAGCTTATGTCAACTGGTCTGACACAGCCTCATGCTAAGGCGAACTACATTTAATTACCCTGCCACGTGGGCAGCCACACTCCGTCTTCGGGGAAATAACCTGTGCTCTTTGTGTGTGTGTTTGATTCGCTTCAGGTGAACAACAACGGCGTGATCTCCTTCCTGCGCGAGCTGCGCGGGTACAAGCCCAAGGACTTCCCTCTGACGGAGCACACGCCCATCATCGCCCCCTTCTGGGCGGACGTGGACAACGAGAAGGTGGGCGGAGCCGTGTGGTACCGGGAGACCTCCGACCCCGGCGTTCTGAATAAAACGGACGGGCTCGTGAGGAGCTACTCGCCCCTGCACGTCAAGTTCCGGGCCAAGTGGGATTTCGTGGCGACGTGGGACGACGTGGGGTTTTACGGGGCCACGGGGCCTGGCCGGGAAAAGGTGAGGCTCTTGCGATGCTATGGTTTTAAAGACCCACCTCCCCCCGAAGACGGCGGGGTAATCAAAAAGGGTCACACACGTAATATTCTCATCCCTAGCTGATGCATTTGTACCTTAGTGTTCAAGTGCTTCTCGCTGTTGGGATGATCCCTGGAGTCTTTTAGCCAGGGTAAGCCTACCAACCAAAGACCCACCCACGTTACGTGTCGAAATCTTGGTTTTCCCACTTATAGCTGGTAAGGAATCTTAAGAAGTCTTCCTAGCATAAGAGGGAATGTGACACGTGACGTGGGTGTGTGTCTTTATTTCTGCTAGCGCCATGTTGTTTTGTTGTTGTTGTTGTTGTTGACGTACCCTGGCTGAAAGACTCCAGGGATCATTCCAACAGCCGAAGCGATTTGAACGCTATGTTGCGAATGCATCAGCTAGGGATGAGAACATTACGCGTGTGACTGTTTTTGTGTTGTGTGCGTATGTGTGTTTGTATGTGTGTGTGTGTGTGTGTGTGCGTGTGCGTGTGCGTGTGCGTGTTTGAATGCATACACTTTAGACCAAAAGGGGAAGTAAAGCACAGGATTTATACATCTGTCCACTCATGGTTAAATTAAATCCCCCCCCCCCCTCCCCCACCCCCTTATTGATCTACACGCACCATCAACTCCATTTTGGGTGACATACCCAACACAATACTCAGCCCCCTTTTGGACCCCATCACTCCCATGAAGATGAATGCACACACTTAGCCATTCAAAACGATTTGAGATATGAATTCAACGACATATCCTTGCGTAGAAACTTCCAATTGTACATTCCTATCAAGAAAGAATGATGACTGTATCCATCATTAGCCAGTGGAGGGGTTAGCGATTTAAGCAAACAGGGTGTGCGTAGTTAGAGCGTGCAAATATATATTTGAATGTTTTCTCGTCTTTGCAGTGAAAGGCCGATAAGCATTTGTATTGGAACAATCATTTATATTATGAATGATTTAAGCAAACAGTGGTTGTTCAGAGGATAGAAAATATGTTCAGAGAGAGAAAGAGAGGGAGAGGAGGGGAGAGAGAGAACGAGAGAGATGAGGAGACAGAGAGAGAGGGGAGGGGGAGAGAGAGAGAGTGGGGAGGGGAGAGAAAAAAAGAAAGAGAGAGAGAGAGATGGGTGAGAGAGAGAGAGATGGGTGAGGGAGAAGTATTGAGAATAGAAATGGGGGGATTGTGTGTGTGTGTGTGTGTGTGTGTGTGTGTGTGTGTGTGTGTGTGTGTGTGAGAGAGAGAGAGACAGAGAGAGAGAGAGAGAGACAGAGAGATGTGGGAAAGAAAGAGTGTGCTGTGATGAATTGCACAATTGTATGTTGCTATCAATCTTCACGATGTGCCTTACCCGTACTTTTCTGACTATAAGGCGTTGCTTTTCTCTCTCAGACTCAGACCCCTGCTCCTTTAATAATGTCACTTAACAATATAGTAAGAATATATCAGAATTGTGTGTAGAATTTGCAAGGTGCTCCTTATGATAACTTAGGTGCGTCTTATTGTCCGAAAAATATGGTATCTTTACCTGATTATAATGTGAAAAGAATAAAATAAAAGTAAAAGATTGTGCTGGTTTACTTTTTGTCCCAATGGGGGACAGATAGTGTATGAGCATGGTACATAGAGAGATCTCTTTCGAATTTATTTTATTCTTTTCACAGCACAGAGCTACCTTCAAAAAGTATACACAGTTAGTGGTGTTTGTGGTTTCTTTGATCAAATATTATCTCCATTATGGGTAGAACCACTGGCATCCTTTATGGATCCACCACTATTAACAGTGGCATTTTAAGCTATAAAGCCTTTTCAAGCCACATTTGTACAGTGCATGGAGGGTTGGTAGTGTTTTGTGGTATAATTTGTTCATAATTTACCTGATTATAAGGCGCACCTCGCAAATTGGACTCAAAATTCAGATTTTGTTGCTCTATTTCCTTACTTCAGACCTGCCACTTGCTCCGATTTCAGAGGAGCAGCTCAGATATGTTGAGCATTGCTCCTAGCTCCTCTTGCAACCTCCCCAGCTCCTATATTTTAAAATCTGTCTTGTATACATTTTCCACTCAATTTCACAACAAAGAGCATGCATTCAAAGCACCAGCTAATGGACATCTAAGGGTCAGCATGAGACAGTGAGGGGCTACACGAAGCATAGGCCTATCAGGCTAAATGACCAACAAATATTGTAGATTGGTCAATATTTCTTTCTCTAAAATGGATCTCAAATTGACAATGGTCAATATTTCTTACTCTAAAATGGATCTCAAACTGACAAAAACGACTGCATGTTTGAAGAACAAAAGAGAAGGCCGCACATTTCGAAGTGGCAATGGATTTTACTGTGGGGCCAGTGCCAGCCCTCTTTTTTATTCTCAGAATGTCTCCCTATAGCAATAACATCTGACAGGGTCTCATAGAAAAAAAGGCCTTATAGTCCGTAAAATAAGTCTTGTAAAATGTGAAATCTCCAGCTAAGGCCTTACAAACGCTTACATTGTACTGTCAAGC
The DNA here is from genome assembly GCA_017654935.2 of Phymorhynchus buccinoides. Lineage (NCBI taxonomy): Eukaryota > Metazoa > Mollusca > Gastropoda > Neogastropoda > Raphitomidae > Phymorhynchus > Phymorhynchus buccinoides. Next base: position 8,629,926 of record CM065705.1, on the reverse strand, counting down.
GTCTGTTGACAAGTCCTGTTTGTCATTAAATCTGCATCACTGAGCAGCAAGACTACAGTGGGACCTCAAAATAGATGGCACAGTGGAAGCGTTCGATTTTACACTTGAGAAACATCGCTACAGGGCACCTACTCTCACCTGCACCCCCTTCCCCTGACCTTCCCGTTTCGGATGAACTGACCGCTTAGCAGACGAACGATAGCACCGCTAAGTTGTCAAGAGAAATTGTCACTGAAATCTTGTTCTTTATCCTTGTGTCAGTTTTGCAAGAAAGCATGTAACATATGTGTAAAAACATAGTTGGCGCTATCTGCATGCAGACATTGTTCACAATGCTGGGAAAGTGTTCCTTTCAAGAGACGCCTCTGGCTAAATGTACCTAACCTAATTATCCTTAGGCCTACAGGTCATCCAAAAGGTCCTAAACTTGGGGATAGCTAAGGGAAATAACTGGGAACGGGCAATGTCTCTGAAGTACCGTATTTTTCGGATTATAAGGCGATACTTTTTTTCCTTTCTGAGATCGTTGCGCCTTAAAGATGCGACTGATATTATCCTTAGGCCTATACAAGCGGAAAGCTTACTTCTTCCCTTGTTCTACCTTGATCACCAAACCCAAACCCTGGTGAGTTTCCCCCATTCTACCATTTTTGTCCCTGTAACAATAACATATGAATCAGGCGAGCCTTTTAGTCTGTAAAATATGGTAGGTCTTAAGTGGGAGGGAGTCTTATAATAGGGGGTCTTATAAGGGAGGTTCCACTGTACTTATCTTGGCACTGAAGGGGTTAAAGTAGATGTTTTAAAATGGAATCCTTTTCATGAGATAAGTCTATGACTATATTTTTCACCTGTAGCCTAATGTATTGAGTTATCCTAGTCTTAACCCATTCGCATCGCAACGATTTTAAATGATTAAAAATACCTCACAAATCACTCCAGCCATGCACACAAACAAAACGTGCATAAACAAACGGAGAAATGAAAGAAGATTACGGGGTTTTTACTTCAGGTTTAAACATAGGGAAGTGGTAGATCAGACTTTTTTTTATATATAGACTTTATATAGAAAAGCTCTCTTCACCGATTGGTTCCCCCACAACGAACCACTACAAAAGCAAAGTCAGGGGCAAAATTGTGGTCTAAGGGAGTGAAGCGAGTTTAGAAGTGACCACTCTGCATACAGATTTACTTCCCTTGAAGCAAATGCATCAAATTGACAGCTATCTATTAATTCCTGACATATATGTCCGGAACGACTTGAATGAGTTAATGTTTTAAGCTAATAAGTGTGTCGTAAACTGTTTTCAGAGGAACACGTTCCAGTGTGTACTGACGTGCGGCAGCAACAACACGTGTTTCGTCATCCTGCTGTATGACACGCTGCAGTGGACCACAGGATCCAACAGTCAGGGGTCAGGGGGCAACTCTGAGACTGGGCTCGGTGGGAGACCTGCCCAGGTAAGGCCATAGCGGAGCAGTTTTCATTTCAGAGAGAGAGTTAAGATTAAGATTAAAATTATAGCCCCGTCGACAACTAAGGCCATGTCAGGGCTTTCACCACGTTCAATCTTACCATGTATTAACAGAGAGAGAGTGAGGATGTATCCCTGGGCAAGGCATAATGAAGGGGAACTCTGAGAGTGAGAACAGCAGGGCAGTTTTCGTTTCAGAGAGAGTGGGGATGTACCCCAGGGCAAGGCATAATGAAGGGGAACTCTGAGAGTGAGAACAGCAGGGCAGTTTTCGTTTCAGAGAGAGTGGGGATGTGCCATGGGCAAGGCATAATGAAGGGGGATTCTGAGAGTGAGACTGGGCTTGGTGGCAGACCTTCTTAGGAAAGGATGTCTGAGAGTGGGGATGTGCCCTGGGCATAATGAAGGGGAACTCAGAGTGAGAACAGCAGGGTGTTTTCATTGTGGGGATCTGAGACTGGGCAAGGCATAATGAAGGGGGATTCTGAGAGTGAGAACAGCAGGGCAGTTTTCATTTCAGAGAGAGTGGGGATGTGTGGGCAAGGCATAATGAAGGGGGATTCTGAGAGTGAGAACAGCAGGGCAGTTTTCATTTCAGAGAGTGTGGTGATGTACCCCGGGGCAAGGCATAATGAAGGGGGTCTGAGAGTGAGAACAGCAGGGCAGTTTTCATTTCAGAGAGAGTGGGGATGTACCCCGGGGCAAGGCATAATGAAGGGGGATTCTGAGAGTGAGAACAGCAGGGCAGTTTTCATTTCAGAGAGAGTGGGGATGTACCCCGGGGCAAGGCATAATGAAGGGGGATTCTGAGAGTGAGAACAGCAGGGCAGTTTTCATTTCAGAGAGAGTGGAGATGTACCCCGGGGCAAGGCATAATGAAGGGGGATTCTGAGAGTGAGAACAGCAGGGCAGTTTTCAATAGAGAGTGGGGATGTCCCCGGGGCAAGGCATAATGAAGGGGGATTCTGAGAGTGAGAACAGCAGGGCAGTTTTCATTTCAGAGAGAGTGGGGATGTACCCCGGGGCAAGGCATAATGAAGGGGGATTCTGAGAGTGAGAACAGCAGGGCAGTTTTCATTTCAGAGAGAGTGGGGATGCACCCCGGGGCAAGGCATAATGAAGGGGGAATCTGAGAGTGAGAACAGCAGGGCAGTTTTCAAAGAGAGAGTGGAGATGTACCCCGGGGCAAGGCATAATGAAGGGGGATTCTGAGAGTGAGAACAGCAGGGCAGTTTTCATGTCAGAGAGTGGGGATGTACCCCGGGGCAAGGCATAATGAAGGGGGATTCTGAGAGTGAGAACAGCAGGGCAGTTTTCATTTAAGAGAGAGTGGGGATGTACCCCGGGGCAAGGCATAATGAAGGGGGATTCTGAGAGTGAGAACAGCAGGGCAGTTTTCATTTCAGAGAGAGTGGGATGTACCCCGGGGCAAGGCATAATGAAGGGGGACTTCTGAGAGTGAGAACAGCAGGGCAGTTTTCATTTCAGAGAGTGGGGATCACCCCGGGGCAAGGCATAATGAAGGGGGATATCTGAGAGTGAGAACAGCAGGGCAGTTTTCATTTAAGAGAGAGTGGGGATGTGCCAATGGGCAAGGCATAATGAAGGGGGATTCTGAGAGTGAGAACAGCAGGGCAGTTTTCATTTCAGAGAGAGTGGGGATGTACCCCGGGCAAAGGATCAGGGGGGGGCGGAATTCTGAGACTGGGCAGGTATGTGATGTACATGAGATGTGTGTGTGCTTTCATGCGTGTGTCTGTGATGTATGTATGGTGTGTGTGTTGTTGTGTGTGTGCCTGGAGCGGCGCGCACACATGTTTGTATGTATGTTGTGTGCGCACACACGTGTGTATATGTATCTGTGTGTACTTGTGTGTCGCGTGTGTGCTTGAGTATGTGTGTGTGTGTGTGTGTGCATGCGTGCACACGCATTTGTTTTTGTTCTGTATCTTCTTCCGAAGGGTTTTCACACAGCCAAAACAAATTTTTGAAAAGTTAATTGCTTTAGCATAACTTCCATGACTTTTTTTTTTTATTTCCCAGGAGGTACTTTGTAGTCACAGACAAGGGTCTGTGAAATTCCAATTGCTCCCACTTGGAGAGTGGGTCGCAGCCAGAGGTGCGCCACTCCTTTTTTTTTGCATGCGATTTTTGTGGATTGATGAGGAAGGTGTGGGGGGGGGGGTACATTTTGACCAAAAACAACTTTTTCGTTGCCACTGGGATTAACGTGTGCTAAGTGCATGGGCACACGGGACCTCGGTTTATCATCTCATCTCATGCTTCTTTGGCAGGTGGGTTTCAACGCAGGCAACGGGGAGGACTTCTACACCCTGGAGAGCGCAGGCAACGCCAGCGTCATCAACCTCACCATCACCAGCAACATGTGTGTGCCTGGGCTGTGGATATTCCAGGTGGACACCGCCACCGTGGCAGGTGAGAATTAGGGAAACAAGGGTCATACAATATCAGAACTTTGGCACAGCGTCATCAACCTCACTGTCACCAGCAATATGTGTGTGCCTGGGTTGTGGATATTCCAAGTGGACACCTCCACCGTGGCAGGTGAGAATTAGGGAAACAAGGCATGGTAGACCTCCGCGAATCGCGGAAAATCCGCGAAACAGTTAGAAACAAATCTTGGTAAAAGGTCATTGAAATGGCATGAAAAAGTGAAAATTTCACTCTCATTTATTGAATTTTTATTGAATTTTCTTCGGCCCCTGAGGCCAGTATTTTCCTTGAAAAGCACTTTGCCCCCACTACCATGCCTGGGAAACAAGGGTCACAGAACTCCCAATCGTCCCGCTAAACAAGGGGTCCCAGGGACTCCTTCACTTCCAGTCCATAGAGGGTCCTAGGGCTGGGCAGTAGCTGAGGGCAGTGGCATTGCAAATGCTAAAAAGAATGTTTCTAGTGCATCCCTGGGACCCCCTGCACATTCTTTTAGAGGGTCCTTTAGAATTTTAGTACTTCATAGACCCCCAAATGGGGGTCCCTGGGAGCCCTGGGTCATAAAATGCGAACTTGGCACAGCGTCATCAACCTCACGGTCACCAGCAACATGTGTGTGCCTGGGATGTGGATATACCGAGTGGACTCCACCACCGTGGCAGGTGAGAATTAGAGAAACAAGGGTCATAAAAGATATCAGAATTTCTTATGGTTGGTTGGTAGTGGAAGGTTTAACGTCCTCATAGCCGAGGCTCTTAGGGACAAGTTTCGCTGGTGCTGAGTCGGTTTAGGCAGGGTCCGCGGAGCGGTTGATGATCTGGAGGTGGAGGGTCTGGGATGAGTTGGTGGAAGGCGCTGGGCGTCGTGGTGGTGGTGGTTGACATCTTGGTGGTAGGTCACAGGGGCGGAAGTCTCTTTTTTTAAAATTATTTTAATTTTTATTTTATAAAAAACATTCTTCCAGTCCTGAGACCAGTAGTGCTTCGGTCAGCAACCTCATTGGTGTGGTTCCGAGGGAGGGGTGAGGAAGCAGGAAATCTTGAAGTTTTAGTTTGTGTAGTTTACGGTACTGCCTGATGGAGTCCATGCTGTCTGGTAGGGCTGGGCAGTCGCTGAGGGCGTGGCTGAGGGAGGCTGGCATGCCACATGGGCAGTTCAGGTTCAGGAGGACATGTCTGGGAGTGGAATCCTGTCCGTATTCTGCGGAGTATTTGTGCCTGGTGGATATGTCGGGGGAGTCCGTAGTCGATGTGAAGTTAGGGAAACAAGGGTTTGTCTTGGGATGAAGATCCATCCATGTTCGGCGCAGCGCTTCTTCATGGTGTCGTTTTGAATTTCTTATTGTATTTCTTCTTTTTTTTATACAGTGGAACCTCCTTTTAACTCCTTCGCATCGCAACAATTTTGAATCATTAAAAAAACTCATAAATCACTCCAGCCATACACACAAACAAAACATGCATAAACAAAAGGAGAAATGAAAGAAGATTACAGGTTTTTACTTCAGGTTTAAGCATAGGGAAGCAGGGCTCCCAATCGTCCCGCAAAACAAGGGGTCCCAGGGACTCTTTCACTTACAGCATAGATGGTCGGGGATAGATGGTTTCAGTAGCATTGCGAATGCTAAAAAGAATGTTTCTAGTGCATCCCTGGGACCCCCTGCACATTCTTTTAGAGGGTCCTTTAGAATTTTAGTACTTCATAGACCCCCAAATGGGGGTCCCTGGGAGCCCTGGGTCATAAAATGCGAACTTGGCACATTCTTTATCGAGAATGATGCTTTGTTTGTCTCACTTTGGTTCTGACCCACGCATTGCTTGATTGGTTGGTATCGTAATCGGTGGAGGGGAGTTAATTAGAAAGAGAGTATTCCCCCTTTGTTCAATTAAGGTTTTCAAGGTGTTTTTTATTTCCAAAAAAATCCCCTTGGGGGTACACACAATTCATAAAAGATATAGAATTTCTTATTGTATTTCGTATACAGTGGAACCTCCTGTATAAGTTCAGGCAAGAGATTTTTCAGCCTTTATGCTGATTTCAGGCTTTTTGATGGCCCCAGAGTTCATTTTTGAGATCGAAAAGAAACCAACTGAGTATAGAAATACTTCTTGTGAGTGAATCAAGCCACTACTTGTGGCGGTGTCATAGCCGATGAGGTTTAACCGAGGCGTGGTCACCGAGCTATCTGTATTAATTAAAAAAATCGGGACTTTACTGGTTTGTAACAGTATTGTTCCCACCATATTTGTATTTACAAATGTCCCATATGTGTCTGATTCAGACCAAGAGGATGTAAAACTCCATTTTGAGATCGAAAAGAAACCAACTGAGTATAGAAATACCTCTTGTGAGTGAATAGAAATGAACTAAATGGATCAATTCCACTTTTAATGCTGTTTTTAAAGACATCACATGTCACATTCCCTCTTATGCTAGGAAGATTTCTTATGATTTCTTACCAACTGTAAGAGGGAAAACACGTGAAAACCGTGATTTTGACACGTGACGTGGTAGATTACTTAAAGGCTTCAGTTTCAGGGGGCTTCAGCCTTTTTTTCAGCCTTTTCCGGATGCTTTTCAGCCTAAATCACAATTTCTCAATCATCATTATCATCATCATCTTCATAAAGATTTGTGGTTTTATTGACATAAGTGATGGTTGCATTTGTGACAAAATTATATCTTTTTTGTTTGTTTGTTGTTTTTCTATTAACAGATTCATCCGGCGGCTTGGCGCTAAGCCCCTCTTCAGGGAGCCTGCTGGGCGGATACCACGTGGATATCTTGCAATTCGGCTCCTGCTCCTCATCCTCATCCTCCTCATCATCATCCTCTTCCGCCTCCTCCTCCTCTCCCGACCAATCGACAGCCTCCAGCATTGAGGGCGTCGTCAGCGACAGCAATGTGACGTTTCCTTGCCAACGGCAGAACACAGCGGAAGGCTTCAGTCGAACTGTGCACTGTGTGATGCCCATGGGCGCCGGGGTGGGAAGGGTGCGCGTCTCTTTGCTGGTGGATGGGGAACCTTTGGACTACACCGGAGCGTTCACTTACGGTGAGGGAGGGAGGGAGGGAGGGAGGGAACAAACAACAGAGCTTAATCTAGAGCGCGGGATTGGTAAAATCCCCCGAAATTTTGTTCCTTCCCGCGATAATCGGCGCGGGGAGCGGGCCGAGTCCCGCACATTTGCAGAACGTCCCGCAGTTTTTACTGATCGATGCAGGAAGACCTTCGTCGTCTGCTAAACCCGTCGTCTGGAAAAACTGAAAGTATCGAGCAGGAGTGAAGGATTTCTCGACATTTCATTGGTTCTTAACAAAATGTTAGTGTTAATCAACCAATCGCGTTCTTCTCGTTCTACCGACAGGAAGTTGCGAGAGTTTCGGCCGCCATCTTTCTTGAATGTTCTTCAAAATGAAGCGGGCAGGGACCCTGTTTGATTTTGATTTTCGCGGAGGCAAAGTGAAAAAAAAAAATCCTGTTCCAAGCGAGTGTGAAGACCTCGAAGAAAAGGCTTCTACATCTAAAACGTCGGAAAAGAATGACAACAGTGGCAGTGCAAAGGAACATCGGTTCCAAAATGACAAAGTTGAAAAAGTGGCCGTGGCTGACGAAGATTGAGACAGGGATGACCGAGTCTGTGTACCAGGGTGGGGGAGGTACTGGTTCTTATGTATGTGATGTGGGGTTGGATAGGGGGGAGTGCCCCCCTTTTTTTTATATGAGGGGGGGGACTGCCCCCCTTTTTCAGAAATCCTAGATTAAGCTCTGAAACAAATGAACAAAATTTTATTTACCATACTTTTTGGACTGTAAGGGGCACCTGATTATAACAAATTTTACACAAAATCCAGATTTTGTTATTATATTTTCTTACTATTTTAGTCGTCATATTATAAGGCGCAGGGGCCTCAGTCTGAGAAAAAAGTATCGCCTTATAGTCCGAAAAATACGGTATGCAGGGTAATGAGATAAGCGTAAATACTTCTCTTTTTTTCCACTCAGCCCTGTGTGGCAAGAAGGGGGGGGGGGAAATTCAATCGAAAGAAATCATGGAAAACACAAAGAATTATGGAAAAGCGGCAGCGTTACAAATACAAAGTGTATAATCCATTGGTGCTTGAGATGAGAAGACAAAGAGAGATGAGGAAGGAAGAAAGAAAGAGAGAGAGATGAGGAAGAAAGAGAGAGAGAGAGATGAGGAAGGAAGAAAGAGAGAGAGAGAGATGAGGAAGGAAGGAAGAGAGAGAGAGAGATGAGGAAGGAAGAAAGAGAGAGAGAGAGAGATGAGGAAGGAAGAAAGAGAGAGAGAGATGAGGAAGGAAGAAAGAGAGAGAGAGATGAGGAAGGAAGAAAGAGAGAGAGAGATGAGGAAGGAAGAAAGAGAGAGAGAGATGAGGAAGGAAGAGAGAGAGAGAGATGAGAGAAGGAAGAAAAGAGAGAGAGAGAGATGAGAGAGAGAGAGAGAGAGGAAGGAAGGAAGAGAGAGAGAGAGAGATGAGGAAGGAGAGAGAGAGAGAGAGATGAGGAAGGAAGAGAGAGAGAGAGATGAGGAAGGAAGAAAAGAGAGAGAGAGAGAGAGAGAGAGAGATGAGGAAGAAGAAAGAGAGAGAGAGAGATGAGGAAGGAAGAGAGAGAGAGAGATGAGGAAGGAAGAGAGAGAGAGAGATGAGGAAGGAAGAAAGAGAGAGAGAGAGAGATGAGGAAGGAAGAAAGAGAGAGAGATGAGGAAGGAAGAAAGAGAGAGCGAGAGATGAGAAAGGAAGAAAGAGAGAGAGACTGAAGACTGAAAAACTTAATTTTACAAGGATTGAGATTTTTTTGGCCAAGCTCATTCTTCCAATCTTCCGTCCTTGGGACGAAAACGAGAGAGAGAGAGAGAGAGAGAGAGAGAGAGAGAGAGAGAGAGAGAGAGAGAGAGAGAGTGTGGGTGGGTGGTGCTCGGGGCGTTTGTGCAGGAGTGTGCATGTGTGTGTGTGTGCTTGCATTTGAGAGAGTGAGTGCGCTTGTGTGTATGTGTGCGCACGCTTGTGTTTGCGCACATGCGCGCTGTGTCATGCCTAGTATGGGTGTGGGTGACGGGAAAGTGAGTGCAACAGCCGTTTATAAGTCATGCTTTACAAAATAAGTATAAGAGACAATCTTTCTCTTACACACACTCAGTTTCTCTTTCTCTCTCTCTCTCTCTCTCATAATGGTCTTTACTAAGGAAAAGGATTCCTCTTGAAGTTTCTAATATGTTTTCCTCCAACTTCACAAGTTCACAAGTTTATTAATTTGTTTTTGAGTTACAAAGAAAATCATTGCTTGGGATGCACATATAACAATAAAATGTTTTTTACATAAGCCACACAAATATAACACACAGAAGCAACATACACACGCACACGCGCACAAACACATGCATGCACGCACACACACACACACACACACACACACACACACACACCACATTTTGCTAAGACTTTTTACAAACACTTCCGATTAAAATAAGTTATGTTAAGATTACACGATTATGACAATACTTTTAGAGCAGAAAACCTAAATCAATCCCAAATTATTATTTTTTGAATGTTGACAGTGAACCCAGGCTTAACAGAAGCGGAAGTGGTTCGGAATTCTCCCATAGACTGGATTGCGGGGAAGACGGCAACGGTGTCCTTGCGGGCTTCATCCTGGCAACCCGCCCTCTTCTCTTCAGACCAGACTGTGCAAGTTGAAGTCTTGTCCTACAGGGTAAGCAGCTTCGTCCGTCTTTAACCCTCTTGCATTCGCGTATATGTTACAGAAAACCCCCCACAAAAAACCCCACTTCTTCTAGTGTTCAATTCAATTAAAACATTTTTATTGTCCATTAAAAAACAAGTTTAACCCTTTCGCTGCTATCATGTTTTGCTATAGGCTATGCTAAGGACATTTTCAGACACACACAAAATCACGCCAGTGGTTTTCTTTTGCTTATACACACACACACACACACACACACACACACACACACACACACACACACACACACACACACACACACACACACACACACACACCACACACACGCACATACATACACACACACACATCTGGGCCACACCCCCTCCTAATGAACGAACCACCAGAAGAAACCTACAGCGGGGGTAGGAGAGTTGCAAAGGGAGCCTATTAAACCTTAGAAAGAAGGATTTTCGCCAATGCGGTACGTAACAGAGAAAGCGTTGAATCATGACGAACGACGATCGTCAACAGAGCATTGCTCACAGCGGATTCTGTGATGAACAGCGTTCGTCAACAGAGCATTGCTCACAGTGGATTCTGTGATGAACAGCGTTCGTCAACAGCGCAGTGAAGAGGTTAAAATGGAACATTTTCTTTTGCAACTTGTGCAGCAGGTTAAAAATTATACATTTAGTCAAATGATTAAAGTACACACACACACGCACGCACGCACATACGCACGCACACGCACACGCACCAGTTACACAATAACATCAGATGATGACAAGTTCTGACAGAATACAACATTAAATGTCGTAATTTATACATCCTCCACAACTAGTACAATTTACAAACACACACACATACTTTAACCCTTTCACCACCAAAGTCGTATTTCAGCACCACAGACGAGTGATTTAACACCTATGTCACTAAAGGCATCAAATTGGGGTCTATTATCCAAAGACCCTATTGTCTTAGTTTTGGGAAGTAAGGATAGACCTTGTTTTATATATGTCACAGAAGAATCCCCAATACTGCAGATGGATTTTGTTCTCTACCCAGGTAAATTTAATGGAATTTTTGGGTTGAAATATGGTTGGCGGTGAAAGGGTTAAAACATTTATCACAGTCATCAACATTAATCAGATTGCTTCACACATTTTCGGGGAAATCTGTCTTTTGAAGCTCACAGAGCGCCATTCACAGGCATCAGAATGGTCAGAGGATTTGCAAGCTTCGGAGGATTGAACATTACCTGGCAGAGGATTTGTTTCTGGTGCCAGAGGGTTTAACCTTTGTTTCTGAGGATAATCGTAGCTCTCAGACAACATTTTAAAAGTAATTTTCTTAACGAATTATGCATATCTACTCCAACCACACTGACCAACACTCAAAACAACAGCATGTTCTTTTACCAACCTGGAACCCATACCATAGCACATTGTGAAAACGAAAGCAGCAAAGGGACGCTACTTTAGCCATCCGGAAGTAGGAGTTGTCCCCCGGACGGAAGTAGGAGTTGTCCCCCGGACGGAAGTAGGAGTTGTCCCCCTACTTCCGGGGGTGCGGTCCTGTCAAAATGATGGTTTGGATATGCATGCATGTGTGCTTGCGCGCGCGCATGTGTGTGTGTGTGTGTGTGTGTGTGTGTGTGTGTGTGTGTGTGTGTGTGTGTGTGTGTGTGCAGGGCGCACATGTATGTTTGTATTGGGAGTATATGTGTATGCCCGCATCTGTTGGTGTGGGCGTGTAATTTTGCGTTCTTATGTTGTTTTTAGTCGGCTCGTCTTAATCTGTTGTTATCTTAGGAATGTCTTGTCTATTGTGGGTATGTGCATCATTTTACATGTATATTGCTTATGTATGATCCTATTAAAAATGCTTTATATAGTTATTATGTTTTAACACGCAATATTTAACTATCTCCGAATGTATAGTCTATTGTAAGTTTGTAAATCATGTTATCTTACATTTTCATGTGTGCTATTACGAAGTGTATGTCATATGCCTATCATGTTTTAGTAAGTAAGTTTTAATCTGTTGTTATCGTATGAATGTGTTGTCGGTTGTGGTATGTGGACCATGTTATCTTGTATTGTCTTATCAAGTGTATACTATTCGTTATTTTCTTATTTTAGTCTGATGTTTTATTTATATTTCAATTTGTAAAGCGCACAGAGCATACTGATAGTGTGGATTGATAGTGCTATATCAAATAAAATCATTATTATTATTAAAGTCATTCTCTATTTTTCCACCTTGGTGGAAGCACTAACTTTTGGGACCCTCCTAGCTTCTGGTGCCGGAGGGTTTAACTTGGTTTCTGAGGATAATCGTGGCTCTCTCAGATAACATTTTAAAAGTCAATTTTCTTCATGATTTATGCCTTTTTTGGTCATGCTTGGAACTGATTCCAGTGTTGTCCCTATAGAGCATTTGCCACGCGCCGGTGACCTTGAATTTCACTGAGTTGAATTTAGAGAGTTGAATTAGAGAGGTCAGCGCAACTCGGGCAGCACGAGCTCGGGCAAATTAGTAGTCTGGTATAGTGAACGAACACTCGTGGCAAACGCCCTATTGGCTACTGCAAGGAACACCTTTTGCAAGAGTGAATACCCTTGGTGGGTGGGGGGAGATGGTTCAGCACTGACCAAACAAGGGCATAACTCTCGCCAATAACCCTATTTGAGGCCACTAAATGGCTGCCTTTCGCAAGAGTGAATGCCCTTGTCAGCACTGACCAACAAGGGCTTCACTCTCACTGTCAAGGGCGTTAATAACCCTAGTTGCAGAGGCCAATACTCTGGGTGGCTTTGTTTGATGGCCAATTTACCATGGTTTTCACAGGATTGGACTTCAGACAATTACTCATGCCTGATGCAGTTACCGTCGCATCATTGCCAAGTTGTTGTTTGGTTGTTTCATACCCTGGCTAAAGGACTCCAGGGATCCAAACAGCCAAAGCACTTGAACACCAGGGTACAAATGCATCAGCTAGTGATGAGAACTTATGGTGAAAGGTCCTTTTCGTTCCAGGCTCCATCTGTGTGGAACAACTTACCCCTGTCTCTCAGACACGCTGACTCTCTGGATGCATTCAAAACCAGTCTTAAAAACTCATCTCTTTTCAAAGTTGTAGCTGACATGCATAGGTTGATTGTGCCTTATTAGTCTTTTAGCCTAATGTTCTCATCCTTAGCTAACGCGTTTGTACCACAGCGTTCAAGCGCTTACGGCTGTTGGGATGATCCCTGGAGTCTTTTAGCCAGGGTACGTCAACAACAAGCGTGCGTGACAGACAGGGTTGTTTTGTTTTGCAGGAAAACGGCGAACATTTCAGCTTTGAAGTTGAAGGGTCGTCACCCGTCTCCATGCCCACGACCCCCGAGGATCGGCTAACCCTGAAGCTCCCCTCTCTGGTGGAGACCACGCTGGCTGTGGTTCGAATCCCCCTGCCTTCCTGGCTGGTTCCAGGGTCAGTAACCGCCGTATTGTGAAAGTCAAAGTCACAAAGTCGAAATTTCATTTCCAGATGGACATCCAATAAGCATTACAGTATGCTTTTTTGACATCAAGTCATCCATAAAGAAGCATAGATCAGATCATAAGCAAGCAGAAAATGAAAATTCACAAACTATGCACACACACACACACCTGTACATACTCGCACGGGTGCTACTCTTTCAGTTTTACACTGATTTCAGTATTTTTCATTTTACCAGAAACTGAACTTCATGTGTGTTTTTTAATTCATCAACAAACAAACAAAATTGACCACAAGCGATTTGGGGCGTTTTTGAACTTGGTTGTTCTATCTTTGAAGTTTACAAAGGCAATGTAATAATTTTACAAGGCTTATCAGACTCAAACTGTCTCTGTCTCTCATTTTAACTGTCTGTCTGTCTCGTTATCTCTCTCTCTTAACTTGCCCCCCTGAATTGTCCGACGGAGCTCTGCCCCTGTACCCTGCCGGGGCCATGGGTCCCTGGACCCCTGCCTTTCATTTGTTTTCATTTTGGGGAGTTGCACTCATGTACTCGTACACACACACACACACGCACGCACACACGCACGCACACACAAGCACAAAACACACACGCACGCACGCACACACAGGGGGGAGGGGAAGGGGGAACAGTCGCATCATCACTGGCAATGAGATAGGGATAAATTTGAACAAGGAAGAAAGACAGGGTCGTATACTCAATAAACCTATTAGTAATTAATGGGATTACACCCTAGTATTACTGTAAAAACTGGACTATAAGCCGCATCCCTTAAATTGACAAAACAGTAGGTATTTATTCGCATATAAGCCGCACCAGTTTATAAGCCGCAGAGAAAATTGTATGCGCACACAGCAGCACAAATATAGAAATTCTCCTATCAGAACATAAGTATTTTATGTTCTCAGACACTTTAAACATGAGATTTGAATCTATTGATTACCAAAACCAGTTTTGAATCTAAAGAAGCTCAAAATAAGCTGAAGAATGTGGCCAGAAACAGATTTAATCATACTGATAAATGTAGAATGGGAAACCCCCCACAGATAAGCCGCATCAGTCTATGAGCCGCATGGACCAAAGTTGAGGGAAAAACGTAGCGGTTTATAGTCCGCATTTTTCGGTACAGTATTATTGTGTGTTTGTGTGTGTGACTGTCTGTAGAGGTGCCCACCATCATGGCAGGCCCTGTAAATATTTGTGCCCAGAACAAATCATCTCGATTCTGATCGCTTCTCGGCCTTTTGGCTAAGACAGTGATTCGGGAACATAAATTTTTGTTTATACCCTGGTTGGTTTGTTCAGCCCGTCGTACATGGCGAAAGCCGATACGCGACGTTAAACTGAACTTCCATCCAAATCATCTTTAGGTTTCGTTTATCCTATTTGTGACCCAGCACCACGAAAGGGACATTTATAGTGGAGATGCCTTGCCCAGGGTATACCCCCACTCTCTCGGCCAAAGGGATTTGAGGACACAGCTGGCGTTGGGGGAAGGTCCCCAAAGGCTAACCCATCCCTTTGGCTGCAGCACCAGAGCCGGTGCAAAGGCCCCCTCGTTTAGAGAGTCATAGTCTTCCTCAAGAGACTAATTTATAAACGGTGCTATGATTTTCCATTACTGTAGAAAACCGTCAAGTGTACGGCTCTCATGTGCAAAATGAATCAAATAATATATATATCGTCGGTGAAATTCAAAAACCTTGTATCTCGATTATTGTTTTGTTTTGAGTCAGCTCTCTTATTTTTCCCGCCACCTTCCACCAAAAGCTCGTATCTCTAACGACTTTCTATCTGAGGTAAATGAGGTTGTGAAAATAGAAGAAAAACTCGTAAGTCCCAAATTCAGATCTAGTAAGGACAAAAACCTCGTATCTTCGTTCTTTTCAAGTCTAAATTTAAAAAAAAAAAAGTAATTTGAACAAAATGCAGGACTAAACTCGCAATGTCTTGAACAACATATTCATCATAGTTAATCAGCTGTGGTCAACGCGGTTAATTTTTAAAACATTTTTTTTTCCATTTGTCTAAAAACTACCAAAATTGAGATACGAGGTTTTAGAATTTCACCCCGTGGGGATACTGGGAGGTCTTTTGTATAATAGTTCCCCCACCTTCTGGAAGTTCTGTGCTTGTAACTTCCTCTCATCTGTCACTCTCTTTGACTCTGCCTTTTGTTTTCTATCATCTACTATCTTTCTGACTTATTGGCCCATTCTCCTGCCTTTTTTCAAAAACATCTTACAAATATTCTTTTCTCTATTGAGCTCCTCCGAAATCGGAATGTGTTGCGGCTGTGCGCAGCGGGGAGACCAGTGAAAACTGAAAACCGGACACATACGTACCTTACCCATTATGGCCATATGACCTGGGAGCGCAGAAGAAGAAGAAGAATTTAACCGACAATATATTTTTTTGGTGAATTTTCGCCCAAATATCCAGTAGTTTTGTTTTTTCTCTTGTGAATAAAATAACGTCACTTTACACTTGTCGTGTAGTTGTTTGCTTGTTGTATATTCAAGTGACGTTGCAGTCTGTTTCAGTTTTTTGGGTTAATTTTCAGGTCCAGTCTGTCGTACTGGTCTGACGTTTTCCCCGTGCGATGGAGGAGCTCGGCGACTTCGGAGGCGTGGTGCTCCCGCTGGTTGACGGAGGAGCGAGAGTTAGCGCCCTTGGTTGTCGTCGCCGACAGCGACGCATGCCCGTGCTTGGCGCGGCAGGCGGTCAGCGACACGGGGCGGTGGCAGAGGGACTGGCTGTGTGGCGCGGACGAGTCTGATTCGAACCCTGACCCTCTGTGTGTGTACCGAGGGGTGCGGGCACGACACTGCTTTCTGTCCGCCTACAACGGGTAAGTGTTGTAGGTTGACGATAATTTGTATGTGATATGTATTGAAAAAGAACACACACGCCCGCGCACACTCAAAAGGTCTATGAAATTGGGGGGGCGGGATCTACCGTATTTTGTTGGACTACAAGGCGATACTTTTTCCCCCCAGAATGAGACCCCTGCGCCTTATAATGTGACTGATAGTATAGTAAGAAAATAGACCATAAAATCCCTAGCAAATGCCCCCCCTACCCTCCCCTCTGCATAGATTTTGGACAAAATCAGGGGATGGGCATCTGCTAGGTATACACCCCTTTGTACAACAAATTTGTTCTTCCCTTTTGGGCCAAAATTAGATACTGCGCGTTTGCTAGGGATTTTACAGTAGTAACACAATTTGAATTTTGTGGTATGCCTCGATAGAAGTTGGGTTAAGCAAAGATAGAAATAGTGAGGCCAGGAGAGAGTATAATAATGAAGTAAGGAAAGGTAACTCTCTGTTATTAACTCCCTTCACGAAGTTATTTCCGGCACCAATTCGCCTGGCAAAGCATAAGCAACAGCCACACTGAGACAGACCCAGGGTCATCCTCAATAAAGGATGATCCAGGTCTGCCTAGATGTGACCCTGCACCACGAAAGGGACATTAAGTGTCAAACTGACCATTCTGAGAAAATCATACATTTGAAAACTTAAGCCAATTCTCTTTCTAATGATACGAGAATCATTCTAGTATCTTTTTCCATTCCCGAGTTATGAGCATTCAAAGTTAGTAGGGTGAGCGTCGGTCATTTTGAGAAAACACAGTCTAAAGTCTAGCCTAGCTGTAGCAAAATTAATACATTGACCTACTCGTTTTAAAGCACTTAAAAGACCATATTAAAAACCATAGTAATATCATTTATAAATATGAAAGATAAGATGTTAGAGAACACAAAAGTACCTGTAACTCAAAATTTTAAAAAGATGACATTTTTGACTTTGCAAGCCTGTTGTGAGAAACTAGCCCATCGACTTAATGTCCCTTTCATGGTGCTGGGTCACATATTTACAAGTTTATGTATATTTCATGTTAAAAAAGTAATAAAAAGGTGTTTTTTTAAAGTAAGAAAAAAAACCCACCACAACACAACATACATACATAAACAACATACATAGACAAACAAATTGAATAATGAATGGATTCATTAACCCTGTCACCGCCGATGTTGCATTTTAGCACCACACTGATTTAACACCCATGCTACTAAAAGGCATGAAAGTTGGATCAGTTATCCAATATCCTTATGTTGTTAATTTTGGGAGATAAGGAAAGGGTTTATTTGATGCATGTCATTGGGGGATTCACAGTACTGCAGATGCCAACTTTTCGTTACCCAGGTAAGTTTGGTAGAAATGTTTGGCTGAAAAATGTCTGGCGGCGAAAGGGTTAATGTATAGATAGATCAACGAATAAATAACTAAAAGTTAGAAAAAGAAGAAAAGACAAAAAAGACGACAGTGCTGGGTCACATATGACCTACAATTTTAAAAATAAAATTTGGGTGGGGGGTGGTTGTCTGCAGCTCGCAAACCACCAACAGACTGTGCTGCTACGACGCCGCCGAGGAGCTCATGAACCTGGGAGAGGGAGGGGGAGGGAGCATGGCGGAGAGACAGCACCCCGCGGCCCCCACACCCTCTCAGGGGGGACCACCCTGGTTCTCTTACCTGGGCCGAGAGGTGGCGCCCTTCCTGCACTGCTGTTCGTTCTCGTCCAACGCGTCGCTGTGTGAGGACTACGCCACGCAGAGGCCTCCGCTGTCGTGCGAGGGTTACCGGCCCCCCGCGGCTGGTGAGTTTACATCAATGTTTGCTTCGTAATTGCTGTTTGTTGTTGTTGTTATAATGAAGAAGATTTAAAGACCCACCAGGTCACTTGTCAAAATCACGGGTTTCACATGTTTTCCCTCTTATAGCTGGTAAGAAATCTTGTTTTTTACCAGGTTTGACCCCACTGTAGCTTTTCTCAGCTTGTTTCAGTTCATGCCTTTTGCTAACACTCATCACCAGTATAAAGCAATTTAAAGGGTTTTATCCATTAGGCTTACATTGTTGTATGGTGGTATACCACTTGTAAGGACTTTTCCTATCCCTAACCTCAATCAATGATAAGAATATTTGCCTCTGTTAAAGACCCAGCACGTCACGTGTCAAAATCACGGGTTTCACATGTTTTCCCTCTTATAGCTGGTAAGAAATCTTAAAAAACCTTCCTAGCATAAGAGGGAATGTGACACATGACGTGCGGGGTCTTTAAAAGAAATAACTCGAAACAAATAGATCTCTGTGAAAAACTGAAAGAAGCCAGAATAAGGGGAATCCGTGTACTGTGACTCCCATACAAATGTCCCGAAATTGAAAACAAAACATCATTTTAAAGAGCAGCCTCAAATATGCCCGCTGAAACAGTACTGGATTTTTATTTCTCATTTGGTGCATTCATGAAAAACGATAATGGAATAATAACTTGATTTCTTTTTTTTACCAGCTCAAGCGGCGGGTGATCCCCACTTGGTGACCCTGGACGGCCTGAACTACACGTTCAACGGAGAGGGGGACTATGTTTTGCTGCAGGACGAATCGCAGAGGATCAGGGTTCACGTTCGTGCTGCACGTGCTGTGGATGTTGATGGTTAGTGTGTGTGTGAATTGGAGAGAGAGAGAGAATAGAGAGAAGGGGACTATGTTTTGCTGCAGGACGAATCGCAGAGGATCAGGGTTCACGTTCGTGCTGTGGATGTTGATGAGCAAATGAGCAAATATGTGTGTGTGTGTGTGTCAGAGAGAGATAATAGAGAGAAGGGGACTATGTTTTGCTGCAGGACGAATCGCAGAGGATCAGGGTTCACGTTCGTGCTGTGGATGTTGATGGTTAGTGTGTGTGTGAGAGAGAGAGAATAGAGAGAAGGGGACTATGTTTTGCTGCAGGACGAATCGCAGAGGATCAGGGTTCACGTTCGTGCTGTGGATGTTGATGAGCAAATGAGCAAATATGTGTGTGTGTGTGAGAGAGAGAGAATAGAGAGAAGGGGACTATGTTTTGCTGCAGGACGCCTCGCAGAGAATCAGGGTTCACGTTCGAGCTGCACGGGCTGTGGATGTTGATGGTTAGTGTGTGTGTGAATCTGATAGAGAGAGAGAGAGAATAGAGAGGGGGACTATGTTTTGATGCAGGACGCCTCGCAGAGAATCAGGGTTCACGTTCGAACTGCACGTGCTGTGGATGTTGATGGTTAGTGTGTGTGTGAATCGGGATCTTTTTAGATGAGAGGGAATGGATGAGGAGTTGGGTACACTTTTGTAAACAAATATTTGAATGCATGCATTTATTAATTGTTATTTAAGAGTGTGTTTAGTTTCTTGTGTGTTGTGTGTAGCGTGCCCCACAAGACAACTATCCTTGTATGTATGAGGACAAATAAAACAAAGTTGAAGTTGAAGCTCAATCGAAGGAGCCTATGTAGCCTATTTACTCAACTATATTCTAAAATGTGACCCTGCACCACGAAAGGGACATTAAGTCGCTGGGCTAGTTTCTCACATATAATACAGATGTGACCCAGCACCACGAAAGGGACATTAAGTCGCTGGGATAGTTTCTCACATATAATACAGATGTGACCCAGCACCACCAAAGGGACATTAAGTCGCTGGGCTAGTTTCTCACATATAATACAGATGTCACCCAGCACCATGAAAGGGACATTAAGTCGCTGGGCTAGTTTCTCACATATAATACAGATGTGACCCAGCACCACCAAAGGGACATTAAGTCGCTGGGATAGTTTCTCACATATAATACAGATGTGACCCAGCACCACGAAAGGGACATTAAGTCGCTGGGCTAGTTTCTCACATATAATACAGATGTGACCCAGCACCACGAAAGGGACATTAAGTCGCTGGGATAGTTTCTCACATATAATACAGATGTGACCCAGCACCACCAAAGGGACATTAAGTCGCTGGGATAGTTTCTCACATATAATACAGATGTGACTGAGCACCACTAAAGGGACATTAAGTCGCTGGGATAGTTTCTCACATATAATACAGATGTGACCCAGCACCACCAAAGGGACATTAAGTCGCTGGGATAGTTTCTCACATATAATACAGATGTGACCCAGCACCACCAAAGGGACATTAAGTCGCTGGGATAGTTTCTCACATATAATACAGATGTGACCCAGCACCACCAAAGGGACATTAAGTCGCTGGGCTAGTTTCTCACATATAATACAGATGTGACCCAGCACCACCAAAGGGACATTAAGTCGCTGGGCTAGTTTCTCACATATAATACAGATGTGACCCAGCACCACCAAAGGGACATTAAGTCGCTGGGCTAGTTTCTCACATATAATACAGATGTGACCCAGCACCACCAAAGGGACATTAAGTCGCTGGGCTAGTTTCTCACATATAATACAGATGTGACCCAGCACCACCAAAGGGACATTAAGTCGCTGGGCTAGTTTCTCACATATAATACAGATGTGACCCAGCACCACCAAAGGGACATTAAGTCGCTGGGCTAGTTTCTCACATATAATACAGATGTGACCCAGCACCACCAAAGGGACATTAAGTCGCTGGGATAGTTTCTCACATATAATACAGATGTGACCCAGCACCACCAAAGGGACATTAAGTCGCTGGGATAGTTTCTCACAACAGGCTTGCAAAGTAATTTTTGTAATCAATTTTGAGTTATTGGTATTTTTGTGTTCTCTAATATCTTATCTTTCATATGTATAAAGGATTATCTTTAATATGGTCTCTAAGTGGTCTTATAGGTGTTTTAAAACGAGTAGGTCAATGCAGTTTCTTCAGCTAGGCTTGACTTTAGACTGTTTTTTCCAAATGGCCGACGCTCACCCTACTGACTTTAAACGCTCATAACTCTGGAACGGAAAAAGGTACAAGAATGGTTCTTGTATCATTAGAAAGAGAATTGTCTGAAGTTTTCAATTGTATAGTTTTCTCGGAATGGCCAGTTTTACACTTAATGTCCCTTTCGTGGTGCTGGGTCACATATGTGTGATGACATGTACGTACAATATTTTTCTGACTATAAGGCGCTCCTTATAATAAGGCGCGTCCCCCAAATTTTACTCAAACCTTAGAGTTTGTTGTTATATTTTCTTACTGTAACAGCAGTCTTGTTATATGGCGGCTGGGGGCTCAGTTTGGGAAAAGCAGTTTCGCCTTATCGTCCGAAAAATACATAATGTATCTTTTGTTTTATTCACAGGTCAGGTTGGAAATGCCACGCTGTTCACTGCGGTAGCCCTGTCCGTGAAGAATGATACGCCGGTGATAGAGATCAGAATGGACCCAGATGACATAGCTGCAGTGTTGGTCGATGGGGTGGAAGTCGATTTGGACTCCACTGTGTCTGAAATGAACGGTGAGAGAGAGACAGAGAGAGAGAGAGGCACAAAGAAAGAGAGAGAGAAGAGAGAGGGAGTGTGCGTGTGTGTGTTCTTCAGTTTAACGTCCTTCCACTAAAAGTGATTCAGACAAGTATGTGTGTGTGTGTGTGTGAGAGAGAGAGAGAGAGAGTGTGTATGTGTGATTTGAGAGTGTGTGTATGTGTGTGAGAGAGAGAGCAAATATGTGTGTGTGTGTTTGTGAGAGAGAGAGAGAGAGAGAGAGAGAGAGAGATTGTATGTCTGTCTGTCTGTACGTGTGAATTGCTTTAATGTTATATTGATATTATCACGATATTAAACAATGCTCAAAACTACAAGCTTTTGGTCATAATTTGGGAATTTTCAGCTTCAACTCTTCTAGCCGCCATGTATTTTTTGACGTTCTTGGTTGTCCGTTGCATCTCAACCAACAAGAGGGGGGGGGGGGGGTAACTATTTTTTTCGAGCGCCCATGTGTTGCTTTAACTAAAAAACGTCGCTGACGTAAGCTCTGAAAATACACAAACACCTGGCAGGCCAGTTGGCAGTGAATGTCTTTGCGTTTGGTGGGAGTGAAGTGTGCTGTACTGGGCAAATGCACTCACCCCATGGTGATAGAAGAGTTCATATGAACAGCCTTTGTCGACCAGCTGACCAATCTTGTCAGGTTTTTTGTGGGTTTTTTTTTGTTGCTGTTCCATCTTCTGGGCCGTACAGCGGCGTTGCTCCCACGCCGCTCATTCCGAGTCCCAATTCGCAGCCACACCTCCGCACGTTCAGGTCGCAGAATCCGAAACCAGCAGTCCAAGAGGAGCGAATCTATGTTAGACCCGTCAGGAGGCAGCCAACCCGAGGAGACACTGCACTGCTGCTGAGTCACTTCGGTGGAGTTCAGTACAATCTTGCCAGGATTGTTATTATATATCGGGGGGAAATCAGATCAGCATGTTCTTTTCCCTCAACCTTTGGTAACCTCTGTGGTATATATTTAAAGTATATACTTGTGGCGGTACCATAGCCGATGAGGTTTAACCGAGGCGTGGTTGCCGCTACACCTATCTGTATTGTTACAAAATTGGGACTTTGCTGGAGTTGCACTGCGTCCGGGCATTGCCTCCAGTATTGTTCCCACCATCTTTGTATCTACAAATGTCCCATATGTGTCTGTTCCTGACCGAGAGGACGTAAAACACCATTTATCATTCATACCTCTGTGGTATTTTTTTGTGTGCAGGCGTGACGCTGCACCGCAACCTGACAGGGGAGAGCACTGTGGAGTTCACCGTGGTTCTGGACACGGTGGGGTTGTCCGTCCTGGTGTCGGCGACCCCCGACCTCTTGAACATCATGGTGCTGGTGGGGTCATCGCAGCTCAAAGGTTCGTCGATCGAAGAAACGTATCCACAAGCCCGCCTTGTTAAGACTGTGTCATGGGGCGCACACACACACACACACACTCACACACACACGCACGCACGCACGCACGCTCGCTCGCACGCACGCACGCACGCACGCACCCTCCCTCCCTCCCTCCCTCCAACACACACACACACACACACACACACACACACACACACACACACAGTGTCGAGTGGCACAGTGGTAGCGCATTCGCTTTGTGTCAAGTAAACCCGAGTTCAAACCTGGGTACAGGGGATTTTTCCTCTCACTTAACACTAGGCCTTAACGGTCTGAACGTGGAGTCTTTCGGATGAGACGATAAACCAAGGTCCCGTGTGCCCATGCACTTAGCATACGTTAAACCCAGTGGCAACGAAAAAGTTGTCATTTGGTGAAAATTTACACCCCCCCCCTTTTCCTTCCTCATCAGTCACACAAAAATCGCATGCAAAAAAACAACAACAAAAACAAATTGGATGGTGCTCTTCTGGCTGCGACGCGCTCTCCAGGTGGGAGCAACCCGAATTTCACAGAGACGCCTCTGTGACTATAAAGTACCTAATGTCTATGCCTAATGCCTAATGCTGAAACACACACACACACACACATGCACGCGCACACACACACACACGCACGCACGCACGCACGCACGCACGCACACGCACACGCACACACACACACACAGAGGAAATAAAGATGAACAATTTACGAGCTGCTGTGGGCTGTTTTTCTTTGTGCAGGTCAGCTCCAAGGGCTGCTGGGAAACTACAACGGGGACAAGAGCGACGATCTGTGGCCGCGGCAAGGGGGACAGATCCCCTCCTCATCCAGCATGTTGGACGTCCACTACCGCTTTGGAATAACATGTACGTGGTTCAAGGAGCTGTTGTTGCTGTTGTTCACGTACCCTGGATAAAACAGACCTGTTGTCCGTAATCATTACGTTTTGAGACCTCCGATTACGCTATTACGGTCAGCAACAAAACAATCCGCATTTCCGCTGAACAAGTGCAGGGGGAAAAAAGAAAAGGAAATCAAAAGAAGGCATGGCGTTTGAGCCGTACTCGCTACTGTGTCGTCTGCTATCAAAGGTATCACATCGAGTGATGTCCCTTGAATGAATACTTCCGGTTTATTTCTCCATGCCGACGTTTTTCTAGGTACGAAGTGCAAAATTTCGGCAGTTGTCGAGGTTGGGTTTGGATGGGAAGTTGCAGCATGCGTGTACCCCCCCCCCAGCTCAACAAAAGGTAGCGAAATATTCTGGTGAAAGGATTTCTCGGACAGCAAAATTACGGACAGGACAGATGCCTGAAATTGCTGTTTTCAGAGCTTGGGATTACTGACAGTGAAGATTTGGGGTAAATGGGTCTGCTAAAAGACTCCAGGGATCATCCCAACAGCCCAAGCACTTGAACACTATGGTACAAGTGCATCAGCTGTGGATGAGAACATTACGTGTGTGACCGTTTTTGATTGCCCCGCCACGTGGGCAGCCACACTCGTTCAAGGGTCTGAATGCTCTTTCCTGTTTTGTCTTTAGCCATGACAAGCTCCTAGCATAACATCGTCAGTCTCCAAAATCTCCAGAAGACGGGAGTGTAGCTGCCCATGTGGCGGGGTAATCAAAACCAGTCACACACGTATCTTGAAATATAATGATGTTCAAGTGTTTCCGCTGTTGGGATGATCCCTGTTTTTTCAGCACTTTTCCATTTCTGCTGTTTTTGTTTCCCTCTGTTGTTGTTTTTCACACATGCTGCTGTGTATGAGAGAGAGAGAGAGAGAGAGCACTGGAACTGGATTGTAATGTGAGGCCTCCGGCCTGTCCACACGAGGACATGTACAACAAACCACAACATTCGATCGAGATAATGAAAACACCTTGATGATAACTCAGAATCACTGTGACAAAATTACATCGATTCTTCTCTTAGACAAAGGGCATAGCCACGTCTCTCGTTATCTAACTGTGCAGAGCGTAACATTTTGATGTAGCCTTGGTGTTCGTTCTATCCTATGTCAGTTAGTCTGACACAGCCTTAAGCCAAGCCGGCAAATTAATGATAAAAAAAGATTCCAGTGGCATCAATAATGATAACCCTAACGATGATGCATCAATAATGATAACCCTAACGATGATGCATCAATAATGATAACCCTAACGATGATGCATCAATAATGATGACCCTAACGATGATGCATCAACAATGATAACCCTAATGATGATGCATCAACAATGATGACCCTAACGATGATGCATCAACAATGATAACCCTAATGATGATGCATCAACAATGATGACCCTAACGATGATGCATCAATAATGATGACCCTAACGATGATGCACTAATAATGATGACCCTAACGATGATGCACCAATAATGATGACCCTAACGATGGTGACTTTTTCTTTGTCCCCAGGGCAAGTGCAAGGAGAGGATTCTCTGCTAACCCCCCAGGATTCAGAGGACAACCCTCCAGGGTCCACAGACACGGAATACGTTCCCGCCTTCGTGGACGCCATGCAAGACGAACAGCTCAGGTCAGACTTGAGATTTGTCAGGAAATAATGTCCTAAAGCCGACAGAGCTGTTCTGGAGATCAAATCGTCGGTGAAATTCAAAAACCTTGTATCTCAATTTTGGTAGTTTTGAGAAAAAACCGAAATAAACTGTTTTAAAAATTAACAGCGTTGACCACAATTGATTAACTATGATGAATATGTTGTTCAAGATGTTGCTAGTTTAGTCCTGCATTGTTAAAGTTAAATAAATCCTTTGTTCGACCTCATTTAGAGTATGCTGACATAATATGGAATCCATTTTTAAGGCGCCAGTCTATACAAATAGAAAAAATCCAAAGGCTTAAGCGACTTAAAGAATGTAGAAATTTGACTTATTATGAAAGGCTATGCTGTTTGAATTTACATTGACTGAAAGGAAGAAGACTGAGAGGGGGGACCTTATTCAGGCATACAACATGTTCAATGGTATAGATAATATTTCAATTGATTCCATCTTTTGTGTTTCACATGTTACTAACACCAGAAATTCTGAGAGTCAAATTGATGTCAAGTATTGTAGAACTAATAAAAGAAAATGTTCTTATTCACACAGAGTTGCTAATCACCGGAATTGTTTATCATCTAACATGAAATTTGCACCTAATACTAATACATGGTGTAACAGTGGTGTAGAGTGGCACAGTGGTATCGCGTTCGCTTCGTGTCAAGTAAACCCGAGTTCGAACCTGGGTACAGGGGATTTTTTCCTCTCATTCTGCACTAGGCCTTAACGGTCTGAATGTGGAGTCTTTCCGATGAGACGATAAACCGAGGTCCCGTGTGCCCATGCACTTAGCATACGCTAAACCCAGTGGCAACGAAAAAGTTGTCATTTGGTCAAGTTTACCCCCCTCCCTCATCAATGACAAAAATCGCATGCAAATTTATTTTTTTAAATGGTTGGCGCGCCTCCGGCTGCGACGCCCTCTCCAGGTGGGAGCAACCCGAATTTCACAGAGCCGCCTCTGTGACTATGAAGTACCTAATACCTAATACATTCAAGACCCTTTTGGATACAAGTCCAAGATCTTTTTGTGATTTTGATTAATGGATGGCATTGAGCATTATTATTGATAGGCATGCAACCAGACCAAAAAAAAGAGGGGACGTTGTATAGGCCGCGAGGCCTACGGCTATGAAAGCCTGTCCCTATGTACTTACCATACCTACCTACAATATTGTTCTCAATCAATCAATCTGTTTATTGGCTTCATAACAAGAAGAATTCATCTTGTGCGTGGGGATAAAAACATATTATAAACTAACACACGTATCAACAGTACATAAAATGAACAGATACTCTGTTACAGGAACGGGACGGAGGAGTTATGTGGGGACAACCTTGAGTGCATCTTCGACCTCCAGCTGACGGGGAAAGAATCCATCGCCCAGTCCACCAAAGAGTTCAGCGATCGCTTCGAGGCCGTCGTCAAGGAGATCGCTCCAGGTAACCCGTTTGGAGGATAACTCTAATAATCTTCGCCAGACTTGTGTAGATTCGGACCCATGCTTCTTAAACTCACTCGGCACTGGCCGGTTGCTTCCCCTTACAACCGTTTAGGACGGGCCATTCGACTAGGTTCGAAAACCCGTCACCACAAAAAAGTTATGAAAAGTTATGGACTGATATTTTCGGATAAGATTACTAACACCATGCACTAAACGATCGTAAAATATCAGATTCCATACCTTCGTCGTTTGTCTCCTATTGACGAAAACAGCTAACACATAGAAAGAAGGAACATTTCACATTCCGATCTTTGACCCCCCTCTACAACCAAACCTAAATGGGAAGTCTGCAATGATTGGTTGATTTCAAGAGAGGCAAGGTCAAAGCAAACTGAAAATAGGTTATGACTTTGCACCGGAAAGCTGGTTACATGCCATAAATCAAAACCTCTTGAAAACTCTATGAGCCGGAGCCGGGCCATTCGTCCTAAGCGGTTGTGCAAGCCATGAGCCGAATTCAGCTCATTCGTCCCGTGTGAGTTAACCCTTGTGCGTTTACAAAAGTTGTGACCAAAAAATGTTTCTTCTAAGTGTTGCCATTCTTTTGATTTTTCCAACATGAAAAATGAGGTCACTTTGAAATAATGTTGACTGTGGAATGAAATTCTGCTTAACGTTCTCCGGTCTGGAAAAGACACGTATGGGACATTAGTAGAATGTAAATATGGTGGGAACGATCCTGGAGGCAGTGCAACACCAGGGGAAAGTCCCAAATTTTTGTTGCTTCTTCCTCTTCTTCTGCGTTCCCAGGCCATATGGCCATAATGGGTAAGGTACGTATGTGTCCGGTTTTCAGTTTTCACTGGTCTCCCTGCTTCGTACAGCCAACACATTCCGATTTCGGAGGAGCTCAAGGGAGAAAAATTATTTGGAAGATTTTTTGGAAAAAAGGCAGGAGAATGGGCCAATAAGTCAGAAAGATAGTAGATGATAAAAAGCAAAGGGAAAAGGCAGAGTCAAAGAGAGTGGTAGATTAGAAGAACTTCCACAAGGTGGGGGAACTATTTTTACGAAAGAGGATTTTTTTTTACAATACAGATGTGTATTGGACTGTGGAAAGAAAAGTAATTAAACTAAAAACAGGTTAATGCAGTGTGTTGTACCTTTGACAAAATGTTGACATTTTCCTCCCAGTGGTTCGCTGCCCCTACGTCAATCAACTCGCCAACGGTAATCGCTCTCTGGAGGGGCAGGCGGTGGGGAGCGAAGCTACCTTCCACTGCGAAGAGGGCTTCAAGTTGACCAATCAAACGGCGGCTCTGCTCGTCTGCATGGAGTCCGGCCAGTGGAGCGGAACTGCACCGGACTGCGTGATTGGTGGGTTAAATATATAACACGGGGCTGCGTAATTGGTGGGTTAAATATAGAACACGGGGCTGCGTGATTGGTGGGTTAAATATAGAACACGGGGCTGCCTGATTGGTGGGTTAAATATAGAACACGGGGCTGCGTGATTGGTGGGTTAAATATAGAACATGGGGCTGCGTGATTGGTGGGTTAAATATAGAACACGGGGCTGCCTGATTGGTGGGTTAAATATAGAACATGGGGCTGCGTGATTGGTGGGTTAAATATAGAACACGGGGCTGCGTGATTGGTGGGTTAAATATAGAACACGGGGCTGCCTGATTGGTGGGTTAAATATAGAACACGGGGCTGCGTGATTGGTGGGTTAAATATAGAACACGGGGCTGCCTGATTGGTGGGTTAAATATAGAACATGGGGCTGCCTGATTGGTGGGTTAAATATAGAACACGGGGCTGCCTGATTGGTGGGTTAAATATAGAACACTGATTGGTGGGTTAAATATAGAACATGGGGCTGCGTGATTGGTGGGTTAAATATAGAACACGGGGCTGCCTGATTGGTGGGTTAAATATAGAACATGGGGCTGCCTGATTGGTGGGTTAAATATAGAACACGGGGCTGCCTGATTGGTGGGTTAAATATAGAACATGGGGCTGCCTGATTGGTGGGTTAAATATAGAACACGGGGCTGCGTGATTGGTGGGTTAAATATAGAACATGGGGCTGCCTGATTGGTGGGGGGCTGCGTGATTGGTGGGTTAAATATAGAACATGGGGCTGCCTGATTGGTGGGTTAAATATAGAACATGGGGCTGCCTGATTGGTGGGTTAAATATAGAACATGGGGCTGCCTGATTGGTGGGTTAAATATAGAACACGGGGCTGCCTGATTGGTGGGTTAAATATAGAACACGGGGCTGCCTGATTGGTGGGTTAAATATAGAACACGGGGCTGCGTGATTGGTGGGTTAAATATAGAACATGGGGCTGCCTGATTGGTGGGTTAAATATAGAACATGGGGCTGCGTGATTGGTGGGTTAAATATAGAACACGGGGCTGCCTGATTGGTGGGTTAAATATAGAACACGGGGCTGCCTGATTGGTGGGTTAAATATAGAACATGGGGCTGCCTGATTGGTGGGTTAAATATAGAACACGGGGCTGCCTGATTGGTGGGTTAAATATAGAACACGGGGCTTGATTGGTGGGTTAAATATAGAACATGGGGCTGCCTGATTGGTGGGTTAAATATAGAACACGGGGCTGCCTGATTGGTGGGTTAAATATAGAACATGGGGCTGCCTGATTGGTGGGTTAAATATAGAACATGGGGCTGCCTGATTGGTGGGTTAAATATAGAACACGGGGCTGCCTGATTGGTGGGTTAAATATAGAACACGGGGCTGCCTGATTGGTGGGTTAAATATAGAACATGGGGCTGCGTGATTGGTGGGTTAAATATAGAACACGGGGCTGCCTGATTGGTGGGTTAAATATAGAACATGGGGCTGCGTGATTGGTGGGTTAAATATAGAACATGGGGCTGCCTGATTGGTGGGGCTGCCTGATTGGTGGGTTAAATATAGAACACGGGGCTGCCTGATTGGTGGGTTAAATATAGAACACGGGGCTGCGTGATTGGTGGGTTAAATATAGAACACGGGGCTGCCTGATTGGTGGGTTAAATATAGCGGGGCTGATTGGTGGGTTAAATATAGACATGGGGCTGCACATGGGGCTGCGTGATTGGTGGGTTAAATATAGAACACGGGGCTGCCTGATTGGTGGGTTAAATATAGAACATGGGGCTGCCTGATTGGTGGGTTAAATATAGAACACGGGGCTGCGTGATTGGTGGGTTAAATATAGAACACGGGGCTGCCTGATTGGTGGGTTAAATATAGAACATTGGTGGGTTAAATATAGAACACGGGGCTGCCTGATTGGTGGGGAACACGGGGCTGCGTGATTGGTGGGTTAAATATAGAACACGGGGCTGCGTGATTGGTGGGTTAAATATAGAACATGGGGCTGCGTGATTGGTGGGTTAAATATAGAACACGGGGCTGCTGTGATTGGTGGGTTAAATATAGAACACGGGGCTGCATTGGTGGGTTAAATATAGAACATGGGGCTGCCTGATTGGTGGGTTAAATATAGAACACGGGGCTGCGTGATTGGTGGGTTAAATATAGAACATGGGGCTGCCTGATTGGTGGGTTAAATATAGAACATGGGGCTGCGTGATTGGTGGGTTAAATATAGAACATGGGGCTGCGTGATTGGTGGGTTAAATATAGAACATGGGGCTGCCTGATTGGTGGGTTAAATATAGAACATGGGGCTGCGTGATTGGTGGGTTAAATATAACATGGGGCTGCGTGATTGGTGGGTTAAATATAGAACACGGGGCTGCGTGATTGGTGGGTTAAATATAGAACACGGGGCTGCGTGATTGGTGGGTTAAATATAGAACATGGGGCTGCCTGATTGGTGGGTTAAATATAGAACACGGGGCTGCGTGATTGGTGGGTTAAATATAGAACACTGATTGGTGGGTTAAATATAGCACGGGGCTTGGTGGGTTAAATATAGAACATGGGGCTGCCTGATTGGTGGGTTAAATATAGAACACGGGGCTGCCTGATTGATGGGTTAAATATAGAACATGGGGCTGCCTGATTGATGGGTTAAATATAGAACATGGGGCTGCGTGATTGGTGGGTTAAATATAGAACACGGGGCTGCGTGATTGGTGGGTTAAATATAGAACATGGGGCTGCCTGTTAAATTGGTTTTTTTTTTTTTTGATTGGTGGGTTAAATATAGAACATGGGGCTTGATTTGGGTTAAATATAGAACATGGGGCTGCGTGATTGGTGGGTTTTGTGGGGCACTGATTGGTGGGTTAAATATAGAACATGGGGCTGCGTGATTGGTGGGGGGGGGCTGCCTGATTGGTGGGGGAACACGGGGCTGCGTGATTGATGGGTTAAATATAAATTTTGGGGCTGCCTGATTGGTGGGTTAAATGACAATGATGAAAAAGGATATTTTTTATGTTGAACCCGTTGACTGCCAGAGGTTAAAGAAAACGTCATTGTACAAATCATGACATGAAAAAAAACCAATCTGGCAAAACCTCAGGGTGGTATAACTCTCTTGAGTGTGCGAGAGCAAAAACCAGAGTGTCAGAGTTATTCCACTTCGTCTGATGACGTCATCAGTGATGTCATCAAGTCAGTAATGTGATACATTTATGGCAGTCAAGGTGTTAAGTCATGCAGTAACGCACTGTTGCTTTAACACAATATGTTTCCTTGTACATATAAATCTGAAGGAAAACAAACTTCGCTGGTTTTTCGTCCATTACACCCAGACCTGAGTCAGGACAAGGAAAACATCCTGCTGTACATCGCTACTGATGATGATGATCATGATGGTGATGATGATGGTGATGATGATGATGATGATTGTGATGATGATGATGATTTTTAATGATGATGATGATGATGATTTTTAATCTTCATCCATTACACCCAGACCTGAGTCAGGATGAGGACAACATCCTGCTGTACATTGCCATCGGCAGTGCCTTTGGAGGTTTTGTCGTCGTCGTCCTCATTGCCGTCTTCATCGTCTGGGGGGCTCGACGATGGCGACGAAAGCACGTCGCCAAGTCCACAGACACACGGTGAGAACATAGTTCTTTTTTTGTTTTAATTGTTTTAGACGTGTGTGTGCATTAAGCTGCATCTGAACTCACTCGGCACTGGCCAGTTGCTTCCCCTTACAACCGTTTCGGACGGGCCATTTGACTAGGTTCGAAAACCCATCACCACAAAAAAGTTATGGACTGATATTTTCAGGTAACATTACTAACACCATGCACTAATCGATCGTAAAATATCAGATTCCATGCCTTCGTCGTTTGTCTCCTATTGACGCAAACACGTCACACATAGAAAGAAGGAAAATTTCACATTCCGATCTTTGACCCCCCTCTACAACCAAACCTGAATGTAAACTCTGCAATGATTGGTTGATTTCAAGAGAAGCAAGGTCAAAGCAAACCGAAAATAGGTTATGACTCGCACCGGAAAGCTGGTTACACGCCAGAAATCAAAAACTCTTATGAGCCGGATCCGGGCCATTCGTCCTAAACGGTTGTGCTAGCCATGAGCCGTAGCCGGAGTGAGTTAACCCTATTTTCGCTCAGTCGGAAACGGTTGAGTGCCACCTTCATGAGCCGGAGCCGGAGTGAGTTTGAAAACCCTATTTTCGCTCACTGTTTCAGGTCGGAGACGGAGCAGTTTGAGTTGCCCACCTTCTTCGATCCGTCCCCCGTCCCCAACCCTGTGTTTGAAAACCCTCTGTTCCTAACCAGGTGAGAGAGATGGGAGAGAGAGGGAGGAGAGAGAGAGGGAGGGAGAGGGGGGGGAGGGAGGAGAAGAGAGAGGGAGAGGGAAAGAGAGAGAGAGGGATGGAGAGGGATGGAGAGAGGGAGGGAGGGAGGGGGAGGGGGAGGGAAAGAGAGGGAGAGGGAAAGAGAGAGAGAGAGACATGGAGAGAGAGGGAGAGAGGGAGGGAGGGAGGGGGGTGGAGAGAGGAGGAAGAGAGAGAGAGAGAGAGAGAGGGATGGAGAGAGAGAGAGGGGGGAGGGAGAGAGAGGGAGGGGGGAGAGAGATGGGAGAGGGAAGAGAGAGGGATGGGAGGGAGAGAGAGAGAGAGACATGGAGAGGGATGGAGAGAGAGAGAGGGAGAGAGATGGAGAGGAGGGAGGGAGGAGGAGGGAGGGGGGATGGGGAGGGAGATGGGAGAGGAAGAGAGAGAGAGAGAGAGATGGGAGAGAGAGGGGAGAGAGAGAGGGATGGGAGAGGGAAAGAGAGAGGGATGGGAGAGAGAGGAGAGGGAGGGAGAGAGGGGGGGGAGGGAGAGAAAGAGAGAGGGATGGGAAAGAGGGAGAGGGAATGGAGAGAGAGAGACATGGAGAGGGATGGAGGGAGAGGAGGGAGGGAGATGGGAGAGGGAGAGAGAGAGAGAGGGGTGGGAGAAGAGAGAGAGAGAGAGAGGGAAAGAGAGAGGGATGGGAAAGAGAGAGAGATGGAGAGGGATGGAGAGGGATGGAGAGAGGGAGGAGGGAGATGGAGAGATAGAGAGAGAGGGGTGGGAGAGAGAGAGAGAGAGGATGGAGGGGAGAGAGAGAGAAGAGGGATGGAGAGAGAAGAGAGAGATAGAGAGAGGGAGGGAGAGAGAAAGAGAAAGAGAAAGAGAGAAGGGGGAGAGAGAGGGGGATGGAGGGAAAGAAAAGGGAAAAGAGATAGGGGATAGGGAAGAGAGGGAGATACATAGAGAGAGTGTGGGGTGGGTGGGTGAGGGATGTGTGGGTTAGAGAGAGGATGAGAGAGGGAGGGAAAGAGAGGGTGGATGGAGGGAAAGAAAAGGGAAAAGAGAGAGGGAGAGAGACGCAGAGAGAGTGGAGGGAGAGAGTGAATGGGGTGGGGTGGGGGGGAGAGGATGAGAGAAAGGGAGGGAGAGGGGTAGAGAAAGGGGGAAAGAGAGAGAGAGTGGAAGGGGTGGGGGGAAGAGATAAAGAGAACACGAAGGAGAGAGAGAGGGAAAAGAGAGGGAGAGTTACCTATTATATAATTAGTCATTTTAGATGCAGGGCTCTCAGTTAGGGGGGGAAGAAACTCCTTATTATTGTATAGAACCAAATATCTTTATTTTAAGATTACTATTATTGATAACCCTCCATTTGTTTGTTTTTGTTTATTTTTCTCTGTTTTCACAGCCTGGAGAGCTTAACGAACGAGGATGGAATTTTCAAGATCCCCAGGCCGAGGTTCGTGGACCCGAAAATCCACACAGAATATTTCTGAGGTTCCTACGATTTGAGGGTCATGACGTTTCTTCACCTCGCTACCCACATCACCAGGACATCACAGAAGACTTGGAACCCCCAGAAGGCGCCAGTTGGACCCAGGGGCGCGCACTGGTCCAGCCGCCTGCCCTACCAACTCAAGAGCAGCCCTTCACCGTCCCTGGAAGTTCCTGTGGTTATGTTTCAGAGGGTGTAGACACACACGCACACTCACACACTGGACATTCCATTAAGCACGCGCGGATACATAACTGCTGTCGACTCGGTGACCGCTTAAAGACCCACCAGGTCACGTGTCAAAATCACGGGTTTCACGCGTTTTCCCTCTTATAGCTGGTGAGAAATCATCTTGTTTTGACCAGGCTTGACTCCCATGCAGATGTCCCCGAATCGAAAACGAAACGTCATTTTAAAGAACAGCCTCAATTTGAAGTTGGGAACATTTGTATGTGGGTCACAGCTACCCAGAAACCCCCCCCAAGGGACTTTTAATCGTGGTGCGTCAGTGTGTCTTTGAGGTATGACGCGAAGGAATCCTCGTGAAAGTGTCCGCAAGAGTGTACCACCCTTGTCCTTTCTCTGCCAGACTAGACTTGTGAAGGGCAGTCCAGAGCTGGTGCAGATGCTGTTGTTGTCGTTGTCTTATCCTGGCTTAAAGACTCCAGGGATCATCCCAGGGATAAGAACATTACGTGCGTGACCGTTTTTGATTACCCTGCCACACTCCGACTTCGGAGGAGGTGCAGATGCAAATTCTGCCCCCTGTCTACGGAGGTTTCACTTGTTTCAAAACGGATCCTGCAATTTGCTGCGGTCACACCCAGACCCGCCATCGCCCGTGGAGATCTGAATCAGAATGTTTCCTATCTGGATATGCACTGCGTATGCAGCGTTGTGGCGCGATGCAGCGGGAAGGAATGTGCCGTATTTTACGGACTATAAGGCGATACTTTTTTGCCCAGACTGAAATCCTTGCGCCTTATAACATGACTGATAACATAGTAAGAAAATAAGAGTAACAAAATCTGGATTTTTAGTCAGGTTTGGGGGTTGCGGTGCCTTATAATCGGGTGCGCAAAATACTGTACCAAAAATGAACTAAATGCCATCAGATAAACAAGGAAACTAAAAACAGAGTGTGAGGTCTCCCCAGCGCTTCACGGCTCAGATCAAGCCAAAACGTCAAAATCGTGCTGCGTGGTTTGAAAATAAATGTTTTCCATCCTGCTGAGATAAGCTTAAAAAAAATCTGCTGCAACAAAAACTTTTATGATTGTGATATACTTTGATGCAACAACACATGTGTCCTGATCTTTCAATAAAGCTCGTCGTCCTTTTTTAAAAGAAATTATCTTCAAAAGACATGACGGGGGGGAAATCGTGTGCATGTGTGTGTTCAAAAAAGAAAAAGTGATCCCAGCTCTAGGGGGAGGATGAGGGTCTTCCAAAAGAGACGTGACGTCGGTGTTAAGTGTAAGGGAGTCAGCGCTTGGTTAAAAAACAAAAACAACACCCTTGATTAAGACACACAAAAATGGTGGTCATCCATTAAGTATGACTGGTGGCAAAATTTTGGTGAATTGAAAATGTTTCCGTAAATCTTGATAAAATAACCTGAGCTTGAAATTTGACTTTGGTTCAGTGAGAGAATCAGCGCTCTCGTCTCGTCACGCATTTGCCAAGGTCAGTCAGCGAAAGTGCGGAGAACTCGTTTTCTGTCTTGGCATATTCGGCAAAATCATGGAAATGAATCAGTTGTCAAAACGTTGACAATATAAATATAAATATAAATCTGGTCACTTTTTCTGTTAAAACACTAAAGAAAAAAAGAGAAAAAGGATTATTATTATTATTGAAGTAATGATATATAATAAAAACTAAACGAGCTTCTTCCACTAAAGGGAGCAAAAGCTCAGTAGTTGGCGCTGATTGACGTGTGGTTGAGAAGGGGAGCCAACCTGGGTGGAGTTATGGTGAAAGTTCGTTGCCCTGACAACAACAGAGTGATGGTTATCGCCATGGGAACAGTCAACGTGTAGGTCATTATCATGGAAGGTCAAAGCGAAGGTCGTTTGTCGTGGGAACAGTCAATGTCATTGCCATGGGAATAATGTGAAGGTTATTTGCCATGGAAACAGTTGATGTGAAGGTCATTGCCATGGGAACCGTCAAGGTGAAGGTAACTGCCATGGAAGCAAATCAAAGTGAAGGTCGTTGTCACAGAAACAGTTAATGTGAAGGTCGTTGCCATGGGAACAGTCAACATGAAGACCATTGTCACGGAAACGGTAAAACAATTAAGGCCATTGTCATGGAAACAGTCAATGCACAGGTTATTGCCATGGGAAACACGCAAGGTAAAGGTCATTGCCAAGGGAACAATGAAGGTGAAGGTCACGAACCCACCCTTGTCCTTGGGGGGAAAAAACGGCACCGAATTTACCTTGACTCAGAATAAACTTGTTTGTTTGTTAATTTTGTTTAGTTTTTTTGGGGTGTCTTTTTCACTTAAAATGTGAAACAGAATGAAATGTTGCTTGTTGTTAATTTTTTGGGGTGTCTATTTCACTTGCAATGTGGAATAAGATGAAATGTTGCTTATGTTGTTGTTGTCTATTTCACTTGCAATGTGGAATAAGATGAAATGTTGCTTA
The DNA here is from genome assembly GCA_017654935.2 of Phymorhynchus buccinoides. Taxonomy (NCBI): domain Eukaryota; kingdom Metazoa; phylum Mollusca; class Gastropoda; order Neogastropoda; family Raphitomidae; genus Phymorhynchus; species Phymorhynchus buccinoides. The sequence goes on along the minus strand of CM065705.1, from coordinate 8,593,164 downwards.
TGTTGTTGTTGTCTATTTCACTTGCAATGTGGAATAAGATGAAATGTTGCTTATGTTGTTGTTGTCTATTTCAGTTGCAATGTGGAATAAGATGAAATGTTGCTTATGTTGTTGTTGTCTATTTCACTTGCAATGTGGAATAAGATGAAATGTTGCTTATGTTGTTGTTGTCTATTTCAGTTGCAATGTGGAATAAGATGAAATGTTGCTTATGTTGTTGTTGTCTATTTCAGTTGCAATGTGGAATAAGATGAAATGCGCTTTCGTTTGCAAATTGTGAACGGCCAGTACAGATAAAAACCTGACCACCCTAAAGTGTCTTTTCCTGACCAAGGAACTCAATCGCTCAGGGACGGATTGTATCTGAATCGAAACTGCGGCTGTTCTTGTTTATTCTAATTTTTAGAAAAAAAGTAAGTGGTATGCAAATTTATTCCCCGTGGAATAAGATGAAATGGAGTTGTAATTTTTGCAATGTCGAAAAGACGAAAATCATGTTGTTGACACAATGTGGAATAAATGAAATGCGCTTTCGTTTGCAAATTGTGAACGGCCAGTACAGATAAAAACCTGACCACCCTAAAGTGTCTTTTCCTGACCAAGGAACTCATTCGCTCAGGGACCGAAACTGCGGCTGTTCTTGTTTATTCTAATTTTTAGAAAAAAAGTAAGTGGTATGCAAATTTATTCCCCGTGAGGGGAGATAATTTTTAGTCGAAAAGACGAAAATCAGACACAGGGATAAATGAAACTATCTCACCTCCCCCCCCCCCCCACATCCACACACTTTCACGCATGCACACACACACACACACACACATACCCAAAATTTAGGATGAAGCTAAAAAAATAACCACAAATAGCTATGAATGTGTTGCTACTCCACATAAGAGTCCACTATGAGGATTGGGTTTTTTACTGGTTTTTTTTAGCCTGGACTCGATAAATAGAGCGGAATGGCTGACGCTTCCAGCACTGTCTGGAATTATGTGCTATAGGGTATAATGATGGAAGTGTCGTGTTATGAATTGTACTACATTTTTTGTTTCAGGGGTGGGATTTTGTCCGGTTTTTGCATGAAATCTGGTATTTTAAAAACAATTCCGACATTGAAAAGAAAAATTTCCGGCCAAAAAAAAATCGGGAAGAAACGCACTCTTGTTTCGGTTTCGTTCGGTCGCGGTATTAAGACAATCCTAACTTCCGCCATGTCAATCATGGCCGGCCGTACAGTTCAGCGCGGCGATTACTTTAGTGACAAAGGATTGAAAAGCAAGTGGAGCTGGAAGTGGGCTGAGCGCAAAATCAACGGAGAAACACTTGGGCTCCACATTCGAAAAATGGAAGAACCTGGAATTGCCGTTTGTCTTCTGTGCTCGGTCAAAATCACGTACGACAGCAGTGGTGCCAAGGCACTTGAAGCTCACATCCAATCTTTTTTCTTTGTTTTTGTAAGGTGTTTGTAAATGCATGCAAAGGGGTTACTGTTTTAAGAGAGAGGTATGAGTTCTAAATATATTTCGTTAAAATGGGTTATTCCAACCCATTTTATGATTTATTTCAAGGCCTTATGTGGCGCCATTTCTCCTATAGGCTTTATTTTATTGTATTTGTTTATTAAATTTTGTTCAGGGGGTGGGCCGCGGGTTGTTGAAAATCTAGTTTTCCTTTTTTTTTTCTTTGGTCAAATCCCACCCCTGTTGTTTTCAGGTCTTGTACGTTGTTAAGCTTCATGGATTTGTGTTTTGCTATTCGTGGTCGAACTTTACGCGGTGACAGTCCTGAGATAACCATAGCTGTTGACGGGACTATAACAGGCTAACTAACTAACTTTTGTCTGATAGAAAGTGTGGCTAATGCGAACATGTGTGTGTGTGCCTTATTTTTCGGACCATTAGGCGCGTGTGTGTATAGCCCTATCCTACAACCAAGTAAGAAAGTTCGGACGAGTGATGTCCCTTGCGTGCCCTGGTGAGTTCCGGTCACACACACACATACACAGTGACACACACACACACACACACACGCGCGCACGCGCATGCGCGCACACGCACACGCACACACACACGCACACACACACACACACACACACACACACACACACTATGACAGTAAAGAGAAAGAGGAGCCGCTGTAGCTCGCTAGCTCGTAATCCGTCATGATTTGCGAGTTTTCCGTGGGTTGTTTGTGCACTTTAACAAGTACTTTGCCGGAACTCACCTGCGACACACCAGAGCAGGGGCAGGTAACGCTAATTGATCGAGTTTCGGGAAACTGCTATAAGGCGAATAGGACAATTTTCAAGAAAAATCTGAAACAAATTAAAGAAAAAGGCGCCTTCGTTTATAAGGCGATGCACACCTTGCAAAACAAAGTAAAACTTTGAAGCCCGTATGCGTCCGGTAAACGCTTGCCGACCGCCATTATTGCTGTCATAAACGAGAGTTGGCTCCCCTTTTAAATTATCGAACTTCCGTCTGTGCTACTTCCTGTTGTTGTGTTTGGAATTTTCTTGGCGAAAACTGATAGAATTCTGCCATTTTAAGCTCCACGACGATGCTTTTTACATCCAATGAAAGGTTATGGCATCTGTTGGATGTTTTCTCGGACGATAATAGGGATTTTGAAGCATTTTAACGTGAGTATTCGTCGTATCGGCGATTCGTTACCACTTTCGATGTCTAGACTCACAGTAGACTGTACTGAGCACGGCAATCGCTGCCTCTCTTCTCACGATTTTGTTCACTTATAGGGCGCCCTCGTTTATTAGGAGCATAGGTCGAAATTGGAAGAAACAAAATAACGCCTTATAACCCAAAAGTTACGGTTCATGCGGTGTAGAGTGGCACAGTGGTAGCGCATTCGCTTCGTGTCAAGTAAACCCGAGTTCGAACCTAGGTACAGGGGATTTTTCCTCTCACTTTGCACTAGGCCTTACGGTTTGAACGTGGAGTCTTTCGGATGAGACGATAAACTGAGGTCCCGTGTGCCCATGCACTTAAACCCAGTGGCAACGAAAAAGATGTCATTTGGTCAAAAAATACCCCCCCCCCCCCCTCCTCATCAGTCACACAAAAATCGCATGCAAAAATGTTTTTTAAAAAATGGGTGGCGCGCCTCTGGCTGCGACGCGCTCTCCAGGTGGGAGCAACCCGAATTTCACAGAGACGCCTCTGTGACTATAAACTACCTAATACCTAATACCTGTTATTAACATTAATTGTTTTTAAAAGTTCCCTCTCTCTGCTGTCTGGTGGGGGTGGGATGTTACAATCGTTTGCGTCTTTTTTGTTGTCGCTGTTTCAGTCTGTCTTTGCGCAATATCTGGCTAACTACTGCAATGGAATCACTTGAAATTTTGCACAGCGCTGTGACTTTCTGAAGCTAACGATGAAGAAATGGGCTGTTGACTGAAGCTTATTATTATGTTCTGGTAAGTAACTGTGGCACTTGATAATAGTATGCCCTCGTTTCCTTTTGCTTTTTGGTTGTTGTTTTAATAGTGTTGTTGCATACATACCTTATCCATTATGGCCATATGGTCTGGGAACGCAGAAGAAGAAGGAGAAAAGAAAAGGCACGACCCCAAAAAAGAGAGCAATTTGACAACAATGCGGCGTTTCATGCCAAAACAACGGCAAAGACATTGAGATTTGAGTTGTGATGCAATGCCGCCAAAAATGGCAAAGATTACGAGAACTGTGCCAAATTATGGCACACAAGCATTAAAATCACACGAATCATGCTGCTGCTTTACCAAAAGATGGCAAACAGATACCGCTTTGCCGGGGAAAAAAGGGGGCAAGAAATACTGCTTTGCCAAAAGACAGCAAACAAATACCGCTTTGCCAAAAGATGGCAAACAAATACTGCTTTGCCAAAAAAAAAAGGCAAACAAATACTGCTTTGCCAAAGAAAGATGGCAAACAAATACTGCTTTGCCCCCAAAAAGGCAAACAAATACTGCTTTGCCAAAAAGACCGGCAACAAATACTGCTTTGCCAAAAGACCGGCAACCAATACTGCTTTGGCAAACAACGGCAACAAACGGGATTTTACATTGGAACTTTAACAGATGTTAGCTTTTATTGTTATAAATGCCACACCTTTTCAAAGCTGTACCGTTTTAAGCATTCTTTTTTAAATAATTTGTATGTAATGATGCAAACCTGCCTAGTGTTGAACGTTTGTGCGAGGCATGTACGCTATGGCGTACGCTCCTGTGGAGAGAGAGTCTGTATTGTTATAAATTGGGGACTTTACTGGTGTTGCACTGCCTTCGGGCATTGCCTCCAGGATCGTTCCCACCATCTTTATATCTACTAGTGTCCTGTGTGTGTCTGGACATTAAACAGATTTTTCTTCTTTGTCATGTAGAGAGAGTTAAGACCTTGAAAAATCATCAAAAATAAGGTCCTAAGTGGGAGGGGGTTGTGTAAGGGAGGTAATTTTAATCTTACAAAGAAAGGCAATGACTCAAGAAGTAGGTCTTAAGTGGGAGGGAGTCTTTTTATAATGGGGGCGGGGGGGGGGGGGGGGGGGGGGGGGTCTTATAAGGGAGGTTACACTACCATTTAAAATAAAAAATATATAAGGTGATACTTTTTTTTCCCAGAATGAGTGAGACCCCTGCGTTTTACTCTGTGACTGTTTATTATGATTTTTTTGGCCATATTTTCATAAAGTGCCTATGTTGTCTAAGAAAAGAAACAGAAAAGCCAAACTATCTCCCTTTACTTGAAAATGATTTTTTTCCGCTATTAATCCCCCGGCTATTAAAAACTAAAAAAATTCAAAGAAAAAAGTGACTGAATGCTAGTTTTGTGAGCCCCACATGGCCGAAAGGCCAAAGAGGGCGTGAAACATTATTTCTTCCTTGCTAGTTTTGTAATGTGTGTGTGTGAGAGAGAGAGAGAGAGAGAGAGAGTGTGTATGTGTCTGTCTGTGTGTGTATCTGCCTATGTGTGTGTTCAATCACTAAATCATAAGCAATTTATTTCAGAGAGGGATGGAGGAGGATGTGGGGGGGGGGGGGGGGGGGGCTCTTAAGACTGTCTTCTTTTTCTTATTTTTTAATGTGAGGGAAAGAAAGACATTTAGATTAGAAGAATGGGTTGAAAAGTCAGAGAAGTCCATTTTGCTCACACTTAACTCATTCAAGTCGTTCCGGCCATATATGTCAGGAATTAATAGATAGCTGTCGATTTGATGCATTTGCTTCAAGGGAAGTAAATCTGTATGCACACCATACCTTGGTCACTTCTAAACTCGCTTCGCTCCCTTACACCACAATTTTGCCTCTGACTTTGCTTTTGTAGTGGTTTGTTGTGGGGAAACCAATCGGTGTAGATAGTTTTTCTCTCTATATAGTCTATATAGTCTATATATATATAAAAAAGTCTGATCTACCACTTCATAGAGATGTATGGTGAGGATACGTGAACCAGTCTGTTAGAACGCATTGCTTAGCAAGATTATGCGCTACATGTGTATATAAGCATTATTATTAATTAATTCTCTGTGTCTAAACCTGAAGAAAAAACCCTGTAATCTTCTTTCATTTCTCCTTTTGTTTATGTACGTTTTGTTTGTGTGTATGGCTGGAGTGATTTGTGAGTTTTTTTAATCATTCAAAATCGTTGCGATGCGATTGAGTTAAAGCGATAATGTACCGGTGTCACGATAAATAAGTACCTGTCATGAAATATCTACCTCTCGCATACAAACTATAACCATCTAACCCTAACCCTATCCCTAACCCTAACCCTAACCCTATCCCTAACCACGGAAAGAACCAAGAAATAGAGCAGGAGGGTGTAAATCTACATATTTGCCGAGAAATCGATGTACAAAGCCATGCACTTAGTTTCGTGCAATTCACAATGGCGGACAAACAAACGATTCTGATTGGCTAGGGGCAGCTAGGGGTACTTATTTGATAGAGGTAGGATATCATCTTCACATCGGAAATTTTAAAAAACATTTACTGCATTGCTGTCGATATGGAAGAGATATTGATGTTGAGACAAAGAGATGGACATGCTTTTCTTTTCTTTTCTTTTCTTTTTTCTCTTGACTCAAACATTGAACAAAATAAGGACAGGCCAATCCAAGCGTGGCTGAGAAGATGTTTGGTGAATACGTTAACCCTTTCAACGCCAGCCATTTTTCAGCCAAAGCCTTCCATTACCTGGGTAGAGAAAAGATTTCATCTGCGATATTTGGGACTGACGATGAAAATGGAGTTTTACGTCCTCTTGGTCTGAATCAGACACATATGGGACATTTGTAAATACAAATATGGTGGGAACGATACTGGAGGCAATGCCCGGAGGCAGTACGAAACCAGTAAAGTCCCGATTTTTAAAAAAATTAATACAGATAGCTGTAGCGGTGACCACGCCTCGGTTAAACCTCATCGGCTATGGCACCGCCACAAGTTGCTGGTAATTTCTAATTGACACTAAGATATTTGGGACTCCTTTGTGACATCCATAAAATAGGGCCTATTCTTACCTCCCAAAATGTAGAACATATATAAGGTCACTGTATACCAGACCCTCATGTGATGCATTTCAGTGACATGGGTGTTCAATCATTTTGCCAAGAGGCGAGTGGCATGGGTGTGGATACCAGATCATTGTGGTGCCATGACATGGGTGTTAAACATTGTGGCGATGAGGCGAAGTGGTTAGGGAGCCATTGTTATTTGTTTAAAACCTTGTGGGCTTGAAATTACTTGTCACTCGAAGTTTGTAACTTTGACAGCCACAATCATGTATGCAAATGTTGTGAAACTATCCTATTTAAAAAAAAAAAATTACTACAGTGGAACCTCCCTTATAAGACCTTCAAAAATCATCCAGAATGAGGTCTTATAAGGGAGGGGTCTTTTAGTTTTAAGAGAGGTAATTTTAATACTTGCAAAGAAGGACAATGCCTAGGAGAAGTAGGTCTTTTACGGGAGGGAGTCTTATAATGGGAGGCTCCACTGTATTAATTTGTTTTGTTGGTTGATTTGTTAAGAAATGGGCTTTAAAGCAACAAAAAGTTTGATTATGTAAAGAAATGTATGCTGCTGTTTCGTTGATGTTGTGTTTTAATATTGTTTTATTTTAATATTGAGAGAGAATATATTATATTTTATGCATTATAAAAATCTTACTTTCATCCCTATCCTTTTACCAACCATATGTGAAAAGATTATCATTGCTTTCGTTCTATCAATTATTATTGATGTGTATTTTATATATATTTTGTTAAAAGTCTTCCATTTTTCTCTATATATTTTTGATTGCTGTTTAGTACACTGCTGAAATGTCCCCCCACCCACCCCACCCCCACCCCACCCCACCACCCTCCCCCTTTTTAAAAAAAACCCACACAAAACAATCTCTTTCATAAATCACTAGAATAAAAAAAAATGCACCCTGTCCAATAAGCTGAACCTCTAAGAGACCTTTCAACAGTTCGAATTTCTGATAATTGTCAAGTAGTGACTTGATGGAATGAAATGCTTCAAACATTTTGTGAAACCAATTCTATAGTCTTGACCCAATCATTCCCTGTTCCTGCCCCCCTCCCCCCCCCCCCTCCCCCCCTTCCTCCTGTTTTTGTAGTGATCTCTTCATGCATTTCCTCCACATCTCCCTGTTAATGAACTCATTCAAGTCGTTACGGCCATATATGTCCGGAATTAATAGACAGCTGTCAGTTTGATGCATTTGCTTCAAGGGAAGTAAATCTGTGTGCACACCATACCTTGATCACTTCTAAACTTGCTTCTCTCCCTTAGACCACAATTTTGCCTCTGTCTTTGCTTTTGTAGTGGTTTGTTGTGGGGGAACCAATTGGTGTAAAGTCTTCTTTTTTTTATATATATAAAGTCTATATATAAAAAAAAGTATGATCTACTACCACTTCCCTATGTCTAAACCTGAAGTAAAAAAACCACCTGTAATCTTCTTTCATTTCTCCTTTTGTTTATGTCTGTTTTGTTTGTGTGCATGGCTGGAGTGATTTGTGAGGTGGTTTTTTAATAATTCAAAATCGTTGCGATGCGAATGAGTTAATTAACTAAATCTTTTGTTTAAACAGCGAATATCCACGTGCCTACAGATGCTTGCTTGCGTATTCTTCAAGCATGTTGTATTTTTTTCTCTACGTACGCAGTAGCGTGCCTCGCTAAGCGTGTTCTAGTCACCCGAAAAACAACAACATGCAGTCGACAATGCTTGTGCCTTTGATTTTGAATTGGTCTTTATTTCGGATTTACCTATAGTTGCTTGTAAACATTTTTTTTGTGTGCTTTGTTTTGTTGTGAGTAATTATTGTTTATTGATAGTACACGTATGCTATAAAAAAAAATTGTCTTTTGTTCTGGAGTTGCCTAGTAATTTGTTTTATGTAGGTATTTTAAATGTGAGTTGTGTGAGTGCGATAAAGTGATCTTTTTTTCTAAATATTTTTTAAGTACATGTATTTTGAATATTTTTTGTGTGCTTGGGGTAAACTTACTTCTTTTTTTCATGTAAAGCACGGTGAGTCCTGCTGTGTCAGGAGAATAGTGCTATAGAAGATTTATTTAGTAGTAGTAGTAGTAACTTGCTTGTGTAGGTGTTTTTGTTTCGTTTTGTTGTAAATGGTTATTGCTAAGACAGTATGCTACAGAAAACGTTTTTGCCAAGCTTTGTTTAGTGTCTCTCTGTGTTTGGATTAGTTGTGAACTGATGAAAGTTAAAGCTACAAAGGTCTGTCTGTTTTTGCTATGCATTGTTGAAATGAAGCATAGGGCTGCAGCTATGTCGCTTAAGCGGGAGACAGACTATGCGACTGCCTCATATGACTCGATCAGGTCGTGACGTTGACCAAATGTTGTTTCCCGCACAGAAGAGGTCACAAGCCATCTGACTCTATTAGACTCGATCAGTGAAATTTAGAACCCGCCCTATTCGGCCCTGTCACCTGACTGAGTCAGACTGATCGAACAGGATGGTATGATGCAAATGAGGTGAAACGTCACGACCTGATCGAGTCACATGAGGCAGTCACATCGTCTGTCGCCCGCTTTACTCACAGGGCAGATAAACCGTGCTCATCTGACTAAAATAAAGACTCTAATTTGAACTTACCGGTCTCCCTGTGGGGATACCGGGGGGCCTTTCGTAAAAATAGTTCCCCCACCTTCTGGAAGTTCTGTGCTTGTAACTTCCTCTAATCTGCCACTCTCTTTGACTCTGCCTTTTTCCTTGCTTTGCATCATCTACTATCTTTCTGACTTATTGGACCATTCTCCTGCCTTTTTTCCGAAAAAATCTTCCAAATAATTTTTCTCATTTGAGCTCCTCCGAAATCGGAATGTGTAGGCTGTACGCAGCGGGGAGACCAGTGAAAACTGAAAACCGGACACATACTTTACCTTACCCATTATGCCCATATGGCCTGGGAACACAGAAGAAGAAGAAGAAGAACTTACCGGGTACTCCCAGGTCAAATAAACCCTGCGCATAGAATAAGGACTGTAACTTGACCCTAAAGGGCTTCGCACACTAGCATCAGGCGTCAATTGTTTCTCAGAGCAACACCTTGACGCGTTGACGCCTGCTACACAGCACACATTGTAGCGAGGCAGTGGTGTTCTCACACACGACTCTTGTCGCTTCGCCTCTTGTCGCTCGAACTTCCTTATTTGGAAAGCAAGGAAAGATTACTCTAGCGTCCAACCTCCTCTTAGAAACAACAGTATTTTTTTTCTTCAATCTGAGTTATGGTCCTTCCGTCCGTTGTGATTGGCTAGTTTCACGATCTCTGCGATCTTGAGCATCAAAATTAGAGCCGCATCTATTCTTGAGCAACACAAAATCGCGCAGCTACGCATCAAAAATCCTGCTGCGCCGCGAATCTCTCACACACAAGCGGCGCATCAAACTGCGCCTTGCAGCAAAAAATCGCCGCGATCTCGAGATCTTGACGCTAGTGTGCGAAGCCCTTAACCATGGATTTGAAACAAGTTTATGTCGACGAAAATGGTGTTTTACGTCCTCTTGGTCTGAATCAGACACATATGGGACATTTGTAAATACAAATATGGTGGGAACAATACTGGAGGCAATGCCCGGAGGCAGTACGAAACCAGTAAAGTCCCGATTTTTTTATTAATACAGATAGGTGTAGCGGTAATCACGCCTCGGTTAAACCTCATCGGCTATGGCACCGCTACAAGTATTTAATAATAACAAGTTTATGTCGTGGACTTTCTTCATTATCAAGTAGACTAGGCATTTCTGTAAAACAGTTTCTGTTTTTTCAATGTGTCATTTAATTAAAAAAAATTATGTATATTCCTCTGCAAAAAGTTTTTTTTTTTTTTTAAATCTCTGTCTAGGCCTTTTTGTGTGTGTTTTTTCTCCAATGCCTTGTTTAAGAATTTATGTAGTTGAATATCTTGATCATTCTATGCATTTTATTTTATTTCAGTGCATTGTTAAGACTTTGTGTAATTATGTATCTCGGACTCTATGCATATTTTCCTTTCCCGCGTTGTTCAAGATTGGATGTAAATGAATATCTGCCTCAAATGTGTGTAATTTTTCTTTAAAATTGTTCAAGATTTCAATGCATCATTAAAGATTTTATGTAATTTGTTAATGATGTATACCTCCGCCTTAGTGTGCATATTTCTTAAAGTTTGTTAAAGATTTCAATGCATTTGTTAAAAGTTTTGCTTATTTTTGTTATTCTATCTTGGCCTTGTGTGCATATATTTCTCTAAATACAGTGGAACCTCCCTTATAAGACCTTCAAAAACCACCCCAAATGAGGTTTTATGAGGGAGGGGTCTTATGAGGGAGGTAATTTTAACACTTGCAAAGAAGGGCAATGTCTCGGAGAGAAGTAGGTCTTATGTGGGAGGGAGTCTCATAATGGGAGGTCTTATAAGGGAGGCTCTATTGTGTTTTGTGATGTTGCAGGTTTTGAATACATGTTTTGTTCAGAATTTTATGCAATGTTATATCTCGATAAAAAGAATAGGGCATTTGCCACGAGTGTTCTCTGCGCTAGACTACTAGTTTGCCCCCCGCTCGTTCTGCCCGAGTTACGCTCGTTCTGCCCGAGTTACGCTGACCTTTCTAATTCAACTCAGTGAAGTTCAAGGTCGCCGACATGCGGCGAATGCCCTATTGAAAAAAAATGGTTGAATTATCACTTTACAAGCCTGGAATCAAAATTTTGACCACCAAAAAAATTGAGTATGATTTCAAGGGGGAAAAAAGTGCTTTTTCTTCAGCCTGGGGGGGGGAGTGATTTTGCCCCCCTTCAGCCCCAGGGGTCCTGCCAGGGGACTAAGCGGCCCCTGGACCCCTGCCTTGCCTGTTTTTGGATTTTCTCCAGTTGCATCCATGAAACAGTCTTCACTCAAGCAAAATTGTAGGCTCACTTTGGAGCCTTCGGGAGCGTCTCTCTCTCCCTTCGTCTGCGGCGTCTGCTGGGAGGCCACTGGTGGTTCAGTGCACACGATCGTGCTATATCTTGGGGTGGGGGGGGGGGGGGGGGGGTTGCTGTTTTTTTTGCTGTCCCATCTTCTGGGCCATACAGTGGCGTTCCGCTCCCCGCTCGTTCCGAATCCCAATTCGCAGCTACACCCCGGTTTGTTCAAGTCGCAGAATCCGAGACAAGCAGTCCAAAGGGGAGCGAATCTATGTTAGGCCGTCTGGAGGCAACCAACCGAGGAGACACTGCACTTCTGCTGCTTCTATCTTGGGTTTTTTTGTGTGAGGTTTTTTTTCTGCAGTGTCATGTTTATTTATGTCATTTTGTATGTGGGCCCTTCGGCTCAGTGGTATAATTATGAAGCCGGCGCTCGTTGAGTTGGTGTCATTTTGTATGTGGGCCCTTCGGCTCAGTGGTATAATTATGAAGCCGGCGCTCGTTGAGTTGGTGTCATTTTGTATGTGGGCCCTTCGGCTCAGTGGTATAATTATGAAGCCGGCGCTCGTTGAGTTGGTGTCATTTTGTATGTGGGCCCTTCGGCTCAGTGGTATAATTATGAAGCCGGCGCTCGTTGAGTTGGTGTCATTTTGTATGTGGGCCCTTCGGCTCAGTGGTATAATTATGAAGCCGGCGCTCGTTGAGTTGGTGTCATTTTGTATGTGGGCCCTTCGGCTCAGTGGTATAATTATGAAGCCGGCGCTCGTTGAGTTGGTGTCATTTTGTATGTGGGCCCTTCGGCTCAGTGGTATAATTATGAAGCCGGCGCTCGTTGAGTTGGTGTCATAGGGATTTATGTCATTGTGGATAAACTCCCCGTTGTTATAATGTAATGCAGCAATGTACGATACCATTGTTTATGTAGTGTATTGTATGTGTGAAGTTGTGTGTGTTTCAAGATGCATTGTGCGTTTGTATTGTGATGTATTTGATGAAAAGTGTATGTGTGAAAGTATAATGTGTGTGCATGCACACGTGCGCTTGCACGTGTATGTGCGTGCTTGTGTGTGCATGCTTGCCTACATATGTGTGTGCGTGCCTACTTGTGTGTGTGTGCATGCCCACATGTGTGTGTGTGCTTGCCCACATGTGTGTGTATGTGCTTGCCCACATGTGTATGTGCTTGCCTACTTGTGTGTGTGTTTGTTTGCCCACGTGTGTGTGTGCCCATATGTGTATGTGTGCCCATGTGTGTGTAATATGAGAGAGAGAGAGAGAGAGAGAGAGAGAGAGAGAGAGAGAGAGAGAGAGAGAGAGAGAGAGAATGTTTGTGTCTATATATACTTGTGCCCACATAGTTTTTCTATGCTGTTTGCCAAGCGTGTGTTTTTCAATTTTGTGTGTGTAAACCGCAGTTGCCTGGGTGTGAACTTACTATATGTTATGTTAACCTCACAAACCCCACTCAGGGCCTACACTGTGTGAGAGCAAAGTATACATATGCGCGCTCAAGTGTGCATGTTTATGAATCGTATTCATACATGATTTATGCATGAATATTCACTTCATGTGCCTCATCACAAGTCAATAGCACTTCTCTTCAGTAATGATAATAGAGAAAAAATAAACAAAGTTTTAGTCACCTTGGCTATAATAAAATATACTATACTATTGAGTGTTACATGCCAGGCATTGTTCACATTTGTCTTCTTCTTCTGCGTTCCCAGGCCAAAAGGCTATAATGGGTAATGTACGCATGTGTCCGGTTTTCAGTTTTTGAACTGGTCTCCCTGCTGCGTACAGCCGACACATTCTGATTTCGGAGGAGCTCAGGACAATGGGCCAACAAGACAGTATATGACAGTAAGCAGCAACAACAACAACAACAACAACAACAACAACAACAACAACAAAAAGGCAGAGTGAAAGAGAGTGGCAGATTAGAGGAAGTTGCAAGCACAGAACTTCCAGAAGGTGAAGGAACTATTTTTATGAACCCCACCCCCTGGGGAGAGACTCGTGGAGGGGGTGGGGGTATCCAGCTCCCCGTATGGAGGCACGAGGCATCCACCCACTGCCCCAAGCTGTTCACGTTTAAAAGTCAGAAGGACCTCTCACAAAAAGGAACAAAGTAGGTTGATAGAATGATATGGCGCGCCAAAGATACAAAACTCTATCTAGCTGTTCGATAGAGTTTCGAAACTGTATCTATCAGTTCGATAGAGTTTGAAAACCCTATCTAGCTATATAGAGTTTTAAAACTCTGTCGAACAGCTAGATAGGGTTTCCACAAAATAACCCTATCGAGATATAGTTTTTCTATCGCGATTTCTGATTGGTACATGGCTTCAGCGACAAGTTTGTGGCCTTGGCAGGGCAGTGACCCATGAATTTGAATAAGACGATAGGCCTAGGCCCCTACATGTAGTCAAACAAACATGGCAGCTGAACGATTTCAACGAGCGAATCTACCTTTTAAAAGTAAATGAAATCTATTTCAATGATTAAAAACATCAACATTTATTAGCTCGTATAATGCCACCTATTAGGCTAGGTGTAGGTCACAGTCAAAGATACTAGTCCTATCTACCAATGAAATGCTTCGTTTAAAAAAAGTATCAAAATGGCGCGTTCGATAGAGTTTTACGACGAGAAACTCTATCTAGCAGTTCGACAGAGTTTTGAAACTCTATCTAACTGCTAGCTATAGTTTAGAAACTGTATCTAACAGTTTGATAGGGTTTTTAAACTCTGTCGAACTGCTAGATAGAGTTTTGTATCTTTGGCGCGCCATAGAATGATACTGTAGTACCTTCTGGCTTTGACCTGAGATGAACGATAGTATAATCTGCGAAATACAGTGGAACCTCCCCTAATGAAGACGTTGAAAAATCAGCCCAAAGAAGGTCTTAATAGGGAGGTGGACACTGTAGGGGTGTCGGTGAAATATTTTGGGGTCACAACTTAGAGGAAGTCCCCAATAGGGAAGGTCATAGTAGGGAGGTTTCACTGTAATTGAATTGTGGATGGATGTGTTGTTTGCAGTGCAGTGCAGTGCAGTCTGACACAGCCTCATGCCAAAGCGATGCGCTTTCTATGCGTTAACTATTGAAGCGGAGTCGGCTTGTTGTCCTACCTGTAGACATCCTTCCTGTTAATTTCAATGAATGAGGTAATATTAACCCCTTGATTGCCAAAGAAAATTAAAGAAAAATATCATTGGGCAAACCATGCCATGAAAAAGACAACTGATAGAGACAATCTGGAAAAATGGTCTGGGGAATATCGAGCTCTTGATTGTGCGAGAGCAAAAGTCAGCATATCAGGGTTATTCCTCTTCATCTGATGACATCATCAGTGATGTACGTAATATGTACGTTGGTGGCAGTCAAGGGGTTAAAAACCCTTTCACTCCCAAGAGCGAGTTTCGAAGCGCTTAGGGGGTCTAACCTACTCAGTAGCGCAGATCTTAAAAAACATGAGTTTTTTCCCCTTTCCTCTAGTTGACAGTACTTGAGATGGGTCTCAACTTGTTTCTGAGGAAGTTTTGGGTCGATTTTGATGCATTTTTGTGTGTGCAGTTTTTGAAGCAAAAAAATGGCCAAGCATATCAATATGGATATGGCTGTCAGAAGGTAAATGCTTAAGAAAACTACATGATTTTGTAAAAGTTAGGTGGCTCGTTCACTAAAAGTACAAATAGTTCTTCTTCTTCTTTCCTGTAGAGCAACCACAGTCACTTCTGACTATTCTGTCGCTGTAACTTTAGGGGAATCTGCGGAGATGCACACTGAGGTACTACTGAGAAGAAGAAAATTGACAGTAGAAGAAGAGGACAGAAAGCCTGGCCCAGCCAGCCAGGTTCCGCTAATCGGCCCCTAACGTGATGCCGCGCCAAGCGAGAGAATGACCCAGCCAGCCAGGTTCCGCTAATCAGGCCCCAACGTGATGCCGGAAGTGAACGGGTTAATTAAGGTATTCTTTTGTCTTGTATCTTGTTGTGTGTCATATACAAGTGCCACAAATATACATCTGTATCGTTAAAAATTCAGGACTTTCCTGGAGTTGCACTGCCTCCGGGCATTGCCTCCAGGATCGTTCCCACCATCTTTATGTCCCATATGTGTCTGTTTCAGACAGGAGGACGTTAAACGGATTTTCACTCACACTCTTGTCGTTCTTGATGATGTTATGAAATGTTGGATGCTTGGAGGTTTTTGCATTTGATGCGTGTATGTCATGGTGTGACGCGAGTATTCCTTTCGTCGTGTATTATCTTCACAGGATTGTGATATTTGACGAGTTATGGGCGGATGAATATGACACGTTTGTGGATTCATGCGTTTGGTTTGTCTCAAATTATGCCGGGTTTTTTTTTTTTTTTTTTTTTTTTTTTTTAAAATTATTATTTTTTACTACGCATCGTTATATTTGTGTGGCATGGTGTGCGGGTGGTGCTGCTACCAATTAATGTAAAGAAACGAATCGCATGTATCATGTTTTTGATCTGAGTCTTGTTCGAGTTGATATCATTTCTATATAAAAGATGTAGTTTACAGTCATGAAATGATCAAAGTTGCTACAGTCATATCCAGCTCTGGAATTGCAAGATTACTTTAGTTCATGAGTTCATTAACTTTCATTTTGTTTTCTTTGTCACTTTATTTTTTTTCTTTTCCCTCTCCACATTCACAGACATAAAATCATATGCATAGTTACACTTACTCATACACACGCACTCATATTCACATGCATACACACACACACACATACACACGCGCGCCGCACTCACGCACACATTGGTTTTTTGTGTGGTTTTTTTTAATAGTCTAAGATCACCATTGTGTGAACAGACTTTAAATTAAATCAATCAAATCATATCATTTCTATATGGAAATAATAATAATAATAATAAATAAAGCTTCTATAGCGCTCTTCGATGATAAAAAATCATCCTCAGAGCGCTTTACAATATTACGAGAGGGGGAAAAAACCAACAAAAAAACAACAACAACCCAACAACAACAACAACCAACTCACGCCGTTTATCCCACGGATGTAGTATTTCACATACACATTATTGACACACACACACAAAGAAAAAAAAAAGGCATGGACAAACAGACCCCCACACACCTCACCATAAAAGGAAGAGGGTGGGGGGGACTAAGCACATGATGAGTATAATTGTGAAAATAATAGCAGTGCATTTATACTTTTTTGAAGAAGCCAATAGCACTGTTTACGTTCAAATGCAAATAAGCATAGCACAGTTACGTACGTAGATATTGAAATGAAATGAATAACATTTACGGATATATTCTGTGTGAATAAATTAATACTAGAATGCTTGTAGTATTTGTTTGAATTCATCGTCAAGGTTTACTATCTTAAAGAAAACAAAGTTTCAAATTTATCAAACCATAATGAAAATTCTCCAGATTTTTTTAAAAAACGCTATACATAATTATTCAGCCATTTGAAATAATTCAGTGTGTCATCGACAATGTATTTTATTTTATTTCTTTTTTTAAAGTCATTGGCAGTGTCTATGGTTGTTGTTTTTCTCCCGAGAATATATTTACTTCTGTTGAAATGAATGTATGTGCCTTTGTAATTTGTTCAGTCGTAAAAAAATACAGATGATGAATATTCAACTGTTATCCTAAGAAAATTGTAGAAATTAATCACTAACGACGATTGTTTCGTTGAAAAAAAAGAAAGTGTCGTGATTATACATGATGCCCGATTATATTAATTGAACCATTTTT